>CM050448.1:27620450-28150450 GCA_027563935.2 Costus lasius
AACACAAACGCAAGCACAAGTTTTCTGAAATTTCATCAAGGTTAGGCTATCCTCCCAAGACCAAACACAAGGGCTTAAAACCTTCCCCCTCAACGTTACAATCCCTCACATAAGACAAAATTTGAAAATTGTTGGTGTAAGCAAGGTGCTAGGGCAATTGCAGAATTTCCTATTTTGGGCAGGCAAGAAGGCAACGTGTGGAGCTGGGCTAGACCTTGCCTGTTGTAGACTCTCATGTGGAGATGTGCAGGCTTCTAAGTGGCTTTCCTTCTTCAGCTTTGGTGGAATTAAAGGGCTAGGGCTTTATGAGTTGCGCCCCTATGGCTGGAGGTGGCTGGATGCGTGATTCAGTTACAAGTGCACGGCTTTATCGAAGTAATAAAATAAGATCATTCCCAACGAAGATCTGGCAGTCAAATACCGATTACACAATTTGTTTATATATAGACGAATCATGAATCTTGCATCTGGCTTCCGTTTCGCACCAAATTTAACATACAGCTTTGTCTTTTCTTCGGGAATCATGTCATGGCTTCAAAACTCATGAAATTTATCGTTTTTGGGTGATTTTACCTGTATTTTTACAAAAACTAAGAAAAGTGAAGATTTCATACCAAAAGAGATAAAAATACTAAAAATTGGTATAAAATCATATAATTAAGCCTAAAATATCATATAAAATAAAAAATATATGGTGTAAATGCAACTCATCAATGCGCAAGCAAGAGTCCAAATTGGAAGTTGGCTGCTAGCTGGATTGGATTGGTATGATGAAAGCTTGTGCTACTCCATGAGTTGAGCTAAATGTTGATTTTTTGTTGATGCTACTCCATGTGTTGGGCTGAATGCTGAGTTATGTTGGATTTGTAACCTTGTTGGATTTTGACTTGAGGTTGACTTCGGTTGAGGGTTGGATGATGAGGGGTAAAGGTGCCTTGTATAATTACATGGACTCAAGCCTAGACTATTGCAACATACTACATCTAGGAAAGTAATAACTTAAAATAAAACAAACTCCTAGGCTACCCCTAGGCATGCTACAAAAATGTTGAATTTAAAAGACAAGTTCAAAATATATTAAGTTCCCAAAATTGGAGATCTTCAATAAGATGCTCCTGCATTAGAAAGCACATCAAAACCTACTCACTATGGCTTTGTCCTTCTCTAGCAACCTCCATGGCATGTGATTGAACTCCAACAATGGTGAACTTCCAGCGAGTTCCTGCAACCTCATGCGGGTTCTGGCAACTTCTAATGTAGGCGCACCGGTTAAAGCCTTCTAGCTATGGCAGGATCTTCGACCCTCCTGAACCCGATGTGATTGCAACTTACTGCTTTTCCGGTGATCATTTGTTTGCATAGTGTACTTTTCGATGACATGTAAGTGTGTTGCATCCGCATGAGCAGTCGACTAGATTAATACACACATTGCTCATATAATTATATATATATATATATATATATATATATATATATATATATATATATATATATATATATATATATATGTATGTATGTACGCAATTTTATACTTGCTCCTGGTATTGGAACTTATCACTATTTGCTAGCTTGATCTTATATGGATGAATAATAAAATATAATTTAATAATAATAGTGAAATAATGTTAGAATGATAATGATAATAGATAAATAAATAAATAAGTATAAAAATAATAATAACAGTGATAATGCAACATAATTAGTATAATTTGGGATATACTAATTTATACAATAAATCATGAGTATTAGGATTTGGAGATTTGGATACTGAGGATCCACCTAGACCATAGACTAACTCATTAATACTGTTAGTAAGGATCTTCCCCTATCCTTGTCATGATGCCAATTGCATGTGTAGAATAATGACACCACCTTTTTTTTTATACCACTGCTTACCTTCAATCCCATTGATCTATGATAACTTCCTTGAAGCATGATATTACCTACTTGTTGCACACACAAGCATATAAATCACAGCATACAAACACATGCAGCACCATAGAATATCACACAGCAAGCTGCAGCATCATAAGTCATAACCGAAAACCACGATCATCAAAGCAAGAAGATATCAACAAGAGAACAGCGAGGGCATGACCTGGCCCAATCCTCACTCCACTCTTCCCTTGACAAGCAGCTAAGGGACAGCTTTAAGGAAGGTGAAGCAGGGGCATTCAAGTGCCCTCGTATTCCCCGGATTTCTAGTTGATTTTGGGCCAGGTTGTGCCCACTAGGGATGGCAATAGATATGGTATACACTTTTTTTACCCTACTTGTACCTAAACTCGAATAACTACCCTACTATTTATATCCAATTATCTATCTAATTTTTTTTCTAAAACTCATACCCGAACCTGACCCTAATAAAATTTCAACTACCTGACTACTCAAATCGTATAAATACCTGACTTAAATAATTAACCTTATTAAATTATATATTATATACTTGATTGAGTAAAATCCAACATTTTATGGTAAAAAAGTTAGGGTATATATATATATATATATTGGGTTCGGGTAGTGGGTACCTGACCTACAATGTCCGTACCCTACCCGAACCTGACTTGAGTAGTGTTTACACTACCCATACCCAAACCGAACTTAATTAATAAGTACCCAATTACCTATAATCAAGTTTGGCTAGCTCAAGTACCCGCTTAAAACAAACCCAACTGTTATCCCTAATTGTGACTATATGATTTATGTTAATTATTATATGAGCTATTTAGATTCATCCTAGTTTTCTGGCTTGTGTGTTTATTTGGTGATAGAGATGTGGTACATCTCAGTGGAGGATTAGTTGGAGTAGGAGTGACTAGTCAAGCACGACTATAGTCATAGTATGGGTCATTAGACTATAAGCCTCTAACATGCACCATACTAATGAGTTCATCACTACGGTACGCCTAGGTGTCGGCTGCTACACCAGCAGACTATCGACAGACAATCGTCTTCACTATCTAAGGAGCTAGTAGTGGGATCACTCTCTGAGTATGGGTCGTTAGACCACTTTAGTCATGAGCTTCTGGTTTTCTATGCATCATATGTTTGATATTTTATTGAGACATTCTACGCTATATGATTAATGTAGAGTATAATATAAATCTGGGTAAATTTTCATTGCAATTGTTCATGCATCATATTTATGTTATTGCTTACTTAGCCCTTATCTCTAATAATTTTTTGTTTTCTCCTCCAAGTTCTGTTAACTACTTTCTCTAGAGCTAGATAGTTAGGTAGCAGTAATGGCCATCATAAAATCGGTTATCATGTTGTTTATCTTGTATTTATTTTTGTATCACTTGGTTATGTTTGGTACTTGGTTTAGATATATTATCCTGGTCGAGATCAAAGATTGTTATTTTGCTGACTTATGGACCGATGATGTCGGTACTGTTACTATTTTCGAACCTTATAGACCCTTTATCGGTCTTGTCATTTATGTGTTTTTTTTTTCTGCCTTTTGTATTTTTAGAATTTTATTGCAGATCCCAATTGCCATGTCCCAAAGGGCGGATTCTGTGAGTGTGGGCCTCGGTGCCTCATGGAGGCGTGACAAATATCCTACCTAGATCAAAATTTTTAGGGAATTGAACCAAGTACAACGAGGATCAACTAAATAAGCTCATGCATTTTTTTTTTCAAATTTTAAAATGACCATGTTGAATTTCCTAATAACGTTGAAGTTCCTCAAATCATACAAATGCCAAACCTTCCCTTGGTAGAATAAGGTTACTGAATCAATTTAGAACTCCGAATAAATATTATATTCTATGAGGTAAAAAAGAATAATTAGCTTGTCATTCACCATTTGAAATTTGAATTATAAAAGAAAATTTAGTTTGAAACTATGCTTCAAAAACCAAATCCTTGGCCCGTAGGTAGTTTGCCGTCAATATTTAGATCCAAATATTTGAACAAGCCATCAAGTATGGGATAAATACAAACCGTAACCATGGTCTACGTTCCTAATATGATCTTCTAACAACTCTACTTCTCTATGCAAATTCATAAAAACCTAAAAGGAATTAGTTATGTAGAGAAAATGACTTTTAAATTTGACCTAGTATTTAGCATGCATTGCATTATTACTATAAATGAAAAGATATTTAGTTATTTTTATCATTTTTATAATGCAACAACCATTACCAAATTATGTTTCCAAGTTTTTTTTTTCCATTTTTTAAATAAAATCAACACAAGGAGAATTTTTCTTTTAATCTTGTAAATGAGGGTTCAAAATAGAAACACAAGTGAATCAACCTACCACATTCAATGGCGGAGAGATGTGGTTAAAGTTAAATATATAAGAAATATTAAGAATCAAGCACAAATAGTAATTATAGAAATAAGAAAAGAAAAAGCTCAAGAAAAGTAATGCTAGCACGTACTTTTTGTTCTTTCGTTCCTTAACTGCATGCACTACCCAAGACATTACTTCAACTTTAATAGTTGAGACATTCTTTTCTAATAGAATAATAAATACAGAATTAGTTGGATAAGGAAGTGCTTAATGTATAGCATTCCTTCTGTTTTGTATTTAAAAGCTATTTAGATTTATGTTGGATGGCACTGAGCTTTTGAACGACTCCTGGATTCAAGTATACTCGCTCAAGTTCAATTCAAGAAGGATTGACAAATATCAAGACTAAAGTATCTGAAATATTCTTCAATTGTCCAGAATATTTTTAGACGTGAAGAAATTAGCCGAATTACCACTTCGTATGAGATATAACCATTAGAACATCTAGGGCAAAAAAAACAGGTAATTTGGCACAAGTGACAAGATACATATGGCACAAATCCATTAACTTCTCAATTTTTTTCCCCAAATTTCAATAATGAAATTTAAATCAATCACTGTATCAAGAAATTTTATATTTCTCTGAAAGGAAAACGATACAACCAGCTAGATTGGCAAAGGTTCATTAAACCACTAAATTTTCTAACAACAGAAAATTACCAATAGGTTATATGAAACCCTACATTGTATTTAAACATAAAATAATTAATGGATCTATCTACATAGACTTACTATCAATTTTATAAAATATCATAGTAGACAACTCAATGAGCAGACTTGCCTGCTCGAATTTACCCAATTTCAACTGTGCAGTATTATACTAACACAATCCAATTCAAGCAAATTGGTCTACACGAACACGCTGACAGACGAATAACAGACACACAAAAAGAACCAATTTAAACAAAAGAAAAAACAAATAATTAGAACCGATGGGCAATCAAGCGCTCGCCACTGGCTTGATGGGACTACAAGCGTAGGGGTAAACAGTGAGGGCCATATAATCCTTAAAAGAAAGCTTAACTTCTCATTAAATGCAGAAAGAGCAGCAGACGGCAGTGCGTGTCTTATCAGATGCGGGTGCAATGAACACAAAAAATCGTTTCATTCCCTACAACTATGAGAATAAAGACACGCTTATAAGCACGGAGGCATCCCGCAAATTATTGCGCCAAAAATCCACACGCATATAGCTAAGCCGACCATTTTATACTACTGCAAGAAATCAAGCCAGTCGAAAGGTTACAACGCCAAAAATTAGTGCTGACATAATAAATGCACAGAACTTCAGTTCCTTTGTAAATACACATGGAAAAAGCGGCAGAGCTCCAACACCAGACATATGTACAATTCGTCAAACAAAATAATAAATAAGCATCAGTCGTCCGTGTTGCCAAAGTAAATTGCTCATGTCCAATCTAAAATAGAGTAAATGAAAATTAGAGAGATTAATAAGAAAATATATGCCTTTTGGTTTTCTGTAAAGAAATTTACCTTCGAACTTTGCTGCTTGTAGTCTGAAGGCAACATGAATCCAACAGTGCATTGGTTAGTGTAAATATAATATTACACACATCCCTGAGACGAGTAAACATTGGGTTAGTATTTAGAGGATTAAGAAAAGATTAAAAGTGTAAAACCTCAATTACATTTACCTCTTAGGAATAGGTTAGCAAAAGCATCGTGTTAGAAACCTACAAATTTGACGTCTTTATACAACTTGAGGGGAAGAATATTATCATAAACAGAACCTACAAAATTCCAAGCAAAGAAATTGGGAAAAGAAACATCACTCAACAATCAATAACCAAAAGCCAGCAAAGTGGGTGTAGATATGAGAACATCGCATACCATATTAAGTAATGTCAATTTCTCTGGGCTTCATATGGCATAGAAAAGGAGAAGTCCTTCAAGATGAAGTTACTTATTGATGTCAGTTTATTCGACCAAGAAATCTGCTGCAACACCCAACTTCTCGTATCTAGGGCAAGAAATACGCCCTTGTGTGTCAGCATAATTCAGTTTGTTCTGAAATGACATGGAATCCAATTCATATCTCATTCTCTCGAGCTGTTGGCTGTAGCCAAAGCCGGTCACTATCTCGTAGGATAGCCGCAAAGAAAGTGATGCAGCATTTGCAAGAAAATCTCATACACACGTTTTCCAGGCAATTTAAATGGAAACTACCACTCCTCTTCAAGAAGAAATACCATTCTAGCAACGAACTAGAAGTTCAACCAATCAATTCTCCCCCATCATGTTGAGCAAAAAAGCAGATTGCAACGAAGAGGCGCTATCTACATTATCTATTCGTGAAAGAGTTCTTCCATTAACTCAAAACGCTTCTACCGACCAATAGATTCCAGCGAGAGGCGTACGAGTCGCAGCAAACCTTCCACGTTATGGAAGTTGAAATCTAGAACATTTCTTATAAAAGATATGCATTCTACCCTATCCTTTTCAAGGTTGACATTAGCAGCTGCAATGGCAATCTGTGACTTCTTAGTCGCTTCAAATGCACAATTTAGATCATTTGTCTGCAAGAAAAGGAAACATTTTAGGGAATCTAATAGATGTTAAATAACAACCCAGTTGTCTGCCAGACTGCCATACATGAAATTTGTATTTCAAAGAAACAACAGATATTGTAAAAATCATAGCAATTTCAAAAGCGCAAGATGAGATAGAAAAAGAAATTAAATCAACATGATGCCAAGGTGAGCAACCAATATATGGCTCCGAAAGGACGCACAGACCAATTGATAGAGCAAATTCAGCAATTAATATAAGTATATTTCAATTTTTAATGTTTCCCTCAACAATACACTTAAGGAGATTCCATAAATCATAATTCACCACCTCAGTTTCACTACCAATTTGATCGTGGAAGGGAGACAAAACTAAAAATACATGACAAAAATTTCCAAATGATCTTTCAAAAATTACTTATAAACTTAACATCTTGATCTGACATAATAGTGGGCATGCAACATTATAAATTCATTAGAATATTGGTCACATGGGATTTACCACTAGTTTTACTACACGTAACGGAAAGGGCTAACAAAATCAAGTGAAACTGAGGCAAAAAGCCCAAAAGAAAGGAGCATCGGTTTTAGGCGTGGAGAAGTCATGGACTTGATTTAATCTACTCCTTAAGCATTCAAGTCGAATAGGATGATTTTACACAGCATTAGTTGCAACAGGTCGCATACCCCAATTTCCTTGTTCGAGCCACAAAATCCACCGTTTGGACCAGTTTAGTGGTAAGTGGCAATAAAATAAATGCAAACATAAACCTACATTATGTACATATGGCGTCGGGGCCTTGTACATGAGTTGCATCATTTATCGTTCAATCTTTTAACATTCCTACTTGAGATATCGATATCATTAGCAAAACTTGGAATTTTGAAAACTTCTTGGATTCATATTGAAGGGTATCTTTATATTCCCAACTATTTCTGACATAGGAAGTCTCTTCCAATGCACTATTTACTATATCATTGTAGTTATGCCAGTAAGCATCCTCTTATTTTAGTTGATGAGATATTTTCAACTTGCTAAAGGTGGCTGAGTTGAAATGCCTCATGACAGTTCCTCTGGATCAATACACTATAGTTTTTCTTATAACTTAATAAAAAGTTAAATAGATCTTCAACTAAGATGGGAGTTGAACTATATAAAAAACATTCCCTACCTATTCCAGAATGGAAAAGTTATTTCATCTTTGCATACGAGACCTTTTTGGATTTTCTTGCCTAGACCTTGAGGGAGACTCAATTGAGCTTTTATGAAAATTAAACTGCCTTCAGCTTCCTCTAAACAATTTGTTTCTTCAACTTCTTGTCTAATCTAGGAATTTGTGCAATTTCACCATTTCCATGCCACTCTTAAGAAACATTGTGTGTTGAGGGATTGGTATCAGTGTATATACCGTTACAAGTGTATATGGAGTTGGAGATTGACTCAAAGTGCATTGAAAGGATTATTTTTGTTCTAAAACTCCGCTACATGCCTACATGTTAAAGGAGAATCGAGCATAGTCAAGAAGATTCAGCAATCTTGGCAGCTATGCACTCAAAATCTCACATACTCCCTCCCCTTAATCATGTTGATAGTGTATAAATGGCATATGCAAGACAACGTTATGATATTACTCTATTTTGGCATTATAACATTATTTGAACTAATTTCATTTGATGAAATTGTTTAAGTCTCCAAGTTTTTTTTCCATAGAAAATTAATTCTGTTTTGACCTTCATAGATAAGAAATCACCCAATAGTGCACAAGATTGGTTAGTGTTGCTTTACCTTGTACCCGCCTACATATTTTGGCAAATGTGTTGTTGATCTATGGTCAAGATGCTGTCAAGATGCAATAAGCACAAGTTGTAAAATGATCCCAAACTTTGATAGTGAAAACACTCTATACTGGAGTTGGCCACTTGGGAATTAAATTTTGGGCAATGTTGTCAAAAATGCGTTCCGGGTCTTAGGATCAGAAGATCCTAAGATCCAAATTAGGTAAATCGTTTCGGAACAATGTAGGATATGAAATATGATAAGATCTTACGATCCCACGATCCGGGTCTTAGGATCGGGTAGGATCTTAAGATCCCACCGATCCTAAGTTAATAGATAAAATAAGTTCATATTATACTAAAAATCAATAATCTATTATGCCAAAAGCTGTTAATTGATGTGATATAATTTTTCGTCTTTAATTATCATCATTTGTTCTTTCTTTGACCAACATTCATCAACTTAAGCTCGTTATCATTTACAACTATATTTGTTTACTTCAACTCTTTATTAGAATAAACTTTATAATATTTATCATTGTCATTTTTATTATCATTACAATATATACCTTTATTTTTATCATTTTTTATACTTTTATTTATTGTCTTCATTTCACTGCATGCTTTATTGTTTCTAGTTTTATTGTACACCTTTGTTATATCCATCTTCTATTAACTTATCTTCATCATCTATTAACTTGTCTCCATCATCACCTTACAAATATTTAATTTCATTGTTTTATACTACACAATTAACACTATATTGATATATATTTATTTTTTATTACTTATTACATATTAGAATATTTTTTATACTCTTAGACTATAAATATATTTTAAAAAATTATATATTTTAAGTGATTAAGTAGGATCTTGCGATCTTATGATCCGATCCTACGTTCCGATCCTATAAGACCTTTATCGTTTCTAGGTAGAATCTCGATTTTGACAACCTTGATTTTGGGGTTTATTATCTCCAAATTTATTGTGCAAAGTTGTCACAAACTTATGTTCTACTCATTGGATGACAAACCTAAGACAAAACTTAATAATAGTTTGCTTCAAACAATTGGGGCAAAACTCGATAAGTCTATAGCCTGAGATCTAATAACAAAAAGCATAAGATAGATTTGCTCAAATCAAGGATTAAAAAGCCGGTCCAGCGAGCCACCGGACTGGTACGGTACCGGTATAGGTACCGTGCATACCGAACGAAACCGACGAAGGCAAGCAGAAGCGTGCTTCGGCGCTGATCGAAGTTTCTACCAGCGCCGCTGCCCGCATACGAAGCACACTTCCGCTCGCCTCCGTAGGCGAAGCTTCTATCAGAAGCTTCTGCCGCCAGGCTTCCGCCACCTGCTTCGTCCACCAAACTCCACTGTCGCTCTCCTGCCGTCCACCCCTGGAACTGTGCTCCGACAATAGTTCTGAGACCAGTTGGCGAGTGAACCGGTCCCGTACGCAATGTGACTGAACATAGTAATTGCATGCAATGTGACTGAACATATAAGGAAAGACTATTTATAAATTTATGTTCCTCATGAACCTTGCAACAAATTTGTAATTCTATCAACCCTAAAAATATGTCATCACACTTAAAGAACAACTATTTTACCATTGTGTATAAAATTGATCCTTAAAGTGTGCTGAAACATATTTCATCTTGAGCATGCCATATTCAAGATCAGTGCATTAGGTGATTGTCCTAGATCTTCTAGATTAATTTGAAGTATGTGTTTTAGTTGCACCCACGAGTTTCATTTTAGCAAAACAGCCATGCCATCATGTTTCATACACATCAAACTATCAGAGTAATAAAAGCTAGACAATGAAGAAATACATTATAGTTGTCCATTACAGTTAACAACATCAATTTTGATTCACCTAGTGACATTCCTATGTCATTTCAAAATCTATGATCTTATCCATTAATTTGTTCAAATTTTAAATGTCAATCATTAGTTTGGTTAACGTTATTCCCAGGTGTCACACCCCACCGATTCGTCCTCCGGTGATCCTCCGATTGTGTGTCAAATCCCTAATTTTTGCCCCAAATCTAATTTTGATCGAAGTCAAAATTACCGTCGTGCCTCTCGAATTCAAAATCGCCACTCGATTTCGTTGCTGATTTTGACTAACCTCAGCGTTGTTTGCTGCCTTGAACCGAATGCCTCGGCGCGTTCATTTTCGTTGTCTTCATGAGTCGAACGCTCGCCTGCATTTGACTGCCACCATCACCGGAGAAGGTTTATCGAATGGGCGTGCCGGCAGGGAGAGACCTCATCGTCTCCTCCCTCAGCCTTCATTGCCGCCGGAAGCCTCGTCACTGCCGCCGGAAGCCTCGTCACTGCCGCCTGATCGTACGCCAGAGCTAGTGAAGAACTCATTGCCGGAAACAAGAGAATACTCGTCAAAGCCAAAGAAGACATCGTAAGGGAAATCCTCTTTTATTTTCCTCAATAACAAGTACAAAATCTCTCAAATCCGCACGCCAGATCTCCCTCTCCCTCACGTCGACATCACACTCGCCATCGACTTACAAGCTCTCTGGCTCCCTCTTAAAGCTCGTCGGCTCTCAACTGAAAGACGACACTCATCGTCACTGCGTTCACTCTCTCAACACCTCTGATCTCTCTGGATCTCTCTATCAAGCTCTCCTCTCAGCTTGGAAGGGTCGACGGTGTGCCTCGCTGTCGTTGGTAGCAGCGCACTCGCCACGCCTAGGTGTCGCTCTTAGCAGCACACACACTTTCTCTCGTCCGCTCCTCGAACGTTTATAGGGGAAGGGAGATGCTTCTGTCTCCGTCGAAACCGCTCCATCCGCCCGCTTCTTCCTCGCCCATGTTGCCATTTTCATCGAGCCAATCTCTGCTCAACGCCGCTACGAAACCTCCGCTTCTCACGTCCAATTCCTCCGCTGGAGTCGACAAAGCAGCCAAGCTCGCAGCGTGGTCAAAATCGCCATCCGATATTTGGTGTTGACCGCAGATTTTGGGGTCCGCCCTTTTCTTCGCGGCATGGGCTTGGGTTGTGGCCCAGACTATCTCCACTTGGCTCGGCCCGTGCAGAATCGAGCGTAACAATTTTTCCCCGCCCAATTTAGACGTCACCCTTGACGTCGTCGAACGCCCTCCTGGTGCTAGTATCGGAGCTCGCTGCTCCGGGAAGAGATCTCGCATACCTTGTGTCGACATCCCGTCTGACGCCGGAATCCTCCTCCCCTTCCTGGTGACGGCATCGGAGCCTCCTACTCTGGGAAGAGATCTCATAGACCTCTTGTCGTCGTCTACCCGATTTAGACGTCGCTCTCAATGCCTCTGTGGGTCAAACACTGGCGCCTCCAGTGTCATTGTCATTGCCTCTGCTATGATGTCCACCTCGCATGGACTCGGCACTCCGCTCGGCTCATATCATAACATACCAATCTCCACACTTCGCCCAGCTCATCTCGTGTTCCGGCCCACGTTATAACGTGTCATAGTGCTCCGCCCAACTAAGTGCTATCAGGGTCACGTCCGTAACGCATAATCCACACAGATGCTCCGCTCAACCTGCAATAGCTGAGTTCACGTACTAGCGCACTAGAACTTCAGCACTCCGCCTGACTTGGCACGACTGGGTTCACATCATAATGTGCCAGTCTCGACACTCTGCCCAACCCCTCGTGCCCCATTCTACGTCATAGTGCGCTAGAATTACTCATGCTAAGCACATGTGTATGCTCCATCTGCAGTCACCCTCTCTTCAGCAACCTATCATCACCAACCTCGCTGAAACCTGCCTCTGGTACCAGTTGTCACGCCCCAACGATTTGTCCTCCGGCGATCCTCCGATTGTGTGCCAAATCCCTAATTTTGGCCCCAAATCTAATTTTGGCCTCAAATATAATTTTGACCGGAGTCAAAATTACCGTCGCACCTCTCGAATTCAAAATCTCCACTTGATTTCGTTGCTGATTTTGACCAAGTCAAAATCACCTCAGCGTTGTTCGCTGCCTCGACGCGTTCGTATTCGTCGTCTTCATGTGTCGAACGCTCGCCTGCATTCGACTGCCGCCATCGCCGGAGAAGGTTTATTATATGGGCGTGTTGGCAGGGAGAGACCTCATCGTCTCCTCCCTCAACCTTCATTGCCACCGGAAGCCACGTTGCTGCCGCCTGATCATACACCGGAGCTGGTGAAGAACTCGTTGCCGGAAACAAGAGAATACTCGTCAGAGCCGAAGAAGACATCGTAGGGGAAATCCTCTTTTATTCTCCTCAATAACAAGAGGACAAAACCCCTCAGATCCGCTCGCCGAATCTCCCTCTCCCTCACGTCGATGGCACACTCGCCGTCGACTTACAAGCTCTCTGACTCCCTCTTAAAGCTCGCCGGCTCTCCTCTGAAAGACGACGCTCATCGTCGCTGCGTTCACTCTCTCGGCACCTCTAATCTCTCTAGATCTCTCTATCAAGCTCTCCTCTCAGCTTGGAAGGGACGATGGCACGCCTCGCCGTCGTTGGTAGCGGCGCACTCGCCGCGCCTGGGTGTTGCTCTCATCAGCGCACACACTTTCTCTCGTCCACTCCTCGGACGTTTATAGGGGAAGGGAGACGCCTCTATCTCCATCGAAATTGCTCCATCCGCCCACGTCTTCCTCGCCCATGTTGCCATTTTCGTCGAGCCACGTCTCTGTCCAACGTCGCTAACGAAACCTTCGCTTCTCGCGTCCGATTCCTCCACTGGAGTCGATGAAGCAGCCGAGCTCGCTGTGTGGTCAAAATCACCATTTGATTTTTCGTGTTGACTGCCGATTTCGGGCTCCTCCGTTCTCTTCGCGGCATGGGCTTGGGCTGTGGCCCAGGCCGTCTCCACTTGGCTCGGCCCGTTCAGAATCGAGCATAACACTAGGCATGGTTTAAGGTTTTGGTCCATTTTGGCCGATGTCGGTCTAGGTGCCATGCGTAGTCCGAGCTTTAGCATAGGTAGGAGCTCTCGCTCACGGAGCTTCCACTTTGAGTGGAAGCGGGGAGCAGTTGGAAGCGGGAGTGCGAGCTTCTCGTTCCTTTCTCAGCAAAAGCTCCACTTCTAGCGAAAGTGGGAAGTAGTCGGGAGCAAAGGATGGAAGCTTCTTTTTGTCCAAAACAAGATGGTTCAGTCCAGTTTTTCACTTGTATCAACCGGTTCGTACTAGTCCGGTGTTGACCGGACCGAGCTGCCGAACCAAATTTTTAAATCATGTTCCTAGGTTCTCCTAAGAAATCTGTTGTCTATAGTCTCTAAGTGACTCCTCGACATTTTAAGGGTAAGGTAAATTTTCAAAGAAAGATTTAAGTGCAAAGGAATAAGTACTACCAAAGTTATGAATTTTTTTTTGAAGTTGAAGACTTCCCTACATAATTGTCTACGTAAATCACGAACAATTTCTTATGTTCATTTTGGCTATCATAGTATTAACAACAGTTCAAGTGCAAAAAGATTATTTGAATAGCTGTAAGTAAACATTAGTTCCACCCGTTGGATGACTGGCTATCATAGTATCAATCATCAGTTCAAGAAATTCTCTCAAAGTCACAGTAAACTCTATTTCTTCTCTTCCTAGTCTTTTTGCCAATGTGAATAAAAAGATACATAATGCAAATAAGAAAATAATAAAAAATGAATGGAAACACAATGTTATCAGCTATACTCAAATATGATACAAGATGCGAATCACTCATTTTTTTTCCAAGTGAGACGAGGTCTAAACTGAATGAACTTGATAAGCCAATAAATACAATTAAATCCCAATATCAAAAGAGAGGAAAATTATTCACCAAGTTGATATAAACTCTTCGCTATACTCAAATTTGCACAAATCCTTCCCTTCAAATTTCAATTGGCATGTTGATTCCAAAATCATCATTGATTGAAAAGGATATCTATAGGTTTTTATTATAAATTATAAACCTTCTTTTTTTTCCCATTCTTTGTTTTGTTGTTTACCTTGGTGACTCAACTTCCTTTTGCCTTTTCAATTTTGCCTAAACCAAAAGGGTTGGAGGCAGCAGTGTCAGGAGCGTTGCCGTGCAGCATGCAAAATGGAGCCATTAAAGAGCACGACGATAGCAATGCATAGAGTGCAACACGAAAACAACAAGGTTGTAGACACAATCTTGGTAGCTTAAATGACAAAAAATAATGGGGAAGTATGGCAACAACAATGAAGAAGATAGATTGGAGTGGGATAAAAAAGCAACAAGCAAAAGCAATATAGCACAGGAAGCTAGAAAGGCAAAAGAAAAGATGGCAGATGGACAGAAGCAACTTGTGTGTGACAAGGAGAAGGCTATAAAGGATTTAGAGGCCACAAAGTAAAATTGGAAGGATATGTGGAAGCCCAAGGAGAGGTTGTACAATATTGTGAAAACAAAGGCATGTAGCTTCAACAACTTTTACTCTACTCGTCAAGGACCTCTTGATGAGGCACAAAGCAGCCTCTTTCCAACATTGGTAGCACAATCTTCAATGAACTCACTCCTTTGCCTTCATCTCTATCTTTTCTATAGGCCTGTGATGTATGAGTCTGGGTGGAGCAAAGATGACGACAGGCGAGGACAATGCAGCAAAAGGTGTTGGGGCTAGGCGCAGGGTAAATTTTAAGCTAGCATGGACATGGTATGGCAGTACTATCATAATTGACGCAAGAGGACCGAGATCAGAGAAGGGGGAGAGGAATAGGAAGAGAGGAAGAGCATAGCTGAGAGAGATAAAGTTGAGAGAAATAGAGATGCAATTAAGGTTAATTAATCAAAGTTTGTACCTTATGTTTAAAGCCATTTGTATAAATTTTGGCCATAACCCTAAACAAAATATGTACTATATATTAACATACCAATAATTCATTACCTATTTGACCAAGTAAATATAAAATAATAGCCACTAATCATATATAATTTAGTTACATCAACATCTACCAAAGAAGATGCTTATTCAACTAGTCCTTGGGCGAGAAATAACACCTAACCAGTTTTGCATCAGTATCTCTTGAATAAATGAATAAAAATGATTATTTGAGATCTCTTCTGGCAAATATGTCCAAAAAGTCTTAACACAATGATGACCATTACTACTCACATACTGGATGATGAAAATGAATACTCACGTAGTGAATCAACCGCAAAACTTGTTGATGGTGTCTTGCAGCTATGACATGGTTGCCGGCAACTTGAGGAGAACTGGTACCCTTGGCTAAAGCATTCTTTCCTATTGTAGACTGATTATTTAAATTATCAACATCTGAAGCAGAAGATGATGGTGATTCACCTAAAAAACAAGAGTCAAAACAACAACCAGAGAAAATAACCTAGTGACTCACACACCAGGTAAAAAAAAACATAAGAATGCAATGCAATGCAAGTTTATGAAGTATTAAGGTAAGCAACACTTCTACTTTAAGTGTATCCGTTTACATCTAAACAGTAAGGAAAGTTAGAAACCACAACAATTGATGAACATATACAAAGAAGACACCTTTAGAAGTTCAGAATTTTCTAGAACGGGACTAAAAGTGAGCTTGTTTAGATCATGATAGTGCACACACATATTTCAGCTGTAAGTTACACACGCTGGATGTAAATCATAATTCTTCTTTATCAAAATATTAGAAAATTGAAGCCTGAAAACAAGAACTATCTTTAACAGGTTCCAAGAAACAAGATGTAGGGTCTTTTCCCACATCTTATCATTAATTGTACAATTTACCACTTTGCATAGGTGTGTGTGTGTATATTTTTTTTCAGTGTGTGCGTATACCCATATAACTGGTGCAAGCTACCTTAAATTAGATACCAAATGGATATGCTACAATTGTTGCATAAATCTTAACCAAAAATGGTTCCATTAAGATACTTTCGATAGACTAACGGTTTCTTTTGACATGCACAAAAAGGTACAATTGTTCTTCCTAACAGTTAAAAAGATGGCTCTGTTAACAAACGAGTTGAATAGCTTGCTAGGGCTTAAATCTGGATTCAGTATAGGCCTGTCCATTAATCGGGTCAAACCGATGAACCGAACGGAATAAGGTGGTTCGGTTTGGTTTTTTGCTTAATCGGTTCAGTTCGGTTTGGGGAGATGTATTTTTTCAATCGGTTCGATTTCGGTTTCCGAAATCGAAAACCGATTAAAATCGAACCGAACCGATTATGAATAAATAATAATTAAAAAATTCCTAAACCTATATAATATAAGTTATAACTTATAAGTTTATAACAGTCTTTACTCGTTAACTAATTCACTTACTAATCCAGTCAGCCCTAAACTTAAAATAAAATCAAAAATTCTAAAAAGCCAAAACAAATAAGTAAAAGGCTGCATACGAACCCTAATTCCTAACCTTTCGGGCCGACTTTCACTCTTCCTCGGTCATCACGCACGCACTCGCCAGTCGCCGCCCTCGATGCTCCATCGAGTCTCCCCAGTCCCCTCTGCCCTCAACCCTCCGCTCGACGCCTTTGAAGTTCAAACTCCTCTAATCTCTATTCCTCTTCCAGTCTTCCCATTCGGTCATTCCTTTCTCGCTCTCTCATCACCGCCGAACCCTAATCCTGTCATCGCCATCACCAACGACCGACGCCTTGAGTTGAGACTGGAACTAGCGCCGACGCCTTGAATTAAGGCTGAGAAGACTGACGAGTGACGCCGACACTGCTGCCTACTACGAGCTTGCGAGGCTGCGACTCATCGCTTTCAAGTTTCATTCAACCGAGCCGACGTTGCACGACTGGGAGGCTGGCAGGCTGCTGCTACTGTAAGCGAGTTCGGACTGCTACTACAACTCTACAAGCCTACAACTTACACCATGGTATAAGAAATTTTAATCTGCTTGCTAATTGCTATAACTTGTTACTTTCTACTCTGTATCACTCTATGTATGACAGTATGAATGATGTATGAAACTATGAATAATGATTGTTAATTTGTTACTTGCTAATTGCTAGTTTGCTACTTGCTGTATGAATCATAATTGTTACTTGCTAATTTGCTACTTGGATACTTGCTGTAAATGATAATTGTTACTTGCTAATTGCTAGTTTGCTACGTGGTGTGTAAGTGTCTTGCTTGTTACTTGTTGTATGAATGTTGGTTGTTGCCTAGAGGCCCTAGACTAACTTGTTAATTTTTGAACCATCCAAGGGTGATCCTGATCCTAACCAAACAGATGTCACAGTACCTTCTCAATCTCAGCCAAGTAATCCAAAAAAGAGAAATGTAAAACCACGAGCTAAAGTTTGGAATCATTTTTAAAAAAATGAAAATGATGGTGTACTCAAAGCAATGTGTGTTTATTGTGAAAACATGTACCTTTGTGATAGCAAATCATGTGGTACTAGCACATTGAAAGCACATTTGACTAGATGTATGAAGTATCTAAGTTTACATGGTCAAAGTAGTGTGCATGACAATAAAACACAGACTGAAATTTCAATCAAACAAAGCAATGAGCAGAGTAGTAGTGTAATGACAACATGGAAGTTTGATCAAAACTTGATTAGGAAGGCACTTGCAAGAATGATAATTATAGATGAATTACCATTCAAGTTTATTGAAAGTAAAGGTTTTTAGGAATTTTGTAGTGTTGCTATACCTCGTTTTCACATTCCTTCACGGCAAACCATTCCTAGAGATTGCTATGAGATTTTCATTGAAGAGAGATTAAAGAAAAAAAAATTCTTACAAGTCAACTGTGAACGTATTTGTCTCACTACGGACACATGGACATCGATTCAACGAATAAATTATATGTGCATCCCAGGTCATTTCATTGATATTGATTGGAAATTACATCGAATGGTTTTAAATTTTTTTCCAATTACTAGCCACAAAGGTGAATTAATTGGAAAAGCATTTGAGAAGAGCTTGAATGATTGGGGAATCTCCAAAGTAATGACTATAACAGTAGATAATGCAAGTTGCAATGAGACAGCAATTTCATTTATAAAGAAAAGAATTAGCAACCGGGGGGGAGGAAGTATACTTAGTGGAGATTTCTTGCATGTGAGATGTGCTGCACACATCATAAATTTAGTTGTGCAAGATGGTTTGAAAATTGCTCAGATGTCTATTGTTAGAGTCCATGAGGCTGTGAGATATGTGAGAGAATCTCCAAAAAGGCTGCATCTTTTTAACATATGTGTTGAACAAGAAAATATTGAAAGCAAAGCTCACTTATCGCTAGATGTGCACAAGGTGGAATTCAACTTACATGATGTTAGATGTAGCACAGCGATATGAAAGAGCTTTTGAAAGATTCAACGAAGAAGATTCATATTTTCAGTTGGAACTATTAGCTAGTGATGCAGGTGGGAGACCTTCAGAAAGTGACTGGAAAGTTGTTTGTGAGTTAGTTTCTATGCTACAAATTTTTTATCAATTTACTTTGAATGTATCAACAAGTTTGTCTACTACTTGTAACGGCTATGTGCATGAAATTAGTCAAGTAGCATCTACTTTGAATGAATGGGTAAATGATATGAATTTGGATCCCAGGTTTCATGAGATGACAGTAAAAATGAAACAAAAATGGGATAAATATTGGGGATGCGTGGACAAACTCAATATGATTTTGTTTATGGCTGTTGTATTTGATCCGAGATATAAATTTGATTATCTGAAATGTATGGTGAAGATAAAGTTTCACTTATCATAAGTAAGGTGGAAATGAATCTTCACCGGATATTCAACGAGTACAAGAGCAAGATCCAAATGAGTAGTGCTAGTAGTGGACCTAGTGCTAGTGGTAGCTCTTCCATTGTTTTTGAAGGCACAAAAGTAGCAGTGGAGCATAATCTCACAAAAATTCAGTTGAAATACAAGAAATTTAAGGCACATGCTATTGGTCAAGAAAAAACCGAGCTGGAAAAATATCTTTGTGAAGAATCAGAAAATCCAGATAATAGTAGTTTTGAAATTTTAACTTGGTGGAAGATGAATGCCATCAGATTTCCAGTTTTATCTTCTATTGCTCGAGATATCATGTCAATTTCAATCTCAACAGTGGCTTATGAATCTGTTTTTAGTACAAGCGGTCGAATACTTGATCCTTTTCGGAGTTCATTATCTCCTGCAATGCTTGAAGCTCTAATTTGTTCTCAAGATTGGATTCGAGCAAATAAACAACGTGAAGTAGAAGAAAATCTTGAAGATGTTGACTTGTTAGACAAAGGTAAATTTCATCTCATATTAATTTACATCTTTATTTTTTTTTGTTTTAAGTTATTGAAAGCTCTAATTTTTTGTTATTTGTGAATTCACAGTAATTTCTTCCATTCAATCTGCACCGGGTGTTATCGACTTACCTATGTAGTTGATTAGCTGTAAGTATTATTTAATGGTCATTTGGTAATTGTTCAATGGTCATAATAAATTTTCTTCTTAGTTAACTACTTAACTTGTTAATTGTTATCAACTTATCATATACTAATGTAGGAAAATGGTGGTGGTGATTGGTGATTTAAGGCACATGTTGTTTTTTCTCGTCTCTTTTCTTGTAACTGGTATTGAGGTATTTTGGACCTCTGGTAAGTGTCTGGTAAGTGGTAATATATGTTCTTCACTTAGTTAACTACTTAACTTGTTAATTGTTCATTTTTTTCAAGGTTCTAGTAATATCTAGCTAACAGAGTGTAGAAATTAAACTTACTATTGCTTCTATTTAAGTATCAGTGTACCACTGAGCTACTCAGCTTTCCTGTTATCTACAATTGAGCTACTCAGCTTTTTTGTTATGATGTTATCTACAATCTACAAGTTTCTTTACTTCTTTGTTTTTTCTTACTAGTTTCTTTATTGTTATCATTCCTTTACTAATCCAATTCAATTCTATGCGATAATGCAAATATGCAATTGGAAAATTTTAACTCTGCTTTCTTTGATCATTCAGATCAAATTTTCACTGATGTGTTCGGAAGTCCATACTATGTCGCTCCTGAAGGAAGTAGTACTCAAACATTTGGAGTTTGAACTTGAATTTTGAAGTGTTGATTCTGTTGAATCATGAATGTTGAATGTTGTTAAATGTTAATTGATGGATCTATGTAATATGTAGTGTGGTACTAAGATACTAACTGTGGTTACTGTAATTGTGGTGACTGTCAACTGTGGTTTGTGCCTTTGTGGTAACTGGTATGTGAGTTTGTGGAACTGTGGTTTGTGGTAATTGATGGACATGTTGTGGTGACGGGTGAAGTTATTTAATTGTGGTTTACACTTTATTGATTTATGTTTTGCTTATTTTTATTTGTGATTGGATATATTTTAAAGCTCCGTAATTGATTTGTTATTGCTTCTTAATGCAAGTGAGAAGCCGTGTAATCGATTTGTTATTGATTTGTTATTGCTTCTTATGCACATGGAAATATTTGATTTTGCTCATACTGTGTATTGTGTATGTTTTAATCGGTTTTAATCGGTTTGAACCGAACCGAATCGGTTCAGATCGGCTTTCTACCCATTTCGGTTCGGTTCGGTTTGTAAAATTTTAAAAAAATTTAATCAGTTTTCGGTCCAATCGGTTTGGTTCGGTTCGGGTTGAACCGATTGGTCAGGCCTAATTCAGTATATGAAGGAAAAAAATGAGCCTATTGACAAAAAAGTGTTTGCTTGTTTGACCGACTTTAGGGATGCCATTAGATTGTACGAGTAGATTGAAATATTTCAGAAAAAGAGTCCATCAAACATAGAAGTTATACTAGAGCCTAAGTCAAATACACTATCACTTCATACAGATAGCTAGCAAAATTGAACGACTCAGTTAAATCTTCCATGAGAAACTTGAAACTCAAAGATCCAAGAATTGTAATACATGAAGACAAATAAAATATCCAAGTAACAATAATGGAATTCCTACTAATTATTTGCATTTAAATAACCTGGAAGAAAAATATGTAAGGCCGTTTGCAACTCATGCCGGTCTTTGCTTGCATTAGGATTTTTGCAGTATGCAGCCTTCAAGTAAGCCACTTCTACACACTTGTACGCAAGAGACGCGGCAGCCATGTCCTTGGCTTTCTCATATTCATGGGCCACAAATCTGATGAAAACAATTAAGCATTAGCAAAATCAAAAATGATATCAATAGGCAGAATTTGAGAATAAAAGTTGCAAAAAGGATGGCTACACTTATCAACAGTGCAAACGAAACTGTGAGAATAGGATTGGAGGTACTTAGCAATGCATAAGGATGTATAAGCCAATGCAGTCCACAGAAGTGGCATACATTCTTTTTCTGGGCATTGTTTTTACGTTTATCCAAATTTATATTGTGTTATAGTTAACTTAAATCACACATGTTATATATTTCCTACCAATATAGCATTTTACATAAACTAAAGTGCATAAATGTGAGTCCATCCAATTTAGTATAAATGCACATATTAAATTTGATAATTTCTCATATCTAGGCATACATAGTGCAAGAGCACATGTGCAACTAAGCACTGCACCAGAAGTTCAGGGAACACCAGCATTAGCTTCACCGTTCAGGCACGGCCTTACTAATATACTAACATGGACCCAAAGAAGAATATAGTGTGTATCTTCAATATGATAACAATTACCTTGCCCCAGTCACATGGCACATTAACTCAAATACCACTAGCTAAGAAGTAAAAAAACGAAGATCCACACTTGTTTTTTGGCCTAATTCTTTCCCTGAGCGAAAGGAGAAGTTTCAACGTATAGTCCTCATTTTCAGCCAAGTGGCTGTAAAATATCTAGTTCTGTATTCTAACCGTTAACGAAATGGGCAACGTTGACTGTCAATTGTATAAATTCATCAGATAATCATAATTAAGTTGAATATTCTGTAATATATATCTTAGCACTACAATTTTTGTAGGTGTTTTTGTATGATGCTAATAAGTAACACAAAGGATTTACTATTAAGCATACAAAATCTCAAATACATTAGATGGAAATTTTTGTAGTACTCCTGAGGTGATGGTTAATCACAAAATACACGATACTCCAACAAGAATGGAAAAACAATCCAGCACAATCTAACAGAAAACGAACACGAGATATAACAGCATGAATTCAAATCAAGTGTTTCATTGACTGCAGCACGTAATGCAGAAAAGCCTGCTATCCAACTGATTCCAAAAGTATAGTAATATATTAGTTGTGCAGATAGATTATACAGAAAACAGCCGAGAGGATGATTATGAGAAAACGAGATGAGTTTTGGGCGTCAAATTTCTGCTCTTCCATAAGAACCACATGAATAATTCAATGGCATTAGCAATCTAGTTGTAACTAATTGAACACCTACTGGTGGAAAAATGGAATCGACTATGCTCCGATGGGCAAAACCAAACATTTGAAATGAGAAAAAAATTATGGCAGTCCAATTGGGAACTAAAAATGAACAAGCTCATGATTGAAGATTTGAATTGGTAATCAATGACCCATTAGGCGATAAAAGATGAATTTAACAGCAAACATCTTGAGGATTCAACTTACTCGCATAGCTTTGCAGTTTCAAAGTACATCTGTGCTGCTTCTGCTTGTTTAGAAGTATCAAAATTAACAGGTTCCATGAGAGAGGCAACATGCAGAAACTTTAAGGCGGCTTCAAAATACAGGCCAGTGCTTTCAAGTTCAAGTCCTTCCTCCTGCAGAGAAGTCCATATGTATATATATAACTTTACCAAAAGATAGCACAGTGATATTGAATATAACTACACTAACCTTTAAGCGATTGGCCGTGTGCTTCAGATCCCTTGCTTCTTTCAAAACGACTGAATGATTTTCCTTCCTTATTGGACTTGATGTAGGAGGGCCAATCAAAGTTCCGTTTCTCAGACTATTATGGTGAGAACCATTCTGGCAATCCAGTTGTCTGCGATGATTGAACACTTTGGAAGTATCAGCTACATCAACATCCAATCTACTTTCCTTATGAGGTGAAGTGACCACATTAGGAACCCGAGCCCGTGTTTCTTGTATATCTCGAGAAATCAGTTTCAACTGTGGTCTACCAGGACCAGACAGCAGTTCTTGACAATCAGTCCTATCCGAAGTATGATTGTTCAAAGCATTTTCATGTTGGAAAGAAGGTGCTCCTCGAGATTCTGGTTTAATGCTTCTAGTTCCAAGAGCTAGATGTTTTGAATCAGGCTCCTTTGGCTTATTAGAAACCACATAGTTATTGTTACCATCCATTCTTTCTTGGAATGCAGTCGCCAAGCTGTTATCCCGTCTACTTGTCATTCCTTTTGAAGTAGGGTCATCCTTCCCAGAAAATTCCTTCTCATCCTTCTCCACTAAGTAAACTTTTTCATTCCTCAAAACATCAGGTCGCAGAGGTTGTTCATGAGAATTAGAGCTGACCTCGGTTCTGCAACCACTGGCATTCTTCATGCGGCGCATATCTTTGTTTTCATTATCAGAAACCCTAAGTTTACTCTTATCTATATCAGATCTGGAACCCCTATGTTTCTCCTTGAACACTGAAGAAGTGTTACCAGATTTCCTTTGTGTAGGGCCATTCATTAGGTGATGTCGATTTGCTTTATTTGAATCTTGTATTCTATCCTTAAATTCTGCAGGATCAGTTGGTGAAAAATCAGTATCAGCACCCCTTTTTACATGCAACCTATCTTCAGATTTGCCACCGTAAAAATGATTTGTTTCCTTTTCCTCAAAATCAAATGGTTCTTCCAAACAACCTAGAATTGCAGACTTTGCCAACCTATGACGTTGTAAAGACTGTTCTTGATCAGAGAAGGTTACCTCTTTTTTATCCTTCCCAGATTGGCCATTTCTACAATTGACTTCAGTATCCCAGTGTCTTTTGGAACCCAACGCAGAGGAACCAGCATTGGTTGCAGTATCCTTGTGCTGCAAGATTCTTTTGTGTGATAGCTTATCAATATTAGAAATTCTCATAGGTGAAGAAGAAACTGACTCGACTGGAGAACCCTTCATTTCCTGAATGTTAGATCTATTTCTATGGGAGCTTGAAACTTTTGAAGAGCTTGAATTAGCAGCTACTGGAATCTGGGTACAGGTTAAATCCCTCTTCGATGAATCATACTGCAGTTCCCTTAGGGATCCTGCATCCCCTTGCATAGATCGATGCTCTTTTTCAGCCACATAAAGGGCATCATTATCCATTTCAGCATGTAGATGATCTCCGCTAGAAGGCAAAGACATTCTGCTCGTGTTTACTTTCCTATCGGTCCAGTTATTAAGCTTCATTGTTTTGGATCCCTTCTCTTCACCCTTCTCATCCTTAACAGGATCAGTTCCACATAGAGCTCCTTGAACAAGAAAATCATTTTCTACAGAATGTTGGCCAGTTCCAAAAGCCTCTTGATGGGTCTGTCCTTTCCATTCCTTTCCTTTTCTCTTCTTCAAAGGAGGGTCCATATTATTTAACTTCTCTGAATCTGTAACACGAAAATATTCTCTACTTTCCCCATTTGTGATAAACTGATCTTCATTCCTTAGCTTCTTAGATGATGAAGAATTAGGTTTTGAATCATTCTTGGAATCTTTGGATAAAGGAAATTTGTTACATCTAGGCACAGCATCTGTTTCCTCAGTGGCAATGGCAGCAATATCACTGTTGGAAGAATACTTGTTAGAATATTGCAAGTTGTCTTTCTTTTGTTTCTTGCGTTCTCGAAGATCATCCTGATGAACCTCTCCCTTGCTTTTCGGTTCAGAACGTTTCTTGGTTTTCTCACTATGATAACCTGAGATTAGAAACAATTAGACAAGGAAAATCATTTGACCATGTGACCAAAAGATGATTAGTGAAATGGTACCTCCATCTGAATAGGGCCTATTACTTGTATTCTTGTTGTTTGACTTCTGCTTCTGCTTTTCAGCACTGATATCAGTTGTTCTGCTTGTATTACCAAACGTACCTTTGCTTGACATGTTTGGTTCAAAAGGATGATTCGGATTCACATCATCTTGGCATCTATGCTTAAATGTGGCTAGTTGATCCTTTACAGAATTTGAAATCTGGGTCGGAGTTGAATGACTTGCTATATTTGACACAGGTTTTATTGCACCTTTCTTCTTTCCAGTAGTAGGAACATTTTGCGTGTTAGGTAATGGGTTCTGATCGAGATGCACTCCAACAGTCAGGGATGCATTAGAGGGTGCAACACTATGATGATCATCTATGCTCCCACCACTGACAGGAGCAGGAGCAGCATATAATGCATGTAAAGCATTTGTCGTCTCCTCCTCACTGATGTCACAACTATTCATCCCAGGCCTACATAACATTTGTGGAAGGTAAAAACTAAAGCAAATAAAACAATAATAATCATTAAACATTCATTGGGACAAGACACTTACAACCAATTGAGCAAATTGCATTGCCATTGTTTGGGAAGATGACCAGTATTAGTCCCATATGGTAACAGTCGCCATTTTTGGCACACATCACAGCATACCCAATTCTCCTTAATAACAATAGGAGCTTGAGGGACAATAGTTGCACTTGAAGCTGGGACTTTGCTTGAGACAGGTGCAAGTATTGGCTCACTAAACAAAGGTTCTGAGACTGTGGTGTTTTCAGCCTTCTTACTACCAGACTTTTCCTTAAATGTTTGAGCAGATGTAACTGGCAGCTCCTTCTCATGCTTATCCTTCATGCTCTTCTGCTTACCACTTAAGCTAACATCAGGTGTACCAAAACCATTCTCAAACTGTTCAGCTTTATCATCCTGGCTGGAATTTCCATGAGAATTTCTCATGCAAGCCCCATCCAAATCTTTATGTGATTTTACAACCTTGGCCGACTTATCAGCAGGACCTGCTTTTGTATGAACTTTTTTCTGCTTTTCCTTTGGCATTGCAGATGAATTTCCACTTATAGTGTCTTTTGAATGCTCGCCAAATGATTCAGAAGTTGTTTTGCCAGCCTTGAGTTTCTTTTTCTTGTCAGGTACTTGGTCCTTCACTTGGAGTGCCTTATCTCTAAATGGAGAACATGATTTAAGATGATCCTCTGTCCCAGCTATTTGTTCATTCTTCCTTTTGAGTCCACTTGAATGGTTCTTTGGGGTATCATAATCTTTATCTGCCCTGCTTCTGACTTCTTTATGCAAATCAAGTTTCTCATCCTGTAGAATTTTTGTAATTTGTTCTCCCGTTGCCTTCACTGGATTGCTTCCTCTTGAATTCAGTTGCCCCCGTGAAGGCATAAATTCATTTCCTGAATTACTAGGCCCATTTTTTGTTGTATTGTCAATTAAATCAAACTCTTTGTTCTTTGAAAGAGCTGGGCAGGCTGATCTTTCCTTCAGTGAGGCCTTCTTTGTTTCTATCAAGTGATCCAACATCTTAGAGTCATTCTTTGTCGTATTTACAACTGTCTGTCTGTCTGATTTTTCACTGGCATTCTTTGAGCTGGAATTCAAATGAGGTCCCTCTCCTACAAGGGTTTCAATGTCAATATCCCTACTCAAATTGGCATCAGCTTCATCTTTTGAATATTTCAATTCCCTCGGCCTTGCTTTTTGCTCTCTCGACTTAGTATGCTTCTCCATCTGGCTTTTTACATCTCCCAAAAGGGTAGTAGAGTCTGCAAACTCTGCACTTGTTTGAGGCAACCCATTTAGTATTTCTCTTTTGGGTTTCTTCATAATGAAACTTCCTTTTTCCATCAATTGAAATAGACTGTCTGGAAGTGGGGAAATCAATGAACCATCCGGGACACTAAAACATGTCATAACCTGCTTCATAGTTCATTCAATCAGAATAGTGATCAGAAAACCAACATCCTTTGTCAAATGCGCAACAAGTTACCTGAATAATAGCATTGGGTGATTCACCAGGCAAATTTTGGAATTCAGGAGATATTCCTCCACTACCATCAGGACTATCCTCGTATGATGATGATGGAGAAATATCTAGACCCAAACCACTATAGATAGCAGCATTACTTCTAGGCAATGTGTTATCAGGACCCACCTTGATACGAAGCTTCAGCGAGTTGTGATCACTACCATTAGTTGTTTTATTAAAGTAGTGCTGAGAACTAGGCTCCTGTATTTTTTGTTCATCCATATATGCATCGGCCTGGCATTTGCTGTCATGGAATGGCACTGCAAAAGTATTGTTTTTCGAAAAAGATGGGTTTGGGTTCGCAGCCTGTATGAAAAATGCAATGAATTCAAAAACTTGTTTAATTAAGTACCACAAATACAATTTTTTTTGGGGCCATGTGGCAACAATTCTATATAAAAAATTTCTACATTTAAAGTAACCATGTGTGTGTTAGCATTTCGCAGTAGAATGAGCATTATGACCGACAGATAGAGCCAGATGGTTATATAAAATAGCTAGTTCTAATTCTAGAGGACAACTTAAATCAATTAAAACAAATGTTAAAGCACATGTACCTCAACTGTTGTGTTGGAGGGGGATCTCTTGACATTTTGATTTGGAAATTTATATGGACTTCTAGTTTGGCACAAAACAGAAGGAGAACGCTGATATGTAGGTAAGAATGAACCATATCCTCCAAATTTTGCACCTGTTCATGAGTTTACATCAAACACCATAAATACTAATTTGATGTTTAATATAATGGTGAGAAAAATGCAATCTTCTACCCAAGTTCTCTGCAGAAACACCGGCTTCGAAGTCTTTCTGGAAATGACCCAATACATTCTGGATCTTTTCATCCTGAAAAAATAACGAAATGACAGTGGTAAACATGAGCCTAAGCAAGAAGCATCATGTCTACTCCACTATTGCATGTTGCAAAATAATTTTCCATGAAATTCCATGATCTTGCATACTATAGCCCGATCCACCTATGCAACTCCCATGCATCAAAATGGAAACAATCATTTAGGGTTTACAGGGAAAAAAAGGTCTGCCCATCGAGAAATTCTCGGAAATGCCACGGTTAGGAAATGAGGTTTAGACCTTAAATTAAGATACTCCTTCTTAAAGGCATGAGATTATTCAATATCAAAGGGATTGTGATCCCACGAGTTCAAAGTATTAAAGTTGTCTACATCCAAACTGAAAAAAAAAAAGTATCTACAATCCTACTTTTCCCACGCAATTGTGCTCAAATAAACAGGAATCAAGTAGAATACTGACTACTCAATCAGCAACCAAAAAATGGACATTACAGGACAAATACAAGCGTGAAAACGCCACCGTGAAATACAAATTTCATATGAATTCCACCAGCAACCATTATCAATCGCAAAATATGGAGACGGCCCAAGATTTGATGAGAATAAGGCCTTACAATGTAAGAGAAAGTATCAGGGTCGACGCAGGAGTCGTCTTCTTGACCAAACCACGCCTCCCCTTCCTCGAGCTCGTTATCGTCATCCATCCCCCCTTTCCCAAAGCTTATTCCCCTCCTCTCATCCTCTCTCCTCCCCACCGACAGCATCCAATCCACCCCAACCCCTCCCCCCTCTCGCTCCTACCCTCCCCTTCTCCCTTGCCCGACGCCACAGTAAAATTCGGTAAGAGAGGGCTCAGAACCTCTCGAATCCCTCCAATCTAACCGCCTTTGGCGGCTCGGAACCCCGCCGGGGGGTGCAAACCCTAGAATTCCCCAACAACGAAGGAAGGCAATCGGAGCTGGGGAGGGTTGCGGCAGGGCCGATCTCGGAGATCGGGGATCGAATCGGTGGGGGGAGGGGCTTGGATCGGTGATCGCCACGAGAAGCGGGGGTATCCCCTATCGAACCACTTTTCCCTCTCGCGCTCGCTCTCTCGCTCTCCCTCTCTCTCTCCTCTCCCTTTGTTCTTCCTGGAAGGCGACCTCTGGAGACGGGAGAAATGGGGAAAGAGCGAAGAAATAAATAAATAATAATATTAATTATATTTATAACCAAAGGAATAAATGAATAATGCCTTTGTTCATTTATTTAAGTTTTTTTTTTTTTTTTACAGAGCGCAGAGACAAATCGAGCTTCGTAACAAAGGAGCTGTGAGCGGATAAAAGAACTGGAAATGAGAAGAAATTTGGCGTAAAAATTAAATAGAAAAAAATAATCGTACTGTCTCCTCTGTCCCAACACACATTTAAGTGAAGGAAATTTCATTTAAGATTTGTTTAGAAATATTTTATTGCAAAAAATAATTGTTAACTCTGCAATAAAATAATAAAGCCCATTTGGTCCCTAGATTGTTGGAGTCAAAACTAACATGCTTTTGTCTAAAGTAAAATCTTGGGCCTAAGAATTTTGAGACTCAAATATTTGAGGTTAAGTCACCTTGAGACATTTGAAATAAGAAAAAAAAGAGATATAAATGCACAACCTTTTTAGTCTAAAGAATTTATAAAAAGATTATATAATTATTTATAAATTTTGTATCCATAAGTAAATAAGTAGATGACTATGGGTGGCGAGCGAGCCTACGTGTGGGTGGTGAAAAGTCAGAAGTGGAGTCGCTGCCGCCGAGCTCTCGCCATTCGGTTCTGGCGAGATGAGCGACGACGTTCAGGAAGGGCACTGGTTGCTCCGTGGCCACGCTTGTTTTCGTCATCATCGTCATTGTGTCATCGACGAAGCTTTTGCCGCAACCATCTTTTTTGTCAACGCCGACCATCCGAAAGGGCTTCTGCCTATTTTTGGTCGGCGATGAGGCTGGCATGATGTCCGCAAGGGGCCAGAAGGGCGGAATCACTACCGCCAGAGCTCTCACCATTCGGTGCTCTCGAGACGAAAGGCGGCATGACGCATGCGACGTGCAGTGTGCAGCGCACGAAAGGAAATTAGGGCAAATTCAATTTCTAATTTCGGATCCGAACTTTCGGATCCAATTTGGAATTTCAGTTTTCGAATACATTTTTAATGTTTTCGAATCAGATCTGAATTTCAGGTTCTGAGTCGAGTCTGGCTATTGGGCTAGATTCGGGCCAAATTTGGGCTTGCTATGCTGGGCTTGGCCCTACTGTGCAGACTACTTTGCTATGCTGTGCAGTTTGCTATGCGCTTAAGTAGCCAGTTTTAAAGACCAGCTGTGTAGTCTGCTATACAATGTAGCTTGTTATGCTGTGCAGTTTACTGTGTTATTAAAATTTTATTATCAAAATTTATAGGCATAATTTATTAGGAATAAATCTAGATATTTATTCATTTGTTTTAATCGTGCCTAATTAGTTATGAATTCTGCTGTGCATTATTAAACTTTACTGTACATTGATACATTTTTGTTGTTGTTTATCCATGTTAGTAAAATCTTTATGATTCTTTCACGCTAGTAGAATTTTTATGTATGACTAATTATGTTTTAATGTTCATACATGTTATTAGAACATTGTCATATTTTTTAGCATATTGAGTTATAAATAAATGCATAATTTTGTTTACTATATTTTTATTTATTTGGATTAATTATGCTCAATTCATGCATATTTATGTTTTCATCTGATTATGAGTAGTGATTAATTATAACTCAACTTATTTTTTTATTTCAATTTGTTTTAATAGTATAGTCACTAAAGTGACTTCTATTGTTAAAACTCCTTGATAATAAAATAGTAAGTTAAGGTATACTTAATTTTTCAATTCAATTGATTTCTCAGTATAGTCACCAAAGTAACCTCTGCTATAAATTTTTTTGAACTATGAATTATTAAGTCAGGGTGTGTGTTTTTCTTTATGTGGGCAACATATCGACCCAAATGACGAGTGTTGTTTGGCCAAAGGATTACATACAGATGTGGTAATGAGTGTGTAATGATTATTAGGTGTCCATTATGAGTGCTTAGTTGGCTCAAAGGAAGGCTAAGTACTCAACAGGAGGATCTTATCATCAATGCTCAATTACTACACAAGACAACCAAATGGTGAATCAACTCTCTGTCCAAAGACTAGACTTGATGTTACTCTGGTTATCTTGAGATGAGATTTTATTAGTGTTATGATTATTCACTACTTGTTTTATCACATGCATCTATGAGCTTATGTGCTTTATAATTATTTCTCTTTGCAGTTAACATGATTAATGCTTCTGCTGTCACTGCCAATTTAAATATTATTCCCTTTTTGAATAATTCACCTTTTGGTTTTATTAGTTCTGAAGTTACTTTAGTTCCTATTCCTAAAAACACTTGGTAGTTGGATTCTAGTACTACAACTCACATAAGTGTTTTTATGCAAGGTTACCTAAACTTCAGAAAGTCTAGTTATAAACAAAGATTCATCTATATGGGGCTGGAAATCCAGTGGAAGTTTTAGGCATAGAGACATTTCGATTGTTATTAAATACTAGTTCCTTTATAGAATTGGAAAACACATTTATTTTACCTTCTTTTAAATAAAATTTGGTTTCAGTTTCTGTATTGCAAAAAAAAAGTTTTGTTTGTTCATTTGGTAATAGAAAATATAGCATTTATCTCAATTCTAAACTTATTGAAACAAATTATTTATCTAACATTGACAACCTTTATTTACTTGATATAGTAAATTTAGATGATGAGTCCCATAATACTAAAACTAAAGGCACTAAACGCAAATTATCAATAGAAAATTCTTTTTCTTTATGGCATAAGCGTTTGGGTCATATCTCTAAAAAGGAGAATTGATAGGCTTGTATCAGAAGGAATTCTTGAAAAACTTGAGGATTCAAGTAATGATATTTGTGTTGAGTGCATAAAGGGAAAAACCACTAACAAGAGAAAATTTATAGCTAAGAAAACTAAAGATGTCTTAGAATTGATACATATAGATATATGTGGACCTTTTCCTACATCTTCATGGAATGGTCAATAATATTTTATGACATTCATAGATAATAATTCTCGATATGGCTATTTGTACTTAATGCATGAGAAATCACAGGCATTGGACATTTTTAAGTTGTTTAAGGCCGAAGTTAAAAATCAGTTTGGAAAATAAATTAAGGCCATACGATCCGATCATAGTGGTGAATACTACGATAGGTATGACAGATCATGTGAAACAACATCCAGGTCCATTTGCTAAATGTTTTAGTGAGTGTAGGATTGTTCCTCAGTACACCATGTCTGGTTCTCCAAACATAAATAGTGTATCAGAAAGAAAGAACATAACACTTAAGGATATGGTACGGAGTATGATTTGCCATACTATTTTACCACATTCACTATGGAGAGATGCATTAAAAATTGCAGTCTATATTTTCAATAGAGTTCTTACAAAAGCTACAAACAAAACCCCTTACGAATTATGGATAGGTAAGAAACTTGTCATAAAGCATTTTCATGTTTGGGGATGTCTAGCTGAGGCTAGGCCTTTTAGGCCACATGAAAGGAAACTGGATGCAAGAACTGTTAGTAACTATTTTGTAGGATACCCTGAAAAGTCAAGGGATCTCAAATTCTATGATCCAAAAACTATAACTTTTTTTGAGACATGAAATGCTAGATTTTTTGAGGATGTTTAGTTTGGGAGGGGGGGGGGGGAGAGAGATAAGGCTAATGACTTTTGTCTTAGAAGAGGAATCAGTTAATATTCCTCTTATAGCTGTTGTTGATCATAATCAAGTTTTTATTCCTAATGTCATTCAACAACAGCATTTAGAAGACAATGTTGAGCTTCCTACCCATCAAGAATATCCAATTGTTCTTCAATACAATGTTTATGAGGAGCATGAGGATCAAACTCAACAAACTCAATCTCAAAATGAACCAGAGCCTTTAAGGAGATCCACGAGAGATAGTATGTCACACCCCTAGAGGATGGTAATTTCATATTAAAAAATAATTTAGGGTATTATATAGTAGAAGTGCAATTTCTAGTGATTATATTGTGTTTCTCCAAGAACATCATGATAATATTGATTCAGTGGGAGATGATCCACTCACCTTCTATGAAATAATTAGTTGTTCTAATGCTCAAAAGTGGATTGATGCCATGGGTGAAGAAATTCAATCTATGAAAGACAATGACGTTTGGGATCTTGTACCATTGCCTGAAGAAGTGAGACCTATTGGTTGCAAATGGATTTTTAAAACCAAAAGGGATTCATAAGGCAATGTGGAAAGATTTAAAGTGCATCTTGTCGCTAAGGGATTCACCCAAAGGGAAGGCATTGACTATAAAAAAAATTCTCTCCGGTTTAATCAAAAGACTCTTTTAGAATAATTATAGCTCTGGTAGCATATTTTGACCTTGATCTTCATTAAATGGATGTTAAAATAGCTTTTCTCAATGGTGATATTAAGGAAATAATTTATATGTTACAATCAGAAAGATTAGATTCAGTCGGATCTACTCAATTGGTTTGTAAATTGAAGAAATCCATTTATGGGCTCAAGCAAGCTTCTCGTCAATGGTACCAAAAATTTCATCAAGTAATTCTCTCATTTGATTTTGAGGTGAATACTGTTGAAGATTGTATGTACCATAAGTTCAGCGGGAGTAGATTTATTTTTCTAGTTCTTTATGTGGATGACATTTTGCTTGCGAGTAGCAATATGCAACTACTTTAGGATACTAAGAAATTTCTTTTAGAGCTATTTGAAATGAAAGATCTTTTGTATTAGGGATCCAAATTCATCGTAATCGTTCACGAGGAATATTAGGATTATCACAAAGGAGTTATATTGAAAAGGTATTACAACGTTTTGGCATACAAAATAGTATACCACTTGAAACCCCAGTGACTAAAGGAGAAGAATTCAGTCTTAAACAATGTTCAAAAGGTGAAATTGATTCTAAATTGATGGAAAACATCCCTTATGCTTCGGCAAATAGGGAGTTTGATATATGCATAGGTCTACACCCATCCTGACCTTGCATATGTTGTTGGAATGCTTGGCAAATATTAAAGTAATCTAGGAAGAGAACCTTGGGTTGCATCTAAATGAGTTTTCAGATATTTGCAAAACACAAAAGATTATATGCTCACTTACAGAAAGTCAGACAGACTTGAGATAATTGGATATTCTGATTCTGACTTTGCTGGATGCCAAGATAGTCGTAAATCGACATCTAGATATATTTTTCTATTAGCTAGAGGTGCAATATCTTGGAAAGTGTTACGTAGACACTTGTTGCATCTTCTATTATGGAAGTAGAATTTGTTGCATGTTATGAGGCATCCAATCATTCTATATGACTGCGTAATTTTATTTCAAGACTATAGATTATCAATGTTGTTGAAAGACCACTCAAGTTATTTTGTGACAATAGAGCAGCAGTCTTGTATTCAAACAATAATAGGAGCTTTTCCAAATCAAAGCATATAGACATCAAGTTCCTTGTTGTAAAAGAAAGAGTTCAGAGTGGCTTTATTTCTATTGAGCTCATAGGAACAAATTTTATGATTACAGATCCACTCACTAAGGCATTAGCTCCAAAAGTTTTTTATAAATATATTGAAAATATGAGCTATTGTTTTTTATGCCATTTGATTTAGTAAGAGTGCACATTTTGTTCCATTTTGTTATTACTGTGTTTATTGTCATGAAATTAATAAAAATTTTCAGTTTTCATTATTTACTTTGCTCTTTGATCTCATTTAGTTAAAGTTGGACCAGTTGAAAATAAAAAAATGATGCTATCACATTATGTTATTTTCATGCTGCAGATCCATACTAGATCTATGTCATTTGGTTGAGTTAGTACATGTGATTACTATGGGTTTAATTGCGATAATATGTCAATGACCACCCCTTTAGTCCTTATGTTAATAAAACTAATGGACGAGATTATTTTATATGACATCTTAAGTTATATGTGCATAAAGATTGTTTTAGAAATTTATATGCGATTTAAGGTTTTATTGTGTAAATACATGGTTGCCTCGTCCAAGTGAGAGATTGTTATGATCTATGGACTGTGCACTATATACGTGCATAATAAACTGCATTTAGGCATGCAAACGTACATGTATTACAGTAATCATGTATAATTTAATCTCTAATTTATTTATTGTCATCTAATTAATTATAGTATGGAAATGGGCTTTTAATTATTTGTAGAATCGTTGAGGGCATAATCGTCTTATCTATGATGGGCTAATAAGTAATTATATCAATTAAGTTTTTCCTATATATAGGTGTGGTCCCTGTTTGAGATGTACAAGTTGTCAAGAGGTTTTTAGTTTGGTTCCCATAGGCCGCCTTGTCTCTCGTGATCAACGACACAATCAATTGAAAGACCACTCTGGTTGAATTCACATCATCATGAAATTTGGTATGTTTTACTACAGTATTTTTTCATTTAATTTATGAGCAAGATATTAGGATTGATCTAACATAAATCAACCTTGAGACATTTGAAATCATGAAAAAAAAGATATAAATGCAAAACCTTTTTAGTCTAAAGAATTTAAAAAAAAATTATATAATTATTTATAAATTTTGTATCAATAAGTAAATAAGTAGATGTATGCATTGCAAATCTAAGACCCAAAGATTAGTCATGGCAAGATAACCCGACCCGGCCCGACCCGAAGTCAACGGGAAAAATCCGAGTTGATCGGGAGTCGGGTCTGATTCGGGAAAAACCCTACTTGTATAAGTCGGGTCAGGGTCGGGGTCGGGTATGATATTTTTACTACCCGCCCCGCCCCTGACCCCGAACCCGCCCCAACTATTAAATTTACTATATTACTTCTAATTCAAAAATTACTCTTATCTTATAATTTTTACTATTCCAGATTTTTACCCTCGTAACTTTGCCCTAACCCGATTTTTACTCTTATCTTATAATCAAATTGTAATATTTGATTTTAGACAGGTCAAGTTTTTTACGGAGTTTTTTCCCCATGGGGTTGGGTTTTTTGTGGGTACCCAATGCCCCCGGCGAGGTCGGGTTTCCCCGCGGGTACCCGATCCCCGGCAGGGTCGGGGTCGGGTATTAGTAACGGGGGTCAGGGTCGGGTTTGGCACTACCCGCCCCCGCCCCCACCTCGCCCCGATGCCATCACTACCAAAGATATATAAAGGCAATACATATCCGAGGATAATATTAATAAGATTAAATTTTGTTTAGTGGGAACAAATCAAAATCTATATACATATAATATTAAAGATATGTATATAAACTTACGTAATTTGAAAATTGAGGGGAGATAATTGCCCACACTCAGCTCCATGTGGCTACTTAGCTCTGGCTCTACCATGGGATACGTAAATTTTTAAAATGGTAAAGTTTTTCAATTCCCATTACTGGTTTGATTTTAGTGACACCGCTTATGGAAAGATAGATTATTTTTAGGGTTAGGTTAGTTTTATTAGAAAATAATACTAATAGTCAATGGGGATTTAATATTCGGCTTCACTTAGACTTATTAAAGTTAGGTTTTCCGAGAACTTGACCCAACATTTGGCCAACTCGTGTTTTCTCTGATTTACTTGATCAACTTAGGGTTTTGCTAGTCAAAATGAAACCGGATGGGTTAGGTAGGGGTGGTTTTTTTTCATCACTAATTGTATAGAAAATTTAAATTTACTTTAAAAAAATTAAAAAGAATAATTTATAGAATTAATATCTTAGAGGGAAACTTTGATCCCAAAAGTCAAGTTATCCTAAATATAATATTTTTAATTCCTTTACTTAAAAATTTTATTTTTTAAGTACAAAATTATATAGTTCAACGGAATATTTGTTTTTAATTTCCAATCCATTACATTAACCTAAAAACCTTTTTGGTTTGTTGATTAATTTTTAAGATTTCTAGACCCACTGGTATTTTAGTTTATAATGAATCAGCATCTCTGAGGAACATACCAAACTTATTAGCGATGGTGACCTTCAACATCAGTTTTTGTGACTCATAGATAGAGGTGTTCAAAAAACGGTTTAACCCAGGTGTTCAAAAAACGGTTTAACCCAATGAATCAAATCAAAATTTTTAGTTCGATTTGGTTCAAGCAAAATTCAATTCGGTTCAATTTAAAATGAGTAAAAAAAATTTTGATTCGATTTTTGATTTAATATAATTCGAATCGGTTCGAGTTAAATCAAACAAACCAAAATTTAAATATAATATTAATATTTTATATAAAATATATTATATTATTATTTTTAATTATATAAACTATATTATATTATTATTATTTATTAAAAATTAATAATATAATAATATAAACAAGTATATATATATATATATATATATATAAAATTAATTAATTAATTTCAATTTAACCCAAACTAAACCAAAAATCAAAATTCTGTTCGGTTTTTAAAATGTTCCATTCGATTTCAATTTAAATTTTTTTAATTTTTTGATTCGATTTAAAATGGATTCAATTCAATTTGAGTTAACCGTTTGGACATCATGGATATTCCTCTGTTTTCTGATCTGAATAAAAGAAAACCCTTTCAATGCTTTTATATAAAAATATTATTTAAGATTAACTTTTCATTCATTAAATATGGGCAACATTGTTCATAGTAAAAAGTATATGATTTATAATAATAACGAAACCATTTTACCATTACAGTAATTGTAAAATTTTTGTATGAATTTTTACAGGTGGTTAAACTAGTGTATAGTAACTACTAAATACTCGTGTGGTTAACTGCAAAGTATTTTACAATGAAGTCCCTATAAACCTGTAATTCTAATGTCAGTACCATTTATCACTCAGAGTCAAAACTCAGAGAGATATTTTATCATATAAAAAAGAACAGAGAAAAAAAAAAAAGCGGATTGAAAGCACACAGTGAAGACACGGGAAACAGAGCACTACAGTCGACGAAACAAACGATTGGATGTCATCATTCCATGCCGCGGCGACGAGGTGGAGGCGGCGGTGCAGTACCCTCTCCGCCGAGCTTGCCCACGTCATTGAAGGCTTTACCCGCCGACTGATTCGCCTCTTTCACCCGAAGGATCACATCGCCGCCCTCTTCCTCTTCGTCTCTGTCGCCTCTGATCATGGCTGCACGCACTACTCCGACGCTTTCTTGTTTGCCCGATTCGGCCGCGTTCTTGAGGCTGAGCTTCTCCTTTATCGACTCCGCCACGCCCCCAATCGCACCTAATAGCCTGGCGCCACCCCGCTCGTCCTGCCCCCGTTGGCGGTCGGCTTCTTTGTCTCGTTCTCTTTCCAGTTCCGCTCTCTCGCTCGCTCGTCTCGCCATTTCCATCGTATGCTTCGCTTTCTCCTCTGCTTCTGCCAACTCCTCCTATCAGATAGAAAATGTACAATTCAGAAACAATAACAACAATACTAATAATATGGAAGAAGAACCTTCGTAACATCCCCTGTTCCGGCCAAGTAATCGCGAGCCTTGCGAGCTGCATCAGCGGCGGCGTCCTTGTACTCTTCCATCTTCTGCTTAGCTGATGCAGTGGTATCTCCGGTCTCCCTCGTCTTTCTGCCTGTTTCCTTCGCTTTCTCCTCCATGGATTCTTTATGTTCTTTTGTCTTCTCCTCTGTAGTGTGCTTGGCATCTTTCGCTTTCTCTGCCACGTAGTCTTTATATTCTCCAGCTTTTCCCACGGTCTTATCCTTCGCCTCCCTCGCCTTCTCAGTTGCTGAATCCTTGACCTCTCCTAACTTTTCCTTTGCTGCCTCAGTCTTTTGCTCAGCAGACTCTTTTACTTCCTTCGCCTTCTCAGCCGCTGAATCCTTGACTTGCCTCGCTTTATCCACGGCGGCATCTTTGCTTTCGCCGGCTCTCTCTGCAGCCTCCTGAGTCTTTCCGGTAATGGCGCCAAAGAGGGACTTGGTTCCCTCCTTGATGTTGGAAAGGATGCCACCACCTCCACCCTGATGCTCCTTCCCGACTTCATGCTGACGGCGTAAGCTCTCCTCACGCTCTCTCTCGGCTTGAAGCTGCTGTTCTCGCTCACGCTCTCGCCGAATGATGGCTAGCTCGTCCGCAGCCTTTTTCGCGGCCGCCTCCGCCCGTGCCTCACGCGACTCCTGCGTCGACGACATGTTCACTCAACTGATCACTCCCTTACGGTTCGAGAAAGCAAACGCCGGTGCTGTGGCGGTGGTAACGCCTGCGGGAGGAGGATTAATAGCGGGTAAATGGAGGGGTTACGTGGGCGTGCATGGCGATATGTGGGAATGCATGGTACCGTAAGCGGACACGTAGTAGTGCCACGAACACGCAACGCGTTGTCGGTGCGATAAGAAATTGCCACGGAGAGTGGTCAACACTGGTGGAAATTGACACGTATGCAGAAGCACAGGTATACTACGGTCCGATACTTCTAGATATTACATATTTAAAAATTTGCGCATTTTAAGATTCATTTACCTCTACTGAGACCGCATTTCCTTGTGCCAAATATATAATACCTCCCATAACCTGTAAGTCACAGCTTTGTATTACGGCGATATGCTATGATATCAAGTATCAATGTATACACCTACCAATCACCCACAAAGTTTGTTTATGATATCTTCAAGCTTTGATACCGTTTGGGTATCAGAGTGATTGCCAACCTGCGGCATTAATATAGATTAATCCTCAACCTATACCTATCTGTCCCACCACTATTTTCTGCTTCAAAGACGATGCTAAGAGGTTCGGGCGCAGCAAAAGTAAACAATAATGTGCAAGAATTATGCGAGCCAGGCGATCTTCCAATAGACACATTGTTAAGAGGAACATAGTTTTACATTGATCACAAACAAAGCTTACACAAAACCCTTTTACATGAGTTTGAGATGATTTTTCCTCCTCTCACCAAGTCGTCGAAGCCTCTCCAAAATTCCCACCATATATAAGCCTAATAGCAACTCGACCATCTTTGTCCAATCAATTACATAATTGCGACCAGCAGCTGAATTATGTTCGATCACTAGAAAACCTACATCCAAAATGCATGATGAAACTTGGCCTAAGTTCGGCTAATCCATACTTTTCCAACAAAATACGATTGACTCATGCTTTGCTTTTGATATTTTTTGGCTCACGAACAAAAAGAGAACTTGCACATATAACTCAGGCCATTTGGTTCTGATACATCTGGAGGCTGTGATGAACAGGAGAACACATAGCCCGGAAGCCCGTGGAATTGGTCTGGTACGCTGATTATTAATTTTAGTACAACTTTAGCACGAACCAGTAACGCGAAGATGATGGATTCTGTCGACACAAGGATAGTGTTGCCCAGCGCACCTAGACTTTGGCTATAGATGCTGACGACATAGAAGCTTAACATATTTATCACATTGGAATTATGAATGGAATACATGTATAAGAAATCGAGTATGATGATCAATCGTTGCTAACAGATTGCTCTCCAGACAATACACTACCACCAGATGCAGCAGAACCCGTCTGGGAAGTGCTGAAACCTCGGCTTCTATGCATTTGCCGTAGTCTAAAAACATCTCTTGGAAGTGGCCGGCTCTGTGTCATGGTTTCATCATCATCTTGTCCTGGAAAAGAAGACAAGCTTTAACAGATAGGTAACAATCACGTTATGCATACCTAGCTAGCGTAAGAAAATAATAACAAGCAACTGACCAGTGCCTGGGATGGTTTAAAGCAAATGAAAGCCATTAGAAAACAGTATGCCAGTGGAAAACCAAATCCTACCAGGAACTACTACATCTGCGTAAGACCAAGTCCAATAAATGGATTTTGTCGAACCCACGCATATAACACGTTCAAGAAATATAACAAGCATTCTAACCAACCCGAGGCCAATGAAAAAGGAGTATGAAAAATAGTCTTGTCCCAGTGGCAATCAGTAATTCTTACAAGATAAAGAGTCCTCAAAGTTGCCCCTCAGGCCCACACAGGAGCTTAGTTTCTCAAACCAGAAAACCCTATCCAAATGAAGCATTCAGTAAAGCCGTGCAATTATGTCGATCTGATATTAAGTTGCATATATGAAGGGCAAAGCAGTCCAGAAAGCCAGAAAAAGCTCGTCACACTTCTCGGGATTAGAAGATTGCTGCTAGGTGTGTCTCATTAACGTTGAGTGTCTTATTAACGTTGAGTATAAAGAAAATGTTTTTAGTGGTCAACTTTGCTAGTTTTCAATATCATTATCAATGTATGAGAGCTTTTGCAACATAAGACAGACATGCATACGAATGGAGACTCGCCATGATGGCAGATTATGGAACATATGCAGGGACTCAAAAGTAACGTACTGTTAGTACTGCCATCTCTAGGAGGCCTGATGGATGGTCCATTATTCATACGTGTCTTGCTGGAGCCTGAAAGGTCACTTGTGCTGGGAGCTGGAGCAGCTGGCAATTGCTGTCCAACCTGTCCGGATGGTATAGAGCTCTGTAACAAAATAGATAGAACCACATCTATATCCGGAGTTGGTCCTGCCAGTCAATCATAAGGGCCATATAAAAATCACTATAACCGACAACTATGCAAATTAAGCAAAATTCAACAGAAACCACAGGTAGACAAATAGAAGACAGAAATTACAGCACAACCAAACACGGTAAATTATGAATTGCAACCAAATTAAAAAACTTAGAAGTTAAAGTGGATGATAAAACAATTTAAATTGAAGAAATGAGGATAATTTGTAACCGATACAAGGATAATACATAATGCATGCTTGCTTAAATGAATGCTAGAAATAGATAAATGGTAAGAAAAGTTAGAATAGATCATATGAGAGCTAATAAGGGGATATAATAATGGCATAACCAAAAGATTTGGTCTGGTTAATAATGCTTCATTGTAAACTTTCATATGTTATAATTCTCTCTTGTAAACTTTAGGTGACAAGTTTATGCAACATTGAACATAAAATATTAGTTGAGATGGGAGGTGTCACCTATATGAATAAGTCATGTTTGTATATGTAAAAGAGAAGACATCTAAATACTAACACATCATGCTTGACAAGAGTTAACTTGCTCGACAAGAATTGGTATGATGAGATAAATCCATGATCCATAACCACATCAACATAGTTATCTTGCTATATACATATCTTCAAACAAAGACATCATGGAAAATGTTACACTATAACTTTAATGACAAAGGATCCATGACGTTAACTCAAATGGGCACTTGTTACAACCCTTGGAGTTTCTTCCTACATAATTAATTAAACACATGAAACCACATCCACAATTTATAGAAAACAAAATTTACATATACCATATTAGCTATCAAGGTTTGAAAAATCGATCCGTATCAAGGTTTAAAAACTCGATCCGAACCAACGTACCGGTTTAGTCTCAAACTAGTATGCTACAGTAAAGCCAGACTCATCTCAGAGCACAAATCGAAAATTTCATCGGTTCAAACCGAAATTTTAAACCTTGTTAGTTATCCTATATTTTATGTAAAATGAAATTTGAATTTACTTTAAGAATTTAGACAATTAAGTATATTGTTGTGTACCATATCTTACTCTTTTGCCAGAGCCACCAATATATAAAATCAATAACTGCAAGGATCTAGTGAAATGACAATAGAAGAAGATGTGGTCTATACTCTTATCACAAGAATGATATAAATGATATAAGTTATCAAGGGCAATTCCTATCCCAAGATCATGTCAAGGGTTGAGAGCCGACCATAGAAGAGAATCCAAATGATAAACTCAAAACACATAACTTTTTCTTTAAGGGAAAGTACCTGTGCTAGACCTCCATTATGGCTATAGGTTGAATGGTCTCATATGGTGAGTGGGAGAATTAGGAGCTTGAGGCTGGTAACCAAGAGATATGGTTAGCCTCCAAATGGTGGAGGATCAAGTTGATTTGATGGATGCATAGACCATATGGTCAATGGTTGCACATTTACCCGAACGACTTTCAAACTTACAGTTCTTTGTAAAGCACACCCTAGAGGTGCTAGAGGTTGAGCCTAATGAAGTCTATGACAAATTCCTGCATCCATAAATGCTTTTGAGACACTAAGCTACTTTCAAAGAGAGCGTTTGGGAGTGCTTGTCCAAATAACATCATATTAGCAAACTAATACTAAATAATTAATAAATAAGGTATGAGCTAGGATTCAAACTCTTGATCTTTAGTTTAAATACCATGTTTAGATTGATTGAGATATCACTTATCAAAAAACTTAAGCTAAGGAAAAAAAAATGTATAATTTAAAATTCAATCCATTTAAAACTAAAACTGAAAAATGAGCTGGCCTATAAAATACATTCTTTGGATTTTGTTGCGAGCAACCATAATAAAACCAGGATGTGAACAACCTTGTTACTCAACAATGAGCAATTGAATGATAATCGATTCAAAGATTCAACCCTCATTACTTAGGTCAAATCACACATCATATGGATAAGAGTAAGACAATTGCGATTTCCACTTCAGATCAATGATAGAATATACCAGGACCAAAGTACAATGTTATTGTGCATTGATGAACAGAAATCAGTATGAAAATGAAGATCATAACAAAAATAATGAGCAGAATATCTCCAGTCTAAGAAACCACAAGAAAAGCGGTGAAATGCACATGAAATATTAGAAAATTTTTGTGACTAGTTTATAGCATCTGCCAGTCATTCAGTGGAGATGTTTGCACAAAAAAATCAGGATTTATTCCTTTATTTACTTATAAGATTAAATTGTAAAGATTATGCAGGAACAAGTACTAACTACAATGCTATTGTGCATTGATGAACAGAAATCAGTAGAAAGTGGAGATCAAAACAAAAATAACGAGCCGAATATCTCCAATCTAAGAAACCACAAGAAAAAAGCTGAAATGCACATGAAATATTAGATAATTTTTTGTGACTAATTTATAGAAGCTGCCAATCATTCAGTGGAAATGTTTGCTAAAAAAATCAGCATTTAATCCTATCTTTATGTTAGAGGAGAAAGAGGAGGGAAAATGGAAAATCCTAAAAAGACTATATTGTATTAATTCTTGTTATTAAATTACATAATAATGCAACCTCTATATGTAAAGGTATTAATTTATATAGGTATTGAGCACATAAAATAATAATAATTTAATTATTACTTACTATATATATATAATACTATTTCTAATATTCCTAATTTTAACAATTACTAATTCTAACCCAAACTATTACTAGTTCTAACACTTTACTTATAAGATTAAATTGCAAAGATTATTCAGGAACAAGTACTAACTATTAATTTGCTGATACAACCATGAAGATGTCACAGTAATTTTAGAAGGAACTTGTAAAAGAGTCAATATCAAAGATTAGTCTTCAAAAATTGCAAAGTGAAATTTCAAAAGTTCAAGTTGCATCTACCAGAGACAATGTGAAGTCTCATTTCTTGTAGCAAACACAATCCTTATGGAAGAAAACAAGAAATCACCAACAACATATCTAATTGAAATTTGATGATACCTTCAACAACAGGCAAGTTTGTAATGAATGTTGACAAAGCAGGAGAAACTGCTTTAAGGATATCACTTGTAGCTTTTGTGTCACCACCGGTAACAGTAAAACCAGATGTATTAGTTGAAGTGGAAAGTACAGGGATATCAGATCCTGCAAAATTTGAAGAAAAGCGATGGACTATGTCACCTTTTAAGACTTCAGACCTTCTATACCAAAATAAGAAACAGGAAAATTTGGTACTGCAGTTTCTTGTGTACGAACTTATAATAATAGCTCTACAAATATACAAAACAACTGAAATCTTCATTGCATACCAATTCCACTCAGCTGTGGGTTAGCTTCACCAACTTTCAGTTCAGATTTTTTTTAATTTTTTCACTATGACCCGTAATAGTTTATTCTTATATTAGAATTTAGAAGTGAAAGGAGAATAATGATGGTATTTAAAGCCAATTGAGGTTGGTGCTATTAAGTATAACATGGACCTCATTTTTTAATTACACCATGTTGTTTTGGAAAATAAAAGTAATGTGTATTCTTTCTCAATAGATGATTTATAACACAATATATGTCATATTATCTTCTTAAATTATGCACCACCACATTAAAAACTAATAATTTTATCTAAATGTTTTAGCACTTCCATCCATGATGTTAGCACTCAACATTCTCACTAATAAAATTGATAACAACGTAGCTTTATATTTTCCCTCTTTTCAATTTGTTTTCTTTTTGATTCAATACAGCAGATGCAAGCAATATCATGTTTCTTGAACCGTTCAAAACCAATAGCAATACCAATTCCACAATTTATGAAATAAATAGTTGGATAAATTCAGGAGAGTTTTAGTCCATTAGGATTGTGGATTCAGCTGACAATTCACATGGCAGTATGACACTTTGTTATCCCTGTCTTGCAGGTTGGAACTTGCTAATAAGTAATGCATAAATTAATAAAAGAACAAATGATCGCTTGAATTAGATAGAAGTGCGATACGTCTGAAAACAGAATAGTATATATCAACATCTTTTACCTAAAGTTTGTCTTGGATCATATACAACCATTCGAGAAGTGTCTGGATAAATAATCTTTGCTGATGGTTGCAACACCTTTGAATTTGCTGCTAGTCCAACTGAACCTTTCTCTATACCTATGTCATATTGACCTCTTTCAATTTCCCAGAAACCAAAAATGAATTATCTTAATGCAAATTTTACATTTTCAATTGAATGAGCAAATAAATTGTACCAGTGACATTAGCATTATTTAGAAAATTGGACTTGTTTATTCTTCTATTGATGTTTATGGCGAGCCACTGAAAATGCAATGAAATTGTTGATCAAATTTCAAATTCTAGGACAAAAGAACATATACAAATTTGTGAAAAAGCAGAAAGATTAATCAACTAAAAAGAGAGTTTAACAGGGAAAAGTGCACAAATCTATGCTGAACGTAACTTCTTATCCATTCTTCCCAAAAACATAACTTCTTCCAAGTGCAGATAAGAACTATTATTCATTGCATCATGGACTTATTTGCACCCTGTTTCTAAACTAAAAGTATATATATAAATGAAATACTACCTTGTCAAGTAATCATTAAATTTGTAAAGCTTGTATCTATCGTCCTAAACTAATTGCATTATTATGACCCGCTTAAGGAGCAAACTAACCTATCAACTTAGTGAGCCGATGTCAACATGGCTCAAAGTAATAAGCTCACCCTTATATACTATATAACCTTTTTTCCTACTACCTGTATCAGAGTATTATAATCTCTCCCATTTAAGACTTGACATCTTCGTCAAGCCCAAAATCTAACACAGGTTCTAGAATCATTACTTAGGCTCGGTTTGGGGCTGCTGGCTGCCCGCTTTTGCAGGTTCAGCTAGCAGAATCAGTGGGAGTACTGTTGTTTGGGGCGGCTATTGCTGGGCGCACCAACGATTTTCTGCCAGCTAATCCCTGTGGAATCAGCTCCACGCCTTGCAAAATCCATACCTCGCTGCTGTGACTCCTCGCCTACTTCCATGCCTCGCTGAATTGTGCCCACGGACCTTCGCTGTCGTGCCGACCTCAATCACCGGCGCCAAATCCAACTCTGCCGACCTCCTGCTCCAACCTCCAGTGTCTCGTCGAGCTCCAGGACCAGCTCCACCGACCTCTATCGCCAAATCTAGCTCCGTTGACCTGCTCCAGCCTCGCCAACCTCTGCGTCCAGATCCAACTCCGTAGAATCTAGATCCAGCTCCGCCGCATGACAAATCCACGCCAGCTCCAGCTCCACCACCTTCCAACTCCAGGTAAGCTCCACCCATAACTGCCACTCCCACTCCTAGCTCCCTGCTCCTAGCTCTGCCGTCTCCTAGCTCCCGCTCCTAGCTCTGCCGCCTCCTAGCCCCCATTCAGGGCACCCTGCCCCAACTCCCCTACAGCTCCACCACCTCCTAGCTCTGGCAACCCACCTCAGCCAGGCATCCCTAGTCGCAGGCACCCACCTGAGCTCGATCACCTGCCGACGCAGATCACGTGGTCTGCTCCAAGTGTGTGTACACTATTGGACAAAGTGCTCCCTGCTTCAATTGTACACTATCAGCATCTTCCTCTCTAATTAGTATAGTAGTAATTGATGTTGCCATTTGTATTAGTGAACTCTTCTCTCTAATTAGTATACTAGTATTTGATGTTGACTATTGGACAGGGTGAGCTGAGTCCCCTGCTCCAAGTGCTCTGCTCTGAGTGTCCATCTCCAACTCTCTTCGACATTGCTAGTATATGTATATGTTGATCTAATTCATCCTATTTTTTAATGCTCAATTACATGAATACGTTTGATCTAATCTTTGTATACTTTGCTGTAGATTTGCCTAGCTCCAAGAACCGTTTCGACCATCTCCAGCTCCAGCACAACTGAAACTCGATTTGTAACTAAAACTAGCCAATCTTTATATATAGGGGCATGGATTACCTTTATGATTAGCACAACTGAAACTCGATTTGTAACTAAAACTAGCCAATCTTTATATATAGGGGCATGAATTACCTTTATGATTAGTAGAATGGTTTTGTTCTTAGCAAATCTATCTAGTTTACCAATTAGAGTTTATCTTAATAGTCTTATCTTAATAATTCAATTAACTAAAAGTCTTATCTTTATTTTTCAAGCATCTATGACACCAAAATCAAAACTCAAGGCCGTATGGAACATGCAAACAACTATGTTATTATATGATATATGTATTATTGCAATTGAAAAGAATATTCAGCCTGGAACCCATTTTAATGCACAAGGGTGGAAGTTTGTAATAGAGAATTTTTAAAAACTAAGTAGGGTGAGTTATGACAAGTTACAATTAAAGAATAGATAGGATCAATTGAATGCTGATTGGAAACTATGGAAGGAATTAAAAGGGAAGAAAACTGAACTAGGTTGGGATGCACGATTACATATGGTCGATGCAACTCCGGATTAGTGGGCTAACAAAATTTCAGTATGGAATACATTTATAATTATTAAATTTGTAATTGTATTTATTAGTATGATTTATACTTTTAATGTATTTGTAGATTAATAAAGAGTATGCCAAGTTCTAAAAAATTGGGCTTCATCTTGATTTTGAAAGGAAGAATGACATAATGTTTGGAGACACCATTGTAACGGGTGACTTCTCTTTTTCACCTGCTATGCTAGATGAGATGGATGAGGGTGATGCACTAGGAGGAGAACGAATTCCTTTCACCCTCCTCTCAACCATCATCTCATCCTAGCACTAGTATAGCAGGTAATAAGAGAAAATGTAAAAGTATATCTTCAGCCAACTTACAACTGTGAATGTATGTAGGTTGGCGTCAGCGGCTGAGAAAAGAGTTAAACAAAAAAAAGACCCTAGAGGATTTACTTTTCAAGAATATATGGAAGAAGTCAAATCTCTTTTAGATATCCAACGGGGTTCACCATTATATTATTTTGCTTCTACTTTACTTGAGAAACGGTCAAAAAGAGCAGCTTGGAAGGAGATGGAAACTCCAAAACAGAAAATGGGTTGGTTGAAGTTTCATTATAAGAACTTAAGAAAGTAGAATGTTTGGACAAGGTGAACATTGTTACATTTGATAGTGTTATGTTTGGACATGTTGATTAGTTGTACTATTATGTTTAAATATGTTGGTTGTAATGTTATGGAGAACATGTTGTAATGTTATGTTTTGTAATGTGATGTTTGATGCAAGTACTGATTTGGTTGTGGAGGATAATTTTGGAGACGAGACTAATGCAACTGAAGTAGATGCTACGGAGATAGATATACTTCGTAATCAAATTGCTTTGAGTATCATGACATCACATGTGTAGTGTGGTATGTGATTTGTTGATTTAAATGTTGTATTTAATATGATATTAGACTTAAATACTATTTTGTATGTGAGAAATACTATTTGTGTTGTATGAGACAATTGTTGTTGAAATATTTATTTTTGTTAAAAATTTTTGCTTAATCAAATAGCACAACATTTTTATTCTACTGATCAGCACTTATAGTTTCCTAAATAGCTTCCTGTTTTCCCAACCAGCTACCTTTCAACTAGCAATTCTCCGGCTAGCAAAAGCTAGAAGCAAAATCAACCCCAAACTGGCCCTTAGTCGGTAGTATGTGAAGTCAACCCAATTGTGGCTCCACCATCCTTAACAGCCCTTTTCTATGAGCCTCTCACCATGCTTAGGAATAAATTTTGCTCTGATACCATTTGTTATGACCCACTTAGCGTACAAATTAATTCATTAAATTGGTGAACTGATTGACAATGTGATCCACTTTATTAAAATGCCCCAAGTTAATAGTAATAAGCATTATATACTATATAATATTTTTTTTCACTTCCAATCTCAGGTTATTACATGCATGGAGCAAATAACAATAACAAGAAAAAAATGATAGTGTCGATTGAGACACAAAACCAAAGAGGAAAAGATAGATTCCTCCCTATCATCGATAACTATGTTCAAGGGAAAAAGGAAAACAACGAAACCTAATACATCACATAAATTTTAAACCTAACTTGATAAGCTAGTTACACCAACTACCACCCGCTAGCCCATTAACATATTTACATCCTTTAATAATGCCCACATTTATTTAGATCCTTTCAATAATAAAATTCACCCACATACCATACAAGAATGTTATTCATCATTTTAGTAGTCAGTGTTGACAATAGTTCTCTAAGTCTTGATATTTGATCTCATTCATATCATAAGGTATCGACTTCCATCCGTATATTTGTCCTCCATTGTTTACCAATCCATAGCCTCAATCTCTCTCTCTATATATGTACTCTCTCTATATATGTACTCTCTCTATATATATGAATGTAAGACATGTACTGAGTGGCATAGTTTAAGAAACCATATTGAGTGGCATAGTTTAAGAAACTAATTTGCAGTGCCTGGTATCGGTGGTGTATACCAATCCAACCTTAGTTTTATTATCGGTATAAGGTCGGTACCATTTATATTTATACATATATAAAATGAATAGTGTTAATTTAATTATCTAATGATAGTATTTTATCATTATCTATGAATAGTGTTAATTTAATTATCTAATGATAGTATTTTTACATTTTTAGATAATCATGGTTACAATTTGAGGATAAAATCCCTAACTTGCATGGCTGTTCTCATCGGCTTAATCTGTGTCACCAAGTGGATAAAAATATAATTAGTTATTTGGTATAAAAATATAATCTGTGTCATCAATTTTAATTATCTATTGGCCCTGCGTGCAATTTGTAAGTTATTTGGTATATAACTTTACAAAATTTAAAATAATAAATAAGTATATTACTTTTATTTGTTTAAGATAATAATATATATTTTTTTATTCTTGAAATTTTGAATTATTTAACATTTTAATTAAAATCAAGAGAATTACCTTTTTGGAGATGGAAAAACAACAAAAGCATCTAATTATAGCCTTTTTAACTTTTTGCTTTTTTCCTACTTTACATTACCAAATGCCTTTTTAGCTATTTTCTACTTAAAAGGGAACTTAAAAGCGGGGCCAAATAAACCCTATATCTTTCCCACAAGAGGTAGTCCCTAACATGAGTTCATTTAGGATATGCAGCACTTCAACATACCAATGCCACATATCTTGAGAGGACTTCCAAATGGAGGTAGTGCAAAACTATGTGATAGTTTTAAAAGTATACAATCAATGATGTGCACTAAAGTAATCATCATTCCTTTTAAATATAGTAATAATTCCTACTAAATGACTTTAGTGGAGAAGCTCATACTACAAGTAATTGTATCATAGTTTAAATTTAATAGGTATTTTTAGTCTCAATTTATGTAAATATCATAGAAATAATTAGTTTTATAATTTTTAGGTTACAAAGATATATAGGATTGAATCATGGGGGCAAGGCCAATTCAAAATCAAAGCCGAAATGTGTTTGCATGCATGATATGATATTACATTTCTATGTATAAATACTTATTAAACATTTAATACAACATACCATAATACTTATTCATGTTTTCCATAGAAAATTCATGAAGTGTTTTCACCTTCCTCCATAATTCACTATTATACGAGATTGGTTGTGAATGTTGCTTTAACATGGGCCAATGTACATCTTTCTACCCATATATGATAAATAGTGGCATGGATCAACAACTTCATCAAGATAATAAACATGCATGATAAGATTAGAAGTAATCCATAAAGCAATAGTTGATTATCCACCTCCAACATAAGTAGAAGAATAGTATTAGACCGAGATATCTTGACCATAAGACTAGGTAAGGTTGAGCAAAAATTCAATAACCAAATTATAGAATTTACCAACAAAATTAATAACTTTAGTTCGGTAAATTTGGCATCGGTAATGATAATTATTTTCTTATTATTTGGTTATCGGTATTGGTATTAATATTTTTTTTTAATTCAACAAATTACCAAATTTACCGATACGATGCTAAATCGGTAAATTTGGTTCAGTAAGTATAATTTAGAAGCAAAATTAAAATAAAGTAGATTAGGTAAATAGATTGAAGAGAGTAATTTTAATGTATTTATATAGGTATAATAGTCTAAATAGGTAATTTATCAATATTATCGATAATCAAATCAATAAATTTGGTTCAGTAAATTCTAGGTTTGGTATCGGTAATATGTAATGAAGACTTCAGTAAAACAAATTTTAGTAAATATTATTCAGTAAGTTTGGTAATTAGATTTTACCAAATCCTCACCCCTGAGAATAGGTAAGAATAAATGCTCAATGCTTTCATCACTCTTATCACATAATATAGATCTTGCATTATTACATAGCCCCTATTCGTAATACCTATCGCAAGTGGGTAATTTTCTATAAAATAATATCCAAAAAAAGGAAGAGAAATGAGGTGCTTGCTTATGCGTATAAAACTATACTCGATCAAGTTACCGGGCTCGTCCTAGGTCAAATCCAAAGTATAAAAAATCAATTTATACTGTGCAATACAGTTGGTTTGTACCGGCCTGAGCATTGCTCGGTATATAGACCGAAGTTGTGGAGTGAAGAAGAAGAGAGGTTGCGCACAAGTGGAACCTGCTCAGATCTTCTCTGCTTTCTCTTGCGTTTTGTCCTATACAGCCCAGTACCGTACCGTTACAGAGTATCGGACCGAATATACCTCAAAAAAATTCAGGGAAAGAATGTTTCTCAAGGAAGATACTTCAAGTTTAGTGGAACCAGAAAAATGATAAAAAAAAAATTCACCTCTTGTCTTGCTAAATGATCTAGATCTTTTGATGAGCATGGCCAAAGATCCAAAAAGGTGTAGCGTGAGATGATATCATACAATGTATTCTCCAATGTTGCTGAGCCCTCTTCAACTGTTTGAGATAAGGCTTCCTTCCTCCTTTGTTCAACCTGCATTAAGAGGATAATTAATAAAAAATCCATTTGCACTAGCTATATCTTGGTATGATTACTAATAAGTCAAACATATGACAGAAAATGAATTTTAGCAATTGCTTTATCCGTCAAAATGAAGATGTAAGAATTCTGAGTTGGATCAAATTTTTAGAAGACAAAAGAGACCAGGAAATAATAAAGCACACTACATGTCGCTGTAACACTAAACAATTATACTATCACATAGTTCAACATCCCAACATAAACTTGCAGGATGTCTCATCGCCCATGAGATTTTTATCTGCTATGTAGTTCATAGTACAATATCCCAACATAAAATAGCAACAAAACAGCCAAGATCATGATATTCTTACCGTCCATGTTATTTAAATCTGACCTAGCCACCTCCCTTTTTGTCAAATTCCTATGGCATGAGTTCGAAAAGAAAATAACAAAAGTTTCATAGACACGCCCTAGCCCGACAATTACCATGCAAAACTGTAGCTTAAAAATAAATAGTAAAAAGGAATAAATCAGCGCATGCCTTCAACATGCTGGCCAAATCTCCATATGTCTGCTCAAACTGAGAAAATCGCTTCCAAACCTGATAATTAACATGAAGCTTTCAATTACTACAATTAAATAAAAATATACTAGACAAAAGAATGAAAAATGGAGAATACAACTAGTAAAATTATCATGTATCGAAGCTCGACTTAGTACAGTAGAAAATGACTATGTTAAGAAAAAAAATAACAAGTGTTGTGATATAAAATGTTTAGATGACAATGTCTTTTTACGGACATCAATATATGGTATTTGGTGAGTACTAGTCTTGCGGACCCTAGTATATATGAGACATGCATGAGGTTATGCATGTGAACAATACATAGTGTGCAAGGTTGTCAAAATTACATTTCGGGTCATAGGATCTTTCGATTACCCAAATTAGGCAAACCGTTTCAGAACAAACATAAGATCTGAAATATGATAGGATCTTACGATCCCATTGATCCAGTCTTAGGATCAAATAGGATCTTACGATCCCACCAATCCTACATAATTCAAAGTTAATAGGTAGAATGAGTTCAAATTTGACTACCATTATACCAAATATCAATAACATATTATGCCAAAAGCCCTAAATTGATATGAGATATGTTTTCTCATATTTAATTGTCATCATTTGCTTAGCATTCATCAACTTAAACTTGTTGTCATCTATACGATTATAAGGATGTTTGGTAAAATAACTGTACTGTTACTATTGATATTATTATTATTATTATACATTTTAAATATTATAATTAAATAATAATATTTATTAAATATATATTTTTATAATTAAATATTGTTTTTAAATTTTAAATATTTTTTTAAAAAAATTAATTTGATTAGATAATTAATTAAATATAAAATCTAGTAATTAATTTTATTTTAAAGTAGTTAATTTAAAATTATTATATTTTTTTATTAAAAATATTAATTAATGTATTATAATATATAAAATATAATTAACAAAATATAGGATAGTTAAAATTATAAATTTTTTAATCAAATATTATTTTTTTTAAAAATATATATATTTAACTAATTATTTTATTTTTATGATTAATTTTTATAATAATTAACTAAAAATTATTAGATAATATTATATTTAATACATATATAATATTTTTTTAAAATATATTTATATGTATATTTAATTGATATATATTATAAATAAATATATAAATTTATAAAGTATATAATACTGTAGATGGCAGCTGCAAAAGCAACTATTGCTGCTTTGGTGAATAGTGCTGCTTTGGTGAACAGTACCAAGACCAAAGCGGGTACTATTTTGCGGCAGAAGCTGCTAAACAAATGCAAGCACAGTGCTCGCTTCTGTTGTCTATCAAAGCATAGCTGAAAGCATTGCAGGCCCAAATAGGCCCTATATTTGTCAACTTTGAGATCAACTTTATAATCCTTGTTATATTTATTTAGAGCCTTTATTGTTATCTACTCATTTTCATTATCATTATCATATATATCTTTATACTATTATTTGTAAAATTAAAAAAATTGAAAATTTATGAGGCGATGGTGATAGAAACAAGTTAATAAAAAATAGATATAATAAAAGTGTATAATAAAACCTGAAAGAACAAAGACCAAGATGACTATCCCAATCACAATTGAATGATATTGCTTCATTTAAGAGCGCACTCAAAAGTAGGTTTAATTATAGAATATGATTTTCTTGTTTCACAGTCAATTCCTCCTTACGTGGAATTTCAATCCAGGACCCTTTTGGCAGTGAGGTTTGTGCGGCAATACATACAAATGCACATTTATGACCAAATAAGAAGTATATGATCACAATTCCGTTTGTGGAATGTTATTTGTGTTGCTTTGCATCCAATGGAGCAAGGATATAGGTGAGATAATGAGCAGAAGAAAAAACAAACCTTAGGACTAAGTTTAAGAATCTCATGCTAGGACAAAAGAAAAAAAAGTAAAAAATAAGAAACAAATTGTTGTCATTTCACCATAAAATTAAACAATACAAACTAATTATGAAACATAATAATCATGTCTTGAAAATGTGACAGTTTTCCTCATTTGCATTATTTTGTCCCACAATAAAGAACTCAAGTTTGACAAATAGTGTTGGGAAAGATAAGGAGCATCGAGCACACAGATACAAGGATGAAGAGCATGGACATCATGAAATGGATATAGTACATAATAGATAGACTATCAACCTAATTTTATTGCTAATGTGGTGAGAATAAACAGTGAAGCTGACCTGTAGTATTTCGTGCATATTTATTGGGATCTTCCAAACGAATAGAGAAACAGCCTTATATTGTCTTCCAAATGAAGACACGCAAAAAAATTGCTAAAGTCATATGATTTTAATTTATAAACAAAATAGGAAAGAGATAACAAGATATTCTCTCTCCTAACATGCATCGACTCCTCAACCATTCCATATTTTCTCCCATGATTGATGATAAATCTTGATAGAATAGCTCTTTCATTCCCAGACAAGGCTGTATTAGAAGGTTGGCTATAACTTTCTTATTTTAGCTCAATGGCCACAATAGTATACAGCTCGAGTAAGGTTAGCACCCATAGAGTAATGGGATACTAAAGGAATATGTGACTATTGATCTGCCAGTAACTTCCGAGACTTATAACGTGGATCTTAAGAGAGAAAATAAAGCAAAACAAGGTGGTCCTATGATGTTGGATGGAGGTTAGAAGCTGCATTGGACTCACTTCCGCTGATGGTTACCGGAAAAAAGGGGAAGTGATGTTGGGAAAATGGCGGTGGTGGCATGGTGAAGGTAGCATAAGTCAACAATGTTGGAGAGGACTCTATGTCCTTGCTTACTAGCTATCAGATTATAAGATCCTATCAAATCACTTAAAATATATTTATCTAATTAGATTTAAGAGTATAAAAAATATTCTAATAAGTAATAAAAAATAAATATATATTTATCTAGTATTATATATATATAGTATAAAATAATGAAATTGAATATTTGTACGGTGATCATGATGGAAACAAGTTAATAGAAGATGAATATAATAAAAATGTACAATGAAATTAGAAACAACAAAGACACAGTAAAATGAAGATAACAAATAAAAGCATGAAAAATAATAAAGATAAAGGTATACATTGTAAAATTTGTAATGACAATAAAAATTATAATAACAAATATTACAATGTTTATTTTAATAAATAGTTAAAGTAGACAAATATAGTTGTAGATAATAATGAGCTTAGTTTACTTGTTAACTTAGGAACGAGTAGGATCGGTGAGATGGTAAGATCCTACTCGATCCTAAGACCTAGACCGTGGGATCGTAAGATCCTACTATATTTCAGATCCTCCATTTGTTTTAAAACGATTTGCCTAATTTAGGTTGTAGGATCGGAAGATCCTAAGACCCGAAACACATTTTTGACAACTGTGACAGTGGAAACAATATATCGTACTAATACTAAATAAGAGCAAATAGCCAGCTTTGACGAGGACTTGTGTGAGGAGAATAAGTTTGAACTTACAATTAAATTGTTTTCAGTTTTTACCCTTCTTGAGGCTTTTGCCTACAATTTTTTCTTCTTTTTATGTTATAAGAAGTTGCCTTGGATGATTGGCAAACAAAAATCTGTCCACACACGAAGATAAGATGGTAAGAAAGAAAAAACTTTTGAAGGAAGGTTGAGGAGGAAGCACAACTGTCTCAGGTTGAGGAGGAAGCACAACTGTATCTTCCCTCTTTCCTTGCATGTTTTGCATGTTTAAGAAACTCAGAGAATGAGAAGGAGAAATAGGAAGAGAAGGTGAGGAAGAAGATAGAGAGAGAGAGAGAGAGGTGGTTGAACTAAAGATGAGAGGGAAGCAGAAATGAGCTACGATATCACTTGATGCAAAACCTGAAAAGAAGAGTTTTTTTTTTTTTTTTTAAAGAAACACAAACTAGGCTTTTACAAAATGGGATAGTCTTTCTCATTGGCATCAAAAAATAAGACAGGTCTCGATTTCTTTTCGCCCATTAATCCTAATTCTAAATAATTAAAATAACATGCTACCCACCATCGTGTTGTTTATTAGAGAGCTTATATCACCAAACGCAATGAGCTATACATAGTTTTATGGCATTAATAAATAGCAAATACAGGTGAAGTAAGTTTGTTCAAGAAAAAGAGAGAATATTCATTTTCCTTGCCTGCAAGGCTGCAATTATCTAAAGCTCAAGTGATATCTATCCATCATATGCAGCATATGAGCTTTACGTGTTATTTTCCATCTAATGTTTGCAAATGGCTTAAAGGACCCAAATGAAACACAAAGTATAACTCTTGGGACAAAATTTGGAAAAAAAAAAAAAATCTAAATTACCTCCACAGACTTATCTGGAGAAAGTGAACTCAAAGCCCGCTCAAAGAGTGCACGAACATTTCTATCATCATTTAAACGACACAAAAAATCTGTGTATCTGTAAATAAACAAATCAAATAATTAGAACCCCATAAATAATTACTATAGTACTTAGTAGACTTCAAAGTCCAATAGAATTTTGTTTCTAATGTTAAATAAATTTCCAAGAAGAAAAAAGAATATACAAAGAAGCTTGTTTCAGTTGAATAGGAAAAAGGATTCTCCTCATCATTGTTTTCAATGATTAAGAGAAAAATATCCTTTACAAAAGTGGAGATGCCTCCAAAAAACGGAAATTCAACAAAAATAGCATTAGCAAAAGCAAACACAAGGAAAACCATTACTTTAAGGAATACAAGTATCCGTAGCAGTCTTTTGGTAATTTTAGGATACAAAGTCAAAACACTAATGGAAAGAGAAAATAGCTTGAAATAGTATTCTTCCATGGTTTAAAAGGCTTTCTTTGTTTCTCAAGCTCCTCCTGGAAAGGTAACAATACCAAGTTACCAACTATCTTGAATTTACTACCAGATAAGAACCAAGCACATATCGACTTTCCTTGCGTGGCATCAACATCTAACAACCAAGTAAAAATCACTAATACACGATATATATCAGCTCTACGAACCAGTTGAAAAGGATGAGTGACGGTGAACTATATAGCATGGTACCAGCACCTTTTAACTATACTTACTAATTGTGCTAGTCCAGATAAAACAGGAAACAGTGCTCGGAAAACTTACTCGAGGATATAAGCTGGCTCGTTCATAAATCTCTTTAATCCAGCCTCAAATATATTGTGCGCAACCTGTGAGTGTAAATAGTATGAAGCTGATATTATTGCCTTTTATTGTTAAACTGAAATGGTAAAATGCAACAAACGGCAATTAAGATAACAAGTCTTGGTACATAATAAGATTCCAATATTAAGTCTATTGCATACAAGTTTTCATGTTGTCTGTAAAAATTTTTAGCATAAGATTGTAAATCATTGTTCCATGAATTTAGGAGTTATGACAACTTTCGTGCCCTCATCTTTTCAAAGTCAACAAACAATTTGAAGCATGAGTGGTTATGTCTTACCTATAGGTTCAATTGCTGCCGTTTGATTCTAGTGAAAGAAATCTGTTTATTCAATCCAAATGGAAAAGGGTTCATACTGAAATGTTACACTCCTTTCCTTGCAATAGTGAAAAGAAAAACACGGTTACAAACCAGTCTACTGACTAGCATCACTGAGTACCGCTGGAATGAAATCAAAACGTAAATATATGATCACTGCGGCTTTGTCAGGCCATCAAAGCTCCAAATTGATGAATGGCAGTTACATACTTTACCTATTAGATCCTCCACCATGTATAAGATTAGATCCATTAGACGAATTTGAATTCGCCACCGCCTCCGCCACCGACTTATGACTCAATCCACTGTCCGATCCCAACCACCTCATCCGGAACACCTCCATTGCCCGAATGGATCGCTGCCCTCGCCTCCTCAGCCAGCGATTCCCCTCCGCTGCCCACGAGCACCATCTCGGCATCCTTGGCCGTGGTGAGAACTTGCCGGACAGGTGGTTTATCGATCTCTTCCTAGCTCTTTTGTGGTGGATACGATCAAATTTCCCCTTGCCTTCTGCGGTTACAAAGCGGGAATCGGTTTTTCTTAGTTCTTGAAGGATTGCCTTTGAATCCAAGCACGGAGAGACAAACTTCCCACCAGAAAATTCCTTCTTCATTTCTGGAGATTTGTTTCTCACTATACTCTAATTGGGAGCACTCTATCTACAATCCTCTGGAGCTAGATTGGGACCTTTGTTCTCCTCTCTTCCACCTCATCCGGCTGGACTCCAACTTGCAAACTTCAACACTAACATCCTCAATGGGTGGTATTTCTCAAATCCAAGAGGATCAGAATAAGCCTATGGATGAAGCTGCACATGGAGATATGGAAGGTAATGCTAGGCAGGTGTCATGGAGATCTTTGTTTTCTAACAATTGTTCTCATACCACTACCACTAGTTGTGAGCTTCATCATACCCTCTTCTCAAATCACATAATGTCTTCAATTCTATGTTGGAATATAAGGGGATTGAACTCTCCTAGAAAATAGGAAGCATTAAAGGATCTTCAAAAGTGTTTCTCCATCCAAAATGTCTTGTCTATTGGAAACTAGAGTTTGTGAGAAAAATTCCACTTCTGTCAGTCTCTCCCTAGCCCCTGGCAGGAATTCTTGTTTAATTATAATCATATTTCTAAGGGGCGTATTTGGTGGCGTCTGAACTCTAATATTGTAATCATTTTCTTGCAATATAATTTCTCTTGCCATTGACAAAAAAAAAAGCTCCAAATTGATCATTTAATCCTTGCATTCACATGAAAAGAAATTGGAATATGAAGCTACAAATATCATGAATGATCTCTGACCAACTAATGATTGAAACTTGGTTAGGAAAGCAATAATATCAGCCTATTGGCCAGCATTTGTAAGATATGTATGCTAATGACCAGAACAAAGTTTTTTTTTCTCAGTAACTCTGTCCTAGTAGAAGATCTAAAGCATGCAGCTTGTATAACGCCATGAATGATATGATGCAGTCATTTTTATTTCATAACCTTTGGATCCTTGTCGACACAAAAAACCAGCATAGCATATGCAATGAAAACATGATATGTGCAGCTTGGTGACTTTCTAGCATCTAAGAAATACTTCTGAGCTGCTTCAATACCTTCAGTTCTCCTTAAGAATCTAATAAACTGCAACAAAAAGAACAAAAAAAATATAATTAACAATCAAATACCACCACGAATACCAAAATAGACAAATTTAATTTAAGAAAGAAACAAGAATAAATGAAGACATGCCACCTGAAGGTGAGCTAGAGATGTTTCACAGGGACTGCTTGCAAGAAGACTTTCATATATATTCTTAGCAGACTGCACAGTGATACAACAACCTTCAAGCAACTGTGAATCTCATACTCCAATAGATTAAGCTTATAACCTAACCTGAATTTCACCTCGACTCTCTTCCAGTTCCGCATATGCATATTTTAGCAATTCGGATTCTAACAAAAAAAAATTCTAATCATGATGTGTGTCCTCAGCGTAAAGCATGGCATCTTATATACACAGCTTTTAGTACAACGTACATGAAAGCAACAGAGTTTAGTAAATAAACAAATTTCCGATAGAATCTAGTTACAAATCCTAAATTTATAAACAAAATCATGTATCATCCACGTCCACAATTTAGTAATCCAACAAGCTGAAATCAGAAAAAAAAGACCACGCATAAATGAATTGTTTCAACAAGAACTTTTTTGAGTTACAAGGTAAATCTTAACAAGGCAAAAATCTGCATAAAGGTTAACATTAGGTGCCTTATAACAAATTTCCATTTCTTAGGCAAATTTGCATGGTTCATATTTTAATGTCTGTTTACATGATCAGTTACAGCATGAATCCAAAATTACTGACAAATAAAAATTTCAACAAGCTTGCTTATGTTAAAGGTAGAAGAAGTAAAGGAAATCTAAGTGATTTATTAACTAAAAAATGTTGCATTGTGAAAATTTTAAACATAGAATCATTCGATGAGTTTTGATTTTCAAACACAAACTTGTTTTTTCATCCGTGTCTAGCATAAAAAAACACCAAGGAAGCACCTCAAGGAGATTCATAGCCTAAGGGTGCATTCAATGGAAATGTATTGAAGCAAAGTTTATGAAACCAATCCATGCAGCTCCGCACAGGCGGGTGGGCGCTCCACGGTTAGTATTGGATTGAAGAGAGACGCATAAATTTGAAATTTGATATGAGTAGATTTAGCCATGTTAGTCCCACATTGGAAGCTAGACATCTATGGTTTAAATAAACACCCAATCATAGTTAATAGATCAACAAAATAATATTTTATTTCTTTCCTTTTAATATGGGATCAAGTAGGTTAACACTAATCCAAAATGAGACCACCATCAAGCCTCATCCTCAAGGAGACCACAACCCCATTATTGTAGAATTCCTTTTTTTTTTTTTTTTCTCTTTTCTGTTGCAAACAAGATATTTGAAGTCAAAGAGTCGATGCTGGAAATCATTGCACCAACCTCTCTTCGACATAAAAATCACCTTTCTTCTTTTACCTAGAATAAAGAATCCGAAGACAATATTGCTTGTAACAGTCTATATAAAGACCCACTCTGCATTCAATCTATCAATGAAGTAACATTTTATTTCTTTCCTTTTAACAGGTTCAGACGCACTCAGCAACAAGACAAGTTACATGTCCATTCAGTAGGTAAATTCTCCATGAAAAACTCCATTTGTGTCACTAGTCGAGTAGGTAAAGGCCAAGTCAAAAACTCTAAAGTGCTTGCATCACTTCACTTGAATGGCCAAGCCCATTAGCCTCTCAGCTTGGATCACTTGAGTGCTTCCCACCTTACTAAGTGTCACACCCGGCCAAATCAACCCGTCCACGTCAGATAAGTGGCATGGAACTGTGCGCCAGGAAATTGAAATCGCCACGATTTCGTCTTCGTGCTCAACATCCAAATGCCAATTTTGACCGAACATTGACCGCTTCCTAGCCTCGTTTCGAACGCTTGCCGAGGCGTTTGTCCTCGCGCGTTCGAACGACGCCATCGTTCGTTCGGCCGTCGTCGTCGGGGAAGGTGGATGGAGGGATGTGCGGCAGGCTCGAACCACGTCTGAGCCTCAGCCATCGTCGGCACATCGCCAGAAGCGCTCATCGGGAAGATGGTGAAGGAAGATTCGAAACCGCCGGAAAACCCACAGATATACACCGGAACGGGAGAAGACAAGGAAATAAGGGAAATTTACGTTGATTACCTCAATCAACCTACATAAACCCTCTTTCTCACTTCTCTCACGTCGACGTCGATGTTATAGGTTTTCGCTCCTCGTCGAAAAACCTCCTCGTCGCCGCCTGCGATGGCATCGGAGTTCGCCGCTCCGGGAGGAGACCTCGCCAGCCCCTCTTCGTCGCCCTCCCGGCAACGGCATCAGAGCCGTGGCTGGAACAGGGGAGAGGTGATCGCCGCCGGATGCTGCTGCCATTGTCAGGGGAGGCGGAGGAGCACGCCGCCGGCTCCAGACCCGCCTCCCCCTCCTCTTCCTCTTGGACGAAGCTGGAAGACTACCTGCGCTCCCTGATTCTCGGAACAGGGGAAGAGGAGCTGCCTTCTTCTTCCCACCGTTCCCTCCTTCGGTGTGCTCGAAGGACGCAAGGGTGGAGCGGATGTGGATTTGGGCCGTGCCCAATTCGTCCAAAGGTAGCTTGGGACGTCGCCCTCGACGTCATCGGGCGCCCTCCTGGCGCCAGCATCGGAGCCCGCTGCCCCGGTAAGAGATCTCGCAGATCTCTCATCGTCGCCCACCTGGCGACGGCATCAGAGCCTACTGCTCTGGAAAGGGTCTCGTAGACTCTCGTTGGCACCTCGCAGATGCCGGAACCTTGTCACCCACCTGGTGATGGCATCGGAGCTCGCTACTCCGGGAAGAGGCCTCGCAGACCTCTCGTTGTTGCCCACCTGGCAACGGCATCAGAGCCGCCTGCTCTGGAAAGGGGCCTCGTAGACCCCTCGTCGGCGTCCCGCCTGACGCCGGAACTCCTTGTCGCCTGCCTGGCGACGGCATCGGAGCCCTCTGCTCCGGGAAGAAGCATCGCAGACTTCTCATCGATATCTCGCTCACAGATGCTGGAATCATTGTCACCCGCCTGGTGACGGCATCGGAGCCCGCTGCTCCGGGAAGAGATCTCGTAGATCTTTCGTCGTCACCCACCCGACGACGGTATCAGAGTCCAATGCTCTGGAAAGGGGCGGCGGCCGCTCACGTTACCTGTCTCTATTGGTACGCCGCCTGCTACCTGCCCAGGTAGCACTGCCATCTCCTTACATCACCATGATCGCTGACAACCTCGCTCTGATACCAGTGTCACGCCCGGCCTAGATCAACCCGTCCACGTCAGATAAGTGGTGGCATGGAACTATGCGCCTAGAAATTGAAATCGGAAACGTTTCCATGATTTCGTCTTCGCGCTCAACATCCGAATGCCAATTTTGACTGAACATTGACCGCTTCCTTGCCTCGTTTCGAATGCCTGCCGAGGCGTTCGTCCTCGCGCGTTTGAACGACGCCGTCGTTCGTTCGGCCATCGTCGTCGGGGAAGGTGGACGGAGGGACGTGCGGTAGGCTCGGACCACGTCCGAACCTCAGCCATCGTCGGCACATCGCCGGAAGCGCTCGTCGGGAAGATGGTGAAGGAAGATTCAGAACCGCCAAAAAACCCACAGATATACGCCGGAACCGGAGAAGACAAGGAAATAAGGGAAATGTACGTTGATCAACCTACATAAACCCTCTTCCTCACCTCTCTCAGGTCGACGGCGCCTCGACGTTACAGGTTTTCGCTCCTCGCCGGAAAACCTCTTCGTCGCCGCCTGCGACGGCATCGAAGCTCACCGCTCTGGGAAGAGACCTCGCCGGCCTCTCTTCGTTGCCCTCCTGGCGATAGCATCAGAGCTGTGGCTTTGGAACAGGGGAGAGGTGATCGCCGCTGGATGCTGCTGCCATTGTCGGGGGAGGCGGAGGAGCACGCCGCGGCTTCGGACCCGCCTCCCCCTCCCCTTCCTCTTGGACGAAGCTGGAAGACTAACTGCGCTCCTTGATTCTCGGAACAGGGGAAGAGGAGCTGCCTTCTTCTTCCCACCGTTCCCTCCTTCAGTGTGCTCGACGAATGCGAGGGTGGAGTGGACGTGGATTTGGGTCACCGCCCAATTCGTCCGAAGGTAGCTTGGGCCGCCTGCCCAGTCTATTTCCTCCCAGGCTTGGTCCAAATCCCTTTGAGCATCACACTAAGCATCATAACTTCCCACCTTTCCACGTGAGTCATACCAAAGAATGTTGTCGTCTCTTGCTAGCTTAATCATGCCAAAAACACACTTTACTACTCATTCAAGATAGTTATCGCCTGTTATAGCATCCAATACTGTCACAACGCCGAAGGCTATAGGTTGCTCTTGACAAATTGTCATTTATGTACTACCTCCGATGACAGCATAAACCGCTTCTTCTGTTGTGAAAGATCAATTTTAACATTGACTTTGGCGAGAAAGCGGAGGTGTGAAACACATTGAAAATTTTATTTTGTGTTGGTGGGGCCATATACCATACTTGTGCATGTATGGCATGGGTGGGGAGGGGGTGATGGGCCAAATGAGGTCTAAGTGTCAAAGGACCATACTTGTGCATGTATGGCATAAATCAATACCATTAGGGTGTTAGCTAAAGAAAGAAATAGTATCCATCCCTTTTTAGGTTGTTAGAGATACATTATGTTTGCAAACTCTAAATTGGAGGGAAAGGAAGAGGGAAAGGATGGATTATGACCTTTTTCCCTAGTTTACTAGAGCGGACATATTTCTATCAAAGGAAAAGGGGGTGATTCGCCCAAATCAGGAAGATTGCTACGGTGCCATCCCTCCTGCTCCCGCTGACCGTTGCCTCTCCTCTCCCACTCGTCATCGCCGTTGCCTCTCTTGCTCACTAGCGGCCTCACCGCTGCCGCTACCTCTTCCCTACTTGCCCACCGCCCCTCTAGGTTGTCACCTTGCCCGCTGCCGTCTCGCCTGCTCGCCCGCCATCACCTCGCCTCGCCTCGCCGCCGTTTCGCTAGCCCGCTGACCTCACTATGCTGCCACTCGCCCGCCGCCTCCCTCTCCTCTCCCCATTCACTGCACCCAGAGACACACAACTTTTATGTGGCCTAATTTCTATCCCTTATTTTTTTCCCTTCCTCCTTTGTTTCCCTTCCCTCTATGGCTCTATCATTCCGTCCATCCAAGTAAATAGGCTGTAAGGTTGGTTATATGTGATTGAGTTAGCCTCTTAAGTAGCTATTATAAGTGTATGTTCTACATTCTTTCACTTATATATAATCTCCTATTTGTACTTTGCAAAAATAAAAATAATATTATCGCAACTATTCATTACACCCTCAACACCGTCTCCATCAAAGGGACAAGGGATAGGAGCAAGCAACTAGCAAGAAAACTTAAAGTCACAAGCTCTTTTAGACGTGTTTGACAGCATATAAGGTCTTGGATTACTTGACTAGATACTAGATACAAGCTCTATCGAGATCAGCCCTTTAAACACCAGTAAGTTCTCCAAATATTAGTTTACTTAGATCAGTTACCTAGAAACGTTGTGGCCAAACAAAAGGTGCAGGTGACAATACCAGAACGCTTGCATCCATCATGGTTAAAGGAATTAAGTTGGCTCATAATTCAATCACAAGGATGACACAATTATGATCCACATAAAAATGGGAATAATTATATCTATATCCATATGTATACAAACATTTATACATGAACTATTGAGACAATGCTAATGTGATTAACTCAAGTCCAATTTGGATCAGTTTGATTTCAAATATCATTTTTCAGGTCTTTGGGTAATCTAAGTTTTGTTTTTAACTTTTAGTTACAATATAAGGTAACACATTTTTATTTTGAATACCACGTTTTTACTCTTTCTTTGTGTGTTCGCATGCGTGCGGGGAGGGGGTGGTGAAGTTATTTCTTCTTTCAATCAGCGTGCATTCAGAAGTTTTGTTGCAGGCTTTTGTGTTCCAGCTTAGCTTTTTATAGGATATTTAAGTCATTTTTTGATCTTTATGTTTCTTTATCTCAAAACTCAAAATCTAAACCTAAGCAAATATGAAATCAAAGTTTCAGGGAGAAACCTGCAACTAGACAAAAACCAAAAGAAACTAAGTTTTGTGGAAGATCAGGTTGGTTACCAAGTAGGATGGATTAATAAGACAATAATATATCACATTTGTGGAATGATAACTTTTTTACATTTATGTAGGCCCAATAAATTCAAATGCATGCATAGCATTTGTTGAGTGATATATTTTTTATTCATATATGTGTACTTAAAATTAATAAACTCTGGTGGTCAATCTAAACAAAATATAAAAGTTTGATATTTTGAAATAATAAAACTTTAAAACTCACTTCATATCATAATCCATAGGAGTCTATAATCCTCATCTTCAAACACACATTAAAGTCCTCGATTTATATTTTGTATATTATGGCTAACCACTTTTTCAATATCATCAATATCTGAAAATTAGATTCCAGATCTGCTAATTATTACACAAAATTTAAGCCAGTTATAACAGCAAATTTCTACACAAAATATTAGAGGCATTAGTGCAGTGCATTAAGACTAATAACCGGAAACAGAATTCAAAACTACATATTTTAAAATTGAATGGATAATGCTAAAAAGAATGTACATATTTTGGACAGTGACAGAAAAAAGTAATTGGATAAGCCTAGCCACTACGAAGAGAAGAAAATATTACAATACCAGGAAGAGCCTTCAAAGCCCGCTGAAATATTTTAATTGCAGAATCCACAGAACCAATACTTGCATACCACACGGCATAATCATACCATATATCAGGATAATGATAAAGGTACATGAGACACTGCGTGTTTGCAAATGAGAGTCGGTGACTAATCATCGCTATGTAAACCATTGAATCAATAAAATCATGGCGTTGCCAATAAAGAAATTGTTGAATTATATCAAGAAGCGGCTAACAGAAACCAAGATAAGTTTATTATGAATTTTACGCTAAAAGGGCTAATGACACAAGAAAAAGTGCAATGTCCATGCCACTTGTTATAGAAACATGACTTGCATTGGCAACTCTGAGCCCATGATTCAAAAGTAAAATTTGTTTCTTGCCTACCTGCTCATACGTGAAAGTAATACGCCTATTGGCTGATGCGCTGTCAACCCTCTGTGGGTTCCCTCTGGACAACAAATTCTATAATAAGTAGATGTGGATTTCTCTTGAAATAAATAAGAAAAAGCATTATGCTCGATTTCAATTTGATAAGAACAAAAATAAAAGAGAGAACAAACCAGAAGCTACAAGAAAGAAAGCACAAAAAATTTCAATGTTACAATTTGACGTTTAACATAAATGGACTCCGGAATATAACTTCCACTCACATGGAACTATCATTTATAGTTTGATCACACCAAGTGATTCAAACCACATCAATAACTATAAACTAACCCAAAATAAACAGGCTTACTTTTCAAAAACCAGAAGTCTCTTCCAAGCCATGCATTGCTGCTCTTCCTGCAAGTAGATGTTTATATAAATGAAAATTTTTAGTGATGAAGAATCGTAGAATTTATCACTTCAAATAAAATTTGCGAACTGTCAAATATTTTATTAATCATTTAAAATTCAAGGAAAGCGAAGATATTTTGATAAGATTGTTCAGCCAACTTTACTAAGTAGGCGCTTGGGAAAATAATCTGCGAGTAAATTATCAGCACAGAGCGTTAGCATTTAATTAGTTAAACATTCAACAAAGGCTTAATAGGAGCAGTGAGCAGCCAGTTGATTGTTTCAAGGTAAAATTCCAACTAGATAAACATAAAATTCTGAGTACTTCAATTTTTCCTTCGCAAAATAAGGAAGTGGAACTTAATTTAATCCTTAAATAGAAAATAAGTGACAAATCCTTTACGCCATAGAAATTCATTTAATTTTTAATATCTGAATCTGCTTGCTAACGATTTGGTGCTGTTGATAGACCAACAAAATATATCTTCTAAAGAATTGCATAGTTTTGTGAATACATGTAAAATGTAACGAAACCTTCATCTTTAGGTTGTCCAAACTCCTGGGCTTTATACATCTTTATATCTGGCAAGTGTAGGCACAGGCACGACATTGAGATGCCTTTTTTTTTTTTTTTTTTAATGCAATTTTGATCCTTTAGGTTACGGCTTACTAGCAAGTACCAAGCCGATCGGACTAGAACATTCCAACTGTACCGAACCAAAATCCTATGGAACCGGTGGAGCAATGAGCGGAGCGAAAGAAAAAAAGAAGGAAGAAAGAAAGAATAGTAGAGAACAAACAAACCCGTCGGTTTGGACCTGGTCCTTAAACCTTGCTTACTAGTACCTTTTTACTTCCAATTTCAATCTAATACTATCCTCATTTTGCTATTACCCTCACCAAATACCTTCTTTCTTCAATAATAAATACACTAATAAAGCGGCATAGTAACTCTCTTATGTGATGCATGAATTGACCTGAATGAGAAGCATAAACGTTCTTGTTTATTAAAATCTTAAATAATTTGTAACATACCAATAGGTTCACCAGGTCGCTGTCACAATGTAATCTACATGTGTGAGCTTATGAAAGTCGTCATTGAGAAGATCAAACTAAAGTTTATTGCGCAAGTTGCAAACAATACCACCAACTTCAAGAGAGCCAACAAATTACTTCAAGATGATTAACCACACATGCAGTACATTAACCTGATAATAAACATTGGGATGATGGACAAAGTCAAAAATATAATGAAGCGCACCCAAACCATCACAAGACTCATCTACAACCAAAATTGGGTTTGTGCTAAAAAACAAAGTTCCATGATCAGAGAGATCTTACCTCCCGATGTTATTTGTGATGCATTTTATTGTATTGAAATCTTACAATGAAGATCGCATTGAAGATAATGTTCACTAGTGAATGAAGTTGTGGTTCTTATGCCTATGCAAGGGAGTGAAAGAAAATGGAGTGCATCTTGGAAAAAATTCTTCGGCTGCCCGAATTCTCGGCTGCCACCTTTAATTTTTATTTAAAAAAATTATTTAAAAATTTTTTTTTAAAAGAAATGATCTATTCATGATAATCTATCCAATGGTATCAATATTGGGGTAGTTTAAATTATACACAATAAGAAATTACCTTAAACATTATCATATAAAAAATTCAAAAGAGTTTTTTATACGATAATGTTTAGGGTAATTTCTTATTGTGTATAATCTAAACTATCCCAATATTAATACCATTGGCTAGATTATCATGAGTAGATTATTTCTTTAAAAAAAAATTTTAAAAAAATAATTTTTTTAAATAAAAATTAAAGGGTGCAGCCGAGAATTTTCTCGGCTACCCAGCAGCTGAGGAATCCTGCTCGTGCATCTTTTCTAAATTCGTGCTTTAGGATACCATTGCAGATATGTCTTACTTTCGAACGTCTTTAAGTCATACAAGGCAAAAAAGGCATGGATAAGAAGCTCATGAGAGAACTATACTATATTATTCATAAGGCACAATAAGAAAGTACGAATGTGATTAAAAATCTAGATATTTTAAATTTTTACAAGTTTTCAAGACAAGCAAAATCAAACAAAGTGAGCTGAATACAAAATCAAGCTCGAGATGGGCTTAATTGGTTCTCTGTACCAAGTGTTCGTAGAATTGATATAAATATGTATCAAAACCACTCCATAGTCCATACCACTGTCCTAACTCCTAACTGATAGCATATATATGTATGTAGTATGCACTAGTCCAATAATGGACCAACATACTGACTGGTACAATCCTAAATATAAATCCATGGTATGTAATAGCTGGAGCCGTGACAGGTACACTGACTTGAATTGACACTGTACACTGTGGATAATACTATTTCCAGTAGCATCTAATACCTAAAATAAAAGTTTATTTTTTTCCCAAAGATATTTCAACTCCATAGTGCATTTGAAAGTACATGATAGCAAGGTAATTTCTCACATATTTGCTTAGTAGTAATACAGCGTATGCCCGTGATATGACACGGTTAAGCCATATATGTGGCATATGCTACAAAGAATTGAAAAAGAATACAACATGATTCAAGTAAAAAGTGATTAGTTGAAAGTATCATTTAAGAAACTAGTTCATCCTACCTAGAACAACCAATTTGTATTGATCTGAACATAAAGAAACTAATTATTTTCAAAATGGTTGCACAACAGCATAACATCTATTATCATGTCGTAGTGTCAAGATCCAAGAATCAAGGTTTGAAATTCAACTAATTAACTAATACGAGAATGATATGAGAGAATGCTACAGCATGAAGGACTTTAGCTTCACTCTGCTTAAATATAACTCACTGAGATGAACATAATAAATTTTCTTATATATTATAATAGGAAAGTGATATTCTATAGGTCAATAGATGAAATCTATTATGATGCAATCTACATTTTTTGCCTTTGAAAGTTGTCATATGAGAGATTGTACAACTTATAACTAACAATAGGAGCAACTTCAAGAGATCCGCAAGATGATTAAGGATTATTGATATCACATCATTTGGATTTCATGCACTACTTATTGAATCAACCTAAAGATGAACATTGGGGAGATGGACAAAGTGAAAAATACAATGAAGATTAAACAAACTATCACTTAGTTCATTTATAATCAACATTGGGTGCATCCTCATATGCAACATTTTATGAAGGGTATAGATACTATCACTCAAGCCTACAACATTTGCTACATATTTCGTTACAAGTCTTTACTTATGAAGAAATCTAGGTTAAAGACAATACTTACGGTTGAAGAATAGTGCACCTCTCATGATTCAACTTCAAGAGTACAAAGGGGAGTGCATTGTTCTCAATAATCACTCCTTGGATAGTTATTTTTGGAAGATATATAAGCTTGTACGTATGATACTCTAGAAAGTCAAAAGGAATAAAAGGCTGATGATCATGATCCTCTATTGTTGAGACAAATGAATGTAGCAATTAGTAATAAGGTTACTTTCTTCATTGACACTATCTAACAAAGATGACATAACCAAATGTGATAGAAAATCACTTGGTGAGTATTTCTAATTTTATTATATAATTATTTCAATTATTTCATTATCAATATAGATGCTAATAACTTTACTATTCAATTTTCAGCTTGCTACCTAAATCCAGCCTACCAACACTAGTATAACTTAAGAACAATACAAGCATTGCTAGCCATGTCAGGAACAAGTGATATTCTACATAAAGCCAAATACAAAAGTGGTTGTCGCAGCAATTGGAGAAGGCCAAATCCAAATCTGGCAAGAAGGTAAAATATAGAACCAATTACTTTATTTTTGTGATAGAAGATAAATTTAATATTTAATTTTATTTGTTTATTTAGTCTATCCTTGCAATTATAAATATCAATAGAGTAAATTAGACTATTTAACTATGGTATTTTTTTAATTTTCAATTGAATAGTAGTCGCAATTTGGGGTTAAAGCCCCAATCTTAGAGAACATAGTTATTTGCATCCTCTCACATCAGAGGTCATCAAGCGGATGTCAGCATAATTAACCTTCTCATTTATTCATAAAACGTTATGGAAAAGACAATCATATTTTAGGCTTGAAAGATTAGTTTATGTTCAGAACAAAATGTGATTTTATGAGAAGAAAATGAGAGAGTAAAAAAATATGGTGGACTCTTCTGAGTTCATTTGTTCAAGATGATGCAAACTCTATGGTGGATGGCTGATTAGCCTTTTGGATGAAGCAAGTGATCCACATAAGCTCTCTTAATATATTCGGTTTAAGAAACCGTACCATACCACTCGGTTTCTGCGATACAGTACCGGTCCGACGAGCGGGCGGCAACGGAATACGCTTCGGAGCACGGCTCTAGGTGGAACGAGGGCGGACGGTGGCGGCGGGATGTCTGGCAGTGGCTGGAAGCTTCGAAGCCCGACGGGAGCTTCAATCGAAGCTTCGAAGCTTCCGGCGGCGCTGGAAGCTAGCTTCCATTGCCGCCGGTAGCTTCCAGCGCCGCCGGAAGCTTCAATCGAAGCTTCTAGCGGCCGCTCTCCCTCTTCCGCCACTTTCCCTCTTCCGCCGCTTCTTCCACCTCCTCGGTTCGTTCGGTACGTACCGTGCCATACCGGTCCGGCAAGCCGCCGGACCGAGTCCAGACCGGCTTTGAAATCCTTGATATATTGTTAACTAATTAATAGGGACATTTATGATGAAGCAAACTAGTCAACTCAAGTACAAAGAGAGAATAACACAAATGTAAATTAGAGTAGGAAATGTTGCTTTAGCCCAGTTGATTCCAACCAATGACAATGATCTCAATCATTCAACCAAGGATTTAGAAGGAAGCCTTTGGTAGTTAAGGATGCACCTCCACTATCTTAGGCCATAAGCTTTAAAAGACTAATTATCTATTATTGATGGGTAACAACATTAAAAATCCAAAAAAACTTCTTTTTAGACCCATGTCTACATTGCAAGTTATGGCGAAGATAGTAGTACAAACACAAATGATAGATTTGGAGGAGCTAGTAAAGTTGGTTGTTGTAGTGAAATATATGCTCATGTGATAACAACAATGGACATGTAAAGCAGACTATATATATATGTCAGGATGATAAAAAAACCAATACCCAATTCGGTCTGACCCTATTTTGATAGGAAAACCCAAATTGACTAGGTCTTCAAGTTCTGATAAAACCCAACTATAATAACTCAGATCGAAGTTGGGTATCAGATTTTATATACCCACCCCAAACCCGTGCAATTATATAAAATAACTAAAATACCCTTCAAATTAACCCTAGCTGCTCCCTCCCTTCCCCTCTCACTTCCCTCTCCTCCCCGCACCGCCCCTTAATGTTTCCACATTAAATTCCTGTACCTATTATGCATGTCCTGGTCCTAATTGTGATGGTACTATCCCATAGGAAGTAGTCACCCACGCAAGTTTGAGCATGTGAAATTTAATATACTAATACCACATACCACATGCGGCTCCATGGTGAGCACAAGGCAAACTGTACTTCCACCTTTTACCAAAATTCACCAATACCTGAGAGGACTTTCAAAATATGTACACTATAAAACTATAGGATAGACATAAGTTACAAGTAGTACTCAAATGGTTGTTATTCCTTCTAAATATAATAAGAGCTCCTAGTAGGTGACTTAAGAAACTCCTATTAATAAGGTATTATATCATAATTTAATTTTATTAGCATCTTTAGTTTTAAAATTTTAATTTATATAAATATCACAACAATAATTAATTTTGAATTTTTTGGTTCCAAGGACATGTGATGGAATAGAAAGCATGAAGTTGGTTCAAAATCAAGCTTAGAGGCATAAAATACAAGGTACAATATAGCATTTCAATGTATAAGTACTTTGATTCTAATTGTAATCACATGATAATCATTATTTTAATTTTTAGAAGTTTTCATGACATCTAGAATTGAACCAAAGGTGTGGGTCCGACTCAAAAGCAAAGCCGCTAGGCCCTTCCTAATATGGTAAAAAAATTAAAATTCTTAAAATTTATCTAAAGCTGTAAACTTATGGTTTCCCTTTCTTATATATATCTATTCCATTTTACTCTCAACCATAAACACCTCAAAATTGATTAAATTTATATTTTTATATGTTTAGAAAGATTGAGGCATCAAAATAGAGAGCAAAAATACTTAAAATACTCAGCCCAAATGAACTGAGTTGGTCGGTATAATAGTACATACTAGTTTGTTTAGGGACTGATTTACCAATACGATGATTTAAACCTTAGCTAAAAGTAAATCATAAAATATGAACCAATGAATTAACTTTCAAAAATAATAAATTATGGGGTAATAACAAAGAGCTGTCTCAGCTAGATACCTAGATTAGCTCATTAGCAAAGTTCACTGATTATTATTAAGCCTACTGCCCAAATGAGATTAATATCTAATTTCGTTTAGGATTTCATCCCTATCCATGTAGCATTGTATAAATTTAGGTTAAAACACACTCAGATCACAAAAGAGCAAAGCCAAAATGTTAAAGAGAAACACAATGGTGAACAGGAATAAAAGCATATGCATAAACGTTTCTTTAGTTTTGGTAGAACAGATAGATAACATTGTTTCACAGAAATTGGGAGAATATAAACTCTCGCAATAAAAAAAGGATACAACCTTTCACAAGCTTCTATACATAAAAAGTACCATGTTACTTGGATGTTAAATGTAAAAGGACAAAATTCACAGTCGAGAGCTGTAGAAAACCTTGTAAGATCCACTAGGAGGTATAGCAAGCATATTCCAATCAATTTCATCTAGATACTTTTTCCGTTCTTTGAACACAGCCTTGGCACTATTGAATTTAGGTTGATATTCAGATAAAATCCCTTTGGCCTGTAGGGTTGAGGGAAAGAAAGTTTTTAGAGAGATCATATTGTAATAGATGCTAAGAAGATGAACCCAACGACCAAGCAGATCAGAAGTAAACTAATATATGTAATCATTTCTACAATTAGTGTCCATGGTATGCATAGAATGCAAAGCAAAACCTTTTGTCAATGTAACTCTCATATAACGCACACAATTTGTTGCATTTAGTATTTCAAGTTCATAAAACTTCTTACCAGTGTACGACTAACAGAGTTCTCAAAGTTCTCATAGTCCTTCCAAATCTGTTCAACATGATGAGTAGGAGTGACAATCGCTCTTTGGTACATTTTTCTAACAGAAGTCATGCGGTGGGAATCCTCTTGAGAAGTTTTAGCCTAAAAGGTGAAAAAATGTATCATAATTTACATGAACTTACAAACGATATTAGCAAAGAAATAACTAAAAGAGACTGGAAAGGGAACCACAGACTGGCATCGACTTCAAGAATGCAATGTACTCCAACCATATAGGTCCAGAAGCAATATCATATCCTGTTTAGGTTAGAAAAATATTAGATAAGTACATGCTATAAACAAATTAAAAGTTCTACCAGCGTAAAACATGAGAACAAGAAATTTCAACCAAAAAAGAAGCCATCATATATGTTTTTCACTTTGTCCCTTGGCTTAAAACATATCACTGAAAGCCACATATGGTACCCATGACTCTACATCATCCACTGCCACCAATGATTTCAAGGGACAATGGGCTGGTTTGGGATTGCCGGCCACCTGCTTTTGCGGGTGCGGCCAGCTGATTCCATGCATAAGTGGGTACTTGGGGTGGCTAACACTAGGCGTACCAGCGTTTTTCCGCTGGCTGAGAGAAACAACCAATCTGTTGATTTTGTAGGGAATCAGCTCATGCTCTGTCTCTCTCCTCTTCCGAAAAGCTCCAACGCGTGCGACATTCGTCGACTTCTCGTCAGCTCCACGCCTCGCTGGAACTACTCCTGCCGACCTCCACCGCCTCGTCGAGCTCAATCAGCAGCTCCACCTTCATATCTATGCCTTCAGATCCAGCTCCACCTCGGAGCTACGCCTTCAGATCTAGCTCGGAGCTACGCCTTCAGCAGCTCCACCGACCTTCAGATCCAGATCCACCTCGCTGACTCTGCTCCAACCTCGCCGACCCTGCTCCAACCTCCAAATCTACACCTCTGCCAACTCTCTGCTGCCTTCCAGCTCCAGGTAAGTTCCAGCCTTCGCGTTCCACTTCCGGCATGCTCCAGCTCGATGGCGGTGCCATCCCTTAGGAACTCGTCAGCTGTGGTGATCCACCATAGGGAGGTGTAGATCGAGATCAACAGGAGGGGAAGGAAGGGAAGAAGGAGGGGACGACGCTGCCTAATCTCCATCGCCGTCATTTTGGTGGCGGTTGGATCCTCCGCTGACCACTGGCAGATCCTGCACGTCTTTTATTAATGACACTATTTAAGATGAGATTAACAAAGCTCATGCCCTAATTTAATGCACATGGGCGCATATTAGACAATGCACATCATAATATATTTTATATTAATTATCTTAATATAAAATAAATTATTTAGATTTATATCATTATATTCTCACTTAGTGAATCTAAGTAGATATTTTTTCTGGCATAAGAAGCTTAAGCAGTGAAAGCACAATTTGACTCCAATATCTTGTTATTAACAACAAAGGTCCTTATCGATTAAACTATTTTTTGTATGTGATTTGGTTGTATAAATATTGTATTTAATATGATATTAGACTTAAACACTATTTTGTATGTGAGAAATACTATCTTGTTATTAACAATATTTTTATTCTATTGACCAACCATTGTAGTTTTCCAAACAACTTCTGCTTCTCTCAGCCAGCTACCTTTCAACCAGCAATTCTTCAGCCAGCAGAAGCTATAAACAAAATCAACCCCAAACTGACGCAATATAACCTAAATTGGCTTTGATCTTTCATCGATCTTTCTCAATAAGTACATGTGAAAAAATATATAGAGAACTTCCTCAGCAACTCAAAGCCACACAAGGTATGCACGACTCTACATCATCCATATATATCAGTTGCTGAGAAAGTTCTCTCTCTATATATATGTTTTCTTGCATACATAAAACTTCCATGGAACTCAAATATATAGAAGCCTGAGTTCATTGGGATATTTGAGGATATTAATTAATCTAGCGGCTAAACAACGTACGGGCTAGCTTAGAAACAAAAGCAAGGAGTATGAGAACTAGAGAATAGCTGTAATCCAGCTCATTTAATTTTCAAGTGAAATTTTGACCGATTTGGACTCATAAATAAAGGCTAAAATTGAGAGGATGGGCTATGATGCAAGGGCAATCGATTAGGGATGACAATTAAACCTAAGTTAGTCGGATACCCAACTCAATATGTTCAGGCATCTAATTAGCTAATTGGTATGAGTTTGCATTTGGAGTTAGGCTCGGGTTTAAAGTACCTGAAACTAGATTATATATAGATAGATAGATATATGTATAAGTATAATTTTTCCCCAAATCCTCCACCAATTGATTAAAAATAATAATCATATAAATGTATGAAAAATCATTTTAATTTATAAAATGATACTTAAAGAAGAATTTAAAATAAAAAATAAAAAATAAATATTTTCTTAATAAAATCAGATACATGTACCCATTTAAATATCTAAGCTGGGTTTGTGTTATATAATAGTGTACCCGAATAGAGTACAAATCAAGTTTAGTATTTATAGTTGGGCTGGATTCATGTAAAAGATCAAGTATTGACCCATTGTCATTCTTCCTATACATATACATGGTGATATTAAAGAAGCAAGTCATGAGTCACAAGGTGAGGGAAGAGGGGGTTTGTATGCGCAAGAAGAGGTGGTTAGGAAGTACTAAAAGGACATTGAGAGTGCAAGCAGCAAAAGAATTGTTTACATGCATATAAAGGGGGAGAAAGGCATAATTGCTACTTGTACAAACTTGAAGGAGATGGGCAGGTTTGTATGCAGAGGCCATGCCATGCCAGTCTATGCATGCATGATAGGGAAAAGCCAAAGAGGGATTAGAGCCATCTCCATCTCCCCCTCCTCCTCCTTTTTCTACTATGTGCTTCTTCTTCCGCTCTGCTAGCAGCTCAAGTGGCAGCAGAAGCTCACGCACCTCCTCCTTCGTCTACCTCTGCTTCATGCTTCTTCTTCTTTAGCTCTGATGCAGCTTCGGCTGCTTCCGCTCACACGCCTCCTCCTCATACTTCTTCTATGCCAATCTATGGCCTGACAGAGAAAAGCTAAAGAGGGATTAGAGCCAATGGAACGCCCAAATTGTGGGGAAGAGAGAGGCAAGCTAGTGCATGTACTATCTGAGGGAGGGAGGGACTGGGGAGTTACATTACTGCATGTAAAGATGCAATTTGCACAAGTGTGGCAAGAGAGAGAGAATTGGTAGGCATGGTTTGAAATACCGGTCCAAACTAGTACTCCATGTAGCATAGAATAAGATGAAGACATAACCTTGCTCAGTGAGTGATGAAGCTACAGCAGGTGGGAGGGACCTTAGTGCCATGCTCTACGGTGTTACACAATGCACGAAGAAACGGGAGAGGGTCTTTAGATGAGGGAAGTAAAAACGCTTCGGAAATGCAGCGGAAAACACAATGAAATCAGCGTCGAACTCGATCGAGGTAACACAAATGCAAGAAAACACAACGGTACTCAACTACTAAAAATGCTTTACTAACCTCTTAGCATTTTGCAAGCTCACTTATTAGATTTTAATCCACTTGGGGAATAGCGGATTCGCGGGGTGCAGCTCACATGCCTATGCACCTGAAACAAACCAAAGACCAACGGAATGCCCATGCCTCTGACGTACGGATACTCGTGGGTGAAGGGTGAAGGGTGAAGGAAGAAGACAGCGGAAAAAATCACAAGCACTTAGAAAAACAGGCAAACCTAACCCACCGGAGGCGGTGGGATTTACTTCTCATACGCAGGAAATCGGAACAACTTTGGAATCGAGACGATGACCTCGACCCGAACAAGACTTTGAAGGCGAAGCTCCAACTTCGACTTCCACATGCGTTGAAGGCTCTCAGCTCACCAGGAGGACTCTATCACCAAGAGAACTGAAGAAGAAACTACCCCATCCTCCTCTTTTATAGAACAAGGAGGGAACAAAACAAAACTACTAAAGACAACAAACTTTAACAACTACCTACCCTGCAGGCCACAAAATGGTCAATCTGCAGGTACAAGACAAAGAAAAACAAACTCCTACCTAATATTCTATGAAGCTAGCGCAAGGGTCTTGTTCTGCGTACGGGAGCGGCTGGGTGGTTAGACGCGTTTGGAACACACCGCAACAAAGCAACATAACTTGGATGTTGTGGGCTGAGTTACTACCGAAGTGGCACGCTCTTGGGCCGTGTTGCCGAGGTGATTGCGAGGCCCTCAGTGGTTGGACCTTCAGGAGGGTGGGTTGCAAGAACTTCGGTGTGTATCAATAACGGGCTGATGACTGCCACAAATCGATCCGGAGGTTGAGAAGTGCGTTGAGATCGCCATATTTCCACTTTGTTGGGCACCTTCGGGTCCAACTTGGATGGGTGAACATGGTAGAGAGGGTTGTGCATGTCGAAACGGGGTCGCCGGAGCAAAATGGTGTCTTCAGGGGTGATCATGGCCTGGCCGTGCTTCTGTTCACGGCCATGATCAATTCTGTCGAAGCCTGCCGAACTTCGGCCTGGCTGTGATGGTGTTCACGGCCGTGATCAGGTGCTCCAGGATCCGCCGAGCTCATCATGGCCTGCCCATGCTTCTCGTCATGACCGTGACTGCGTTCACGTTTGAAATCACCGGTTTTTCCATTTTTCGCCAAGGTGATCACGGCCTACCTGTGTTTTCCATCACGACCGTGATCAAGTGTGCCGATTTTCGTCGAGCTCGTCACGGGCAGGCCGTGCTTACTTTCTGGAATCTTCGCCGAGGCCGTCACACCCGTGACGGGAGTCATAGCTTGCCCGTGTTCAATGCACAGAAAATTCTAGGGAGGTGTTTTCTCATCTGATTCGTCCTCTACTTCCGTGCTAGCTTCTCCTGCATCAGTGAGCCGCCTCCACCTCCACCTCCGTTTTCTTCACTCTGCTGATCCATGTACCAGTGCCCTCCTTCTCCTCCTCCTTCCTTCTCCTCATTCATGAACCAGTGTCCTCCTTCTGTTACTCAGACCGGTACAACCGTACCACCGGAGCATACTAGTTTTAAAACATTGGTTGTAAGTTGTAATGGTAAAAATGGAATGATAATGCATTTGATAAAACAAAATAAGCTTTACATTTTCTATATTTTCTGTAAGTTATTTAAGTCATTTTCCAATAGCAATGCATCAAAAAAGATAGAGTACTTACATGGAAGTAATAGAATGCAAAAGACAGAAGCAAAGTGAAAGTAGACAGAAAAATTAGTTTTAAAACGATCGCAAGATACAAGAAAAAGTCCATTTACGTAGTTAAATTTGTGTAAATAGTTTTATAATTAATCAGTCTTCAACACTATGAAGACAGTCTTCTAGACTTCAGAAAGAGAGACAACAATAAAAATGAACTGATTTTTAAATTTCAGTTTCCACACTCCGATGCCAAGGTAACGGCTCCAATAGCAACAAAAACACAAACACTAACAATCACTTTCTATAAAAGCTTGATGATCTATTGCACTTTTAATTTAATATTACTTTTGTTCAAATAGTAAGAAATGGTCAAATGAGACACTATAGAAGACAGATAATATATGAGTTGAATTTATGAATAAAATTTAAAAGGGCAGCTCCAAAATTCTGCAAATGGCATGGTAATTGGCATTTCAATTAAGAAAAACTCACGGAAGTTTAAAGGAAGAATTTGAATGTACCAACATAGCTCAGCATGAAATCAAAAGCTTTTCTGGTCTCCTCTAGACCGTCAGATCCCTTCTTCTCATTTACTTTTTTAATGAAATTAATATAGCAGCGCCTGCATATTAAAATAAACAAAGAATAAAAATCAGGAACCGTAATATCAATAAGCATCCATAAAAGATAACAGTCGTAAAAAATCAACACTCAGACGCTCACGTTCAGAAACCCCATTATGTATCGAGCAGAATCTTTGTTTAGAATTTATACATTGACACCATACATCCAAGCAGTGCTATAAACACAGAATTTACCAGCCAATATTGTGATTAAAGTATTGTTCCAACATTTCAGGTGAGCGGATCCAATGCATTAGTATCATAGCCTTTCCAACAACAGCTATGGAGGGTCAAGGGTAAGGTCCACTCTAGTAAGGGACTTTCCACTTTGTGGGGTCTCCTTGTCACTGACGTCAGGCCTAGGCATTCCCACCTCCCTTGTTGTCTCTACATAAGCAAGAAAAACCACCACCCTTGGTAGAGTTTGCAATGCTGCCTTTTTCTCTTGGCCTACTAAACAAGGTCGGTCATAAATATGCTAGCCTAGAGGAGTTTATGGAAGAGGAGGATCTTTGACCCCACGCACTTGTGGGATTCTTTGTTGGAGCTAGGTTTCCCTACCTACTAATTAAAACCAGACTTCCGACTATGTGGAGGCTCTTGGAGGCATTAATACTTTTACCTTGCATTTGGGGTTCATCCTTTTAAATTCAAAAGCAAGCACAAAAACCCATGCATTAGAGGGAGGCCCCTAGTTTGTTGCCAACCTGTCTACTAATTTTGAAGCCATGGCATTAGGATGGTAATACAAGAAATTTACGGATTCTAAGATTTCCCCAGGAGATGGCAATCCGAGAACTACCATAGCATCCATATTTAGAGGAATAGATCATAGATGAGAATAGTGAGATAGTCAAGAAGAGGATGTTGACAACACGGTTCAAAAAGCCGGTCGGTACCGGCCGGTACAGCTGATTTGTACTGGTCTGGCGAGGGACCGACATTGGACGAACCTTCGGAGCACGGACGGCGGCGAGGCGACAGCAGACGGAGCGTGGGCGACAGCGGGCGGAGCAGGAGCAGGCGGAAGCTGCTTTCGAACGAAGCTTCCGCTGGCACCGGAAGCTTCGAACCGCTGCTCTTCCTCTGCCGCCGCTATTCCACTCCCTCCTACTGCCGCCGCTTCTGCCACGGGTCGCTAGTACGGTACCGGTACCGTACCGGTCCCGTGGCTTGGTCCGCAAAACTTTGAACCATGGTTGACAGAGAGGCTACCTTGCCCTACACTTAGGGCTTGTTTACTTGGAAGGAAAGAAGAGAAATAGAAAGGAAATGAGTATAGAGTTGTTTACTTGGGCAGATGGATAGTTTAGGAGGAAAAATAAATGGGAAAGTTAGACATTAATCCCTTTATTTGTTTTCTGCCCGAATCATGCATAAAATTGAAACTACATCTTAACTTTACTAACTTCACACCTTGCTTTTTACTGCCCCGTTGCTCGTTCTCACTCACTACGAGCTTTCTTCAACTATTTGTCCTTGCCATCGTTACTCGAGCTCGTCGCCACTGCTCGAGCTCACCGCTACTGCTCGTTTTTGCCGCCGTTGCTTGTCCTAGCCGTTGTTGCTCATATTTAATAATTCTATGATATTACTAGTATATATATAATATGAGTGAAAAAAATAAAAATTAAGATGTATATATCAATCATTCAAACTTTCTTTCTTTCCAAGTAAACACAAAGAAGGAAAACCTATAACACATTCTATCCATCTATTTTTCCTTTCTTTCTTTCTTTCCTTTTCTTTATATTTTCTATCCGTCCAAGTAAACACAGTGTTAGAGAAGAAACTTCCCTCTCAAAGCAAATATTGCCCGTCTTAAAGGCTCCAAATTGATGAGATTACCCTCAAGGTCTATCTTGACACAGCACTAACTTCTTCAAAACATGCTGGCATACAATTAAATATAATGCCCTCATAGCCATCAAGGACTACTTCCTCCGGCTTGGCAAGCTTTTCAAATATTATCTAATACTGAAGTAGAAAAATCCCAAGGATATTAGAGATTACAAGACTATTTCTGGATGCAAAGTGATCTACTGCTGCATATTTAAGATCATTGCAAATCATATTTAGGCTATCCTCCTAGAGATCATTGACTCCTAACATGCTTTTATATAATTCATCTCAACTAGGGGTCACCGCATATGAGTCTCAAGATTGATCAAAGGAAAGCTTTCAACTTAGAAGGATAGGATTTCTTACTTCTTACTTGGATAACCACCTTCCGCACAAAGATTGCCCTCTTGAAACTAGATTTCAGGATGGACATGCAGGTTTTCTTCTTTGCTAGTACATGTAAACTAACTTGCTCTGTTTTTCATGGTGGTTCCCCCTTCCGGTGTTCCACATTTGCCCTCTGGAAACCCATTATGTTGGAGCAATTTTTCCCACTTCCTTAATTGGCAATAACAAGAGAAGCCTCCGTAAGGTGGCTTAAAGCTTAGTTTGTCTTCCGAATGAAGGTGGGTTGGGATTGAGATGGGCAGATCAATTAAACAAAACCTATCTAATGAGATTTCTTTAGTACTTGCTTTCCTTTGGATAAATAAATTTCAGGTTAATACTTGGAAGGACATTTATCAAGTCACTCCCAACTCCTTAACACTCTTATTCCTAAGAAGGAAAGAAAAACAGAGAGAAGGGAAAAATAGGGAGAAGGTAAAAATGAGGAGAACGGACTAAAAAAACACATGCAATGCACGTGATCAGCTTCGTAGAGGAGAAAAGAAGATGAAGGCGCCCAGCAGGAGCCACCGGAAGGGAAGAATGACGGGCACCACTAGAAGGGAAGAACGGCATCGGCGTAGGGATCAAACTCGGCCTCGCCCCAACCTCGCCCTAGCATCGGCATAGAGATCGATCAGCATCAGTGAAGGGAAGAAAGCCTCATTTGTCTACGTCTTTCCCTCCGCCCTCCGCCTTGCCCTAGCAAGACGTGAGTAGGGATCGAACTCGGCACCGACATCGTGAGAACAAGAGAAAAGGCAAAAGGGTGAGCGGGCATCGTGAGCACGGGAGAAACAGTGAGCGGCGTTGGCATCGTGAGCATGGGAGAAAGGATGTTACGCTAAACAAAGCTGAACAATTTTTTTTTTTAATCACAAGTCTAGGATCGTCTGCACAGAAGCGGTACGGAAGCTCCTAAGTATACAAAAGAGAAAGTGGTCCCTTTTGTTCTAGATTTTAGAGAAGCCAAGAGCTACTCCTGAAGCTCTCAAGAATACATTAAATAAAGCAACTTCTCATGAAGGAAGAGTTGCTATTGGCTCCAAAAGATTGTAGCTTGGGAGGAAATGTGGACAAGAAAGCTTCACGTGATGGAAGTTGACCAAGGTTGTTGACTTCCTTTCTTAAACAAACATTAATTGGAGAGAAGCTTTGGAACTAATAGGGAGCACTAGATTAAAGAACCTTATGCGGAGGATGATAACCAAGAACCAGGAGGTGGGAATTAGAACCAGCATCGCCGCTGGCTGCTCCCCCAAGAGGGAGCAAGGAGCTCCAGACCTTGGAGAAAATCCAAGGGGTAGCTGGAGTTGCAATCCAAGGTCCTCTCAGAGTTGGACAATCAAAACCCTAGGGAAATTATGGAATCGCCCAAGCAAAAAAATAAATCGCCTGCTCTTCTTTTCCCCTTTTCTCTGGTAAGTGGCTAAGTGGCTAAGTGGCTGCTGGCTACTTTCAATCACCTAACCAAATGGTTTAAGTGTTTTCCTTGTATCCAGCCAAGCTTGACCAGCGCCTTCCAAGTGGATCTCCTATTCACCGCGGGAGGGGGTAAGTAAAATTACCAAGCTGGTCCGGTTTGATCAGCCGGCCCTCTTGAGTTGGGCTGCCACCCAAACTCAAGCCCCCTCACCTCTAGACCGAGCTAGGGAAGGAACCACAACTCCAACCCAGCTACCCTTAGCGAACCAAATCGCCCTGGTCTACACCAGCAAACTACCCATAGGCAGTTATCCTAGATCAGGTAAGTCGACAATGTGGCTCGGCTGACCCGAGAGCCGTGGTGCATCCACCACTCAATCGGCCTCAACCTCGCCCGCATCCGCTGAGGCAAACCCTCATGTCCCGCCTACAAGACGGATATGTATAAGGGAATATATGTTCGGCCTGTTCGGCTAATGCGTCACACATCCCCGTCGTAGTTACATCGCCAACTCGCTTCCGCGCGTTATGTCTGATCCAACGTATCGGCGCACATGCGCCAGGACACATCGGTCCAGACCCCCACACGATCAACTAAGTCTCGCTACTAGGCGACCTCCCATGTTGGTCAAATCCTATATCGCATATAGGATAACGACACCAATACCCACCTGGGTGGGGGATTCCCAATACGAGCCAGCCACCCATATCCATAGGGTAATATCTCCGGAGGCTCGTGGTATCATCGTGGATTGGGCCGATCGGCCCATCCTAATCGAGCCGGCCGCCCAAGTACCCATGGGGTAATATCTCCGGACGCTCGGAACGGAATCAATGAACATGTATATATAGATATGTAAATATGAAAGCCAACATGTCATTGTTCCTTTGGAACACGCCTAAGGGCGAGGCCATGTTTGGAATACAATAATAACAGAGTCAATCCGTTGACCCCGAGGTACTACAGAAAACCCTATGGAATTTTGAGGAAAAGTTTAATAAAGAAAATAAACAATCAAAACCATCCATGGGTATGAGTTTTGGTTCATGTGGACTCTCTTCACTTTATAGCCTTAATATGCACAAACACTTAGAAAGAAATTGAGGAAAAGTTAAATTTAAGGGGACAAATGAAGTTAGTAGCACTAGAGACTTATTTTGGAATTTTGAAAAAAGAAACTCTGGAGATTCTGAAAATTAGAGTCCGAATCTGATTTACTTTGCCCCATTTTAGACAAAAAGGTAGTCCAAGAGAGTAATAAAACATAAAAAAAAATATTTGAAATAATAAAACTCTGATGTTCAAGAATACTTATATATACAATAATTTTGAGTTAAACTCATAGACACATTAAAATAAAAATCACAAGGGATTATGCTCACAATAACTCAATATGCAGATAGTTCAAATTAGTTTAAATAAATCTTCTATCTGATCTTGGTTTTGATTTCAAGGTTCTAACTCAATTATACTAAGTTTGATCATTTCAATTTGAATTCATGGCCCTCATACGTGAAGTCGTGAAATGCAACTCCAAAAGGTAAATTTCCCAATCATTCCATTATAGGTGAAGATTTTACATCCACACTTCATCCGTAGACACCCAAGCTCATAGGAACAATAACAGGTGACAAGAGCATAAAAGAGCACTCCTACTTACCTCTTCTTTAGGAAGTTACAACCTCCTAACTATCGATAGCTACCAAAGTCCACTGCCAGTGGCTATCAACTGTCCTATAAACCACCTGTAACTCCATTAACTTCATAAAGCATCATCGCATTATACACACAAGACCATCCAGTTACTTTCATTGTATGCATGTATATATACAATACACATATATATATAAGATCAATGTATTACCAATATTTAAAACCTTGGCTATAGGTCAATGATTTTAAAACTGGTCCGGTACCGTACGTATCGCCCGGTACGTACCGGTCTGGTGGAAGACCGGTCGCGGAACAAGCTCCGGAGCACGGTCGGCGGCGGACAGTGGGCAGACGGCGGGCGGCATGCACTCCGCCGGCGGAAGCTTCCGCCCTCGCCTGTGCACGCCGCCTGCCACGCTGCCTTCACCGCTGCTGCCCGCTGTCCGCCCTCGTCTGTGCACACTGCGCGCTGTACCGGACGGTATGCCAGTACTATACTAGTCTGGCGAGCCGCTAGACCGGTGCGCTCCGCTGGTTTTGCGATCCTTGCTATAGGTACCTTTGATAATTTCTACATATAGATAGATATCTTCTAATCCACTTGAAAAGTAGTGTTCTCTCTCTCTCTCTCACTTTTCTCACAACCACCAACCTCTATCTCTACTATGTTGCATCACAATCATTGCCAGATATACTCCTAGTCTATGCCTCAAAAGTCTACCATAATACATATTCGTTGTCTATCCTTACACATACCAATCTTCAAACCTTAATTTGGGAAACAAACTAAAACAAAGAGAAAAAATATTACAATTTAATATAAGTCAAAAATACAAGGGAATTTAATCTTAAAAAATAACGGCAAATTGAAGTTTCCAACTTAGTCTGAAATGTACGGCCTTAAAGTTTTAGAATCTCATTTTAACCTCTAGAGACCCTAGTAATAGTCCAAATACACACTAAAACTGTATAACTCAAACTTAAGCTATGACAAAGAGTAAAGTTAAGCACCAAACTAAGTGTTAAGCAGTTGGGCCAAAATTGGGCGCAGCCCAATTCGAGCCCAACCCAATCAGCCAAACCCAGCCCATTTTGACCCTTAGTGGATTGGTCAGTCAAGCGGGTCGGGCGGCCGCCCGTCTTCGAATTTGCCAACGGGCGAAAATCGGGCGCGTGGTACGACTTGCGTGTGAAGCGTGGCGGACGGGGCGACGTCGCGTCACGGCGTGGGCGGCAAGCTGACGGACATGCCATTCAAGGCGAAGGAAACGAAGAAAAGACGACATCGTCGTCCTCAGCAGGTTACGAACATCTTCGTTCCAAAAATGCTGCTCGAGTTCGCTCCCTTCTGACACCTCCCCTCCTTCTCCTGTGTCGACGTTCTCGCCGGTCGACTCCGCCTGCGTGCGGACCCCTATCTCTTTCCCCTCTCCTTGGTGGCTCCGGTGTGGTGTTGCTGCCGTTGTCCAGGGTGTCTCTTCCTTGGGTCCGGCTGTGGAGCATGCAGTCGTGGTCGCGTGGGTCCTCGCAACGCCGTTATCTGCCACCGCTCCCTCCTCCATGGTTCAAGATCATCCCAAGTCGCCGCCAGCGTCCTCGCTGCCCGTTCTTTCCCTCCGAGACTTCTTCCATGTCCTACCCTCGCCGACGTGGGTAGAGGCGGCTTCATCCACCGGCCGGCAATGGACGTTTGTGCGGTCACAGGCCCCTCCGGCGGAGCCCTTCGCCGACGCGTCCACGGGCGAACAAATCCGTACGGCTTTTTGGCTTCCATAGTTCCTCGTGTTACGCCAGCGCATCGGTTCCGTCACCTCTGTCGTTGATGCGCCTTCGACGAATCCGACGACGGTGACGAAAGCGAGGCGATCGCGTACACCGTGGACCCTGCCCAGTGTGGTTGGTTCCGGGCGGGTCTGCTGGGTTTGGGCAGCTCAAGTCTATCTCTACGATACTGGTTTCCGGTAGTCTACGGGCGTTGATCTGAGTCAGGTTGGGACCGCAGAGATCCACGCCGAGTCCCTGGTCCGGCTGGGGTTCGATTCGAGGAATCGTTCCCGCCGATCGCGCCCAATCTCGCGGTGTTGACCGTTGTGCCCCTGCGTGGCCGTGTATGGACTCGAGTTAAGCGTTGACTCACGTGTATTTGGATTAAAAATTTGTTACTGTAATTCAGGGCGTGACAGCTTGGTATCAGAGCCCAGGGTCTACACGTTCTAACTTGTACAAGCATTGTACAACTGTGTTCGACTTATCCTGCTGCTACTTGCAAATGGTGATGACTACTGACAGCAGGCTTTCCTCATTGGAGGACATTGTTGGGGACGGGTCCTTGGCTCCGAGGACCCTCGTGGAGTTGGTCTCCACGTTGCTTGCCTCCAACGAGCGCCTCACAGCCTAGGTAACCCGGCTCACCGGGGAGCTGGAGGCAGCTCAGGTAGAGATCGCGCTTCTCAAGCGCCTCACAGCTGCTTCACCGACACTGACTGCAGCCGATCCCGGCCAGGGGACCATTGTGCGACGGCGCGTCCCGGAGCCTGCCCCCTTTAAAGGGGTGTGCTGCTCCAAGGAAGTTGAGAACTTCCTCTGGGATATGGAAATGTATTTCCAGAACACCCAGATCCCCGAGGGGGAGCAGGCCCAGGCCTGTATAGCGTATATCTCCGGAGATGCGAAGTTGTGGTGGCGGACTCAGACTGCACCCAACCTACTCGGGGCTGACCTGCAAGCTCTCTTGGGAGGAGCTTAAAAATGAGATAAGACCCAGTTCCTTCCGGGGAAGTCGACCTGGTTGGAGAGAGACGCCCTCAGGAAGGTCTGACACACTGGGAATATTCGCGACTATGTGCACCAGTTCTCCCCGCTTATGCTGGAGATTGATGACATGTCGGAGGAGGGCCGACTCTACACCTTCATAGACCACTTCCAGGACTGGGCCCGCGAGGAGCTGCATCGCCAGGAGGTGAAGACCCTGAAGGCTGTCATGCAGGCTGCTGACGCCTTGGTGGACCAACGGGATCCGAAGGGGCAGGCTCCTCCTGCTACTACTGCTACTGCTGGGGCTTCTACCTCGCGGGTGAGAGCCCATTCGCCGCGAGGGGCAAGAAGCCCTTCACTAGGAAGAACCGGCCTACCGCGCCGAAAGTCGGTATACGACTTTCGGAGATGACGCAAGTCGACAGCATATAGTACAAATGTCCTCACGTCACGGATCACGACTATAGCTAGTGGCCAACATACAAAACGCGTAGCCCTCGCCCACAACAAGCTACGGAACAGACCTCGGTCGACTGGCATAATCTCCCCACTCCTCAGTCCAACCGGTATCAACATAATCTCAATGAGTCATATCAGCCCAATCCAAGGCACAACAGATCAGATCAGCCCACTCTCAGGCTCAACGGGTGCTCATATAGAGCCACAAATATACATCTCAGATCACATAGCATAAAGATAAACAACAGCATAAAAACAGATATCATGCAATCACATGTGTGATCAATACAACAGGATAAGACTGCAACGGTTATCAGATGCAAATCAATGGAATAAACTTAAGATAAGGTGCCGCTATCCTAAGCATACAATTGGCACCATAGCAAAGGCAGGAGGAAGACCCTACCTCGAATCTGTAGGTCTGCGCTAAGAACCAACCCAAATACGTAAGCCGGCGCGTCAACACGGATCTCGAAGTTCGCCGGAGATGATCACTGCCGGAACAGTACTTCCGAGCACACAGCAAGGATAGAAATGTCAGAAATCCAGAGAAGAGTCGTCGGCCGAGTTCTGGTGTTGTTGGAGGATCGCCGGAACAGTGCTCTGGCCATGGACCCGAGTTTGCCCGAACTCAAAATATTGCCGACGCAACGAGGGTCACAGTCGTACAGTTGGTTTTGCGAGAGGAGGTCTCGATCGCCGGAAATCTCGAGAAATCCGCCGGCGGCGTCACTCGCGCACGTCGCCGGAAATGGGGAAGATGGCCGGGGGAAAGCGCCCGAAAACCAACCGGAAGGAGGGGGAAAAGTTCCGCCAGAGGTAAGCAAAGCTCGCCGGAGGTGCCGAAGCTGACCTAGGCGCCGAATCTGGAGTTTTCGTGGTTCCGCCGCCGACCACGTTCGTACGAAGGCGAGGGAGGGGAGTCGCCGAATCAGGCCGCCGGAGCAGAGGGGAAGACGGGAAGGAGTTCAGCAATGGCAAGAAGAGGTGGGCGACGGCGACCATGAGGCTTGGAAGGGGAAAGCACGGCGGCTTCGTTCGAATGCCGTGCGTGAGGGGGATGAGCGAAGGAGGAAAGGCGTGTACGCGTGAGTGGGTAAGCGACGGGGGGAGAAATTGGCGAGAGAGAGTGGATGGGACGGGATAGAAACGTCTCGTCCCATCAACATCAATACTTAATTAAATTTTTTTTTATTATTCTTTTTAATTATTATTTTATTGTAAATATTGAAATGGGGCGTAACAATTACATACACCTAAAAAGAATTTGGTCCCCAAATTCAATATAACCCAAGATTATTATTAAACATGGGTATATTACATGGATACAATCAATCACTGCATGTTGTACATAACTCATAGCACTCTGGTCGCTCGGGGAACAAATGTGGCCATCGACGTAATGCCTCACCTTTGCGTTCCCATGTAGCTTCACTCTTCAAATAGTTCTACCGACGAACCCTATCCAAGTGGATCACCTTGTAGCATCGAGTTAGGGGCACGTTGAGCATCATGCTAAGATAAGGCATATGCACATGTCGCATCAGATTACTGAGTTGGGGCCCTTTGCTAAGTCGATGGCCAACGATCAGACCGCGAAGGTCGAGTGCGAGTCTGCCTCGAACCCTGTGACATCGCTTGGGGCATATGTGGTTGGGTGTTCCGATGAGGACAATTACTCTGATAGTGACCCATTCCGCGGCAATAATGGCATTGAACCGCATTGAGTGGACATGCTCTGGCTAGATGTCCAAATTTGCCACACTGATAACATGACTTGGAGGAGGTAGGAGGGGAGAAGCCCATACTTGGAGGTGACCGAATGAATCACTGAGATGTAGAAGTAGGAGCCCAAGACTTCCTACCCGCCTCCATCTCCCGGTCATTCGCTGGTGAGGTCGGTGGGCTTCGACTTGCCGAAAGTCTAACGTCTTGGCGGCTGCTCGATGCTGAAGCCTTGCCCTTGCGGCGTTCTGGCTGATCAGACTCCTCAGAATCTTCTGCCATGCGAGCCGTATCAAGAACTGCTAGAAAATCCTCCGGATCCGCAGTTCGAGCCAATATCTTAACAGGTCGATCCAACCCTCTAATAAACTATTTTGAGCGATCCACTGTCGTCGGGATTAACTTAGGGAACATCTTGGCTAGCCTCTTGAATTATGTTATATACTCAGCCAATGGACGACCATTTTGTTTAAGAGTCAGAAACTCATGTCACAGCTTTTCTCGAAGTGATGCATGGAAATACTCAACAGTGAAGCACTGTTGGAAGACATCCCAGTCGAATCAATCGTCGCCAACCGACGAAACGAGAGAGTCCCACCAATCCCTAGCGTCCTCAACAAGAAAATATACCAGTAAGCCCACGCATTGGTTCTCGGGGCAGTGCACCATATCTAGTGTGTTAGTCACACTCTGAATCCATTGCATGGCTTTCCAGGGGTTGGATTGCCCAGTGAAAACTCCAAAACGCTTATAGCCAAGATCTGTAAACCGATCCAACATATTCGTCCAGGCTTCTGTGTAGTCAACACCGTGTCCTGGCTGCTCCACAGGACCTTCATCTTCGGCTACATTGTGCACCGGTTCAGATTCAGGTGAAGGTGAAGTTGGAGCTGGAACTAGTGAAACTGCTGGAGGAGGTGCACTAGATCCATCAGAACGACTACTTCGACGCATCCAGTGCAAAGGCAGATTCAGTGCATCTCTTGCCAAATTAGCTAGTTTCCCTGTGCTGCCCTTTTTGCGGGGCATTCTGCTACAAAAAGGAATAAGCCATTAAAGGAGAGTTAAGATGGTTAGAAACAATAGTATTCCGAATAGCGTCTTAAATCACTAACACAAAGAATTACTCTAAACACTTATAGATGATACTTACCATGGTTGTTCCTCAGCAAAGAGGGTTCCAACTGATTACATCCTTAATCATAATATCGTTCTTGTAGGAATTTTCATTCGCACGTCCAACACGTAGATCGTCACGCCCCAAAGAGGGCACCAAGGCGGGCCAGGCCTAGAGAATCCATCCTCGAGACGCGACAAATCAAACCTGCTGGACATGCCAGCCATAAAACCCCATGGTGGTGAAGCGGAAAGCTAATTCCATTGCTGTAGTCAATGGAGTTTCGCAAGCTCTACACCTTGGCGATTCTTGGATAGAGGGTTCTAGAGCGTGTTTCATGCTGTTAATTCCACTAAGATTATCGTCGAAATAATTACGAGAAATTACGATGCGCTTATCATTTCACGAACTTAATTGACTAATTGCCCGGTACTACATCCTATACAAGTCATTCCAAAGGACAAAGAATAACTCATCGAAGAAAGATTAGTGCGTATGAAAAGGAACGATTTGTGCAAGATATCGTCCTAAGTTCATAAATTGTTCCTAAGTCCTTAAGGCCAATTCTAGGGATGAAATTAGGATCTTTCGCCTCTGATACTATTAATTGTCACGCCCCGATGCAGGACCCGGGCCCACGCCCCGAAGGTCAAACGTCGAGACGCGACAGGGTGAAGGGTGGTCAACCTGTGTGATGAGTCAGCAACAAAGTCAATAGTCATAAGGTCAACCAAGTCAACTGTGCAACATATAAAATAATACAACAAATGCAAAATCATAAATAACATACCATCATCTGGTCCACGACCAGGCATACAAATACAGCTCCACGTACCACACCGCCACATAAACATAATCTGACTGAAAACAGATAAACAAATACGTGATGCAGCTCCCAAGATGACCACTACAACTAACTATCTAGATTCGCTCCAGGAGGAGCAACGACAGAACCTGGAAGAGAGGGAGAGCAGGGGGGGTTAGCCAGAAGGGCTAAGTAGGGATATACAGGAATATGATGCATGTACAACGAATAAGGTTCATTTGCAAGAATCTACCGGTATCCTATATGTGTGTACAACAATAAATATCGATATATATCACAAATCAACATAATCTCAAAGATACAACAGCATGCAATCCATATAACAGAGCTCGGCCAATCATCCACTTAAGGACACGCACTCCTGGTGGTCCCCAATGTCAGCTCTCAACAAAGGGGACGATCTGCCCGTCGGCAGTCCGCTGGTGTAGTGTCAAACACCAATCACCCCAAAGTCGGTATACGACCTTCGGAGATGACACAAGTCGACAGCATATAGTACAACTGTCCTCACATCACGGATCACGACTATAGCTAGTGGCCAATATACAAAACGCGTAGCCCTCGCCCACAACAAGCTACGGAACAGACCTCGATCAACTGGCATAATCTCCCCACTCCTCAGTCCAACCGGTATCAACATAATCTCAATGAGTCATATCAACCCAATCCAGGGCACAACAGATCAGATCAGCCCACTCTCAGGGCTCAACGGGTGCTCATATAGAGCCACAAATATACATCTCAGATCACATAGCATAAAGATAAACAACAGCATAAAAACAGATATCATGCAATCACATGTATGATCAATACAATAGGATAAGACTGCAATGGTTATCAGATGCAAATCAATGGAATAAACTTAAGATAAGGTGCCGCTATCCTAAGCATGCAATTGGCACTATAGCAAAGGCAGGAGGAAGACCCTACCTCGAATCTGTAGGTCTGCGCTAAGAACCAACCCAAATACGTAAGCCGGCGCGTCAACACGGATCATGAAGTTCGCCGGAGATGATCACTGCCAGAACAGTACTTCCGAGCACACAGCAAGGGTAGAAATGTCAGAAATCCAGAGAAGAGTCGTCGGCCGAGTTCTGGTGTTGTCGGAGTATCACCGGCGATGATCGCCGGAACAGTGCTCCGGCCATGGACCCGAGTTTGCCCAAACTCAAAATATCGCCGATGCAACGAGGGTCACGGTCGTACAGTTGGTTTTGCAAGAGGAGGTCTGGATCGCCGGAAATCTCGAGAAATCCGCCGGCGGCGTCACTCGCGCACGTCGCCAGAAATGGGGAAGATGGCCGAGGGAAAGCGCCCGAAAACCAACCAGAATGAGGGGGAAAAGTTCCGCCAAAGGTAAGCAAAGCTCGCCGGAGGTGCCGGAGCTGACCTAGGCGCCGAATTTGGAGTTTTCGTGGTTCCGCCGCCGACCACATTCGTACGAAGGCAAGGGAGGGGAGTCGCCGAATCAGGCTGCCGGAGCAGAGGGGAAGACGGGAAGGAGTTCAGCAATGGCAAGAAGAGGTGGGCGACGGCAACCATGAGGCTTGGAAGGGGAAAGCACGGCGGCTTCGTTCGAATGCCGTGCGTGAGGGGGATGAGCGAAGGAGGAAAGGCGTGTACGCGTGAGTGGGTAAGCGGCGGGGAGAGAAATTGGCGAGAGAGAGTGGATGGGACGGGATAGAAACGTCTCGTCCCATCAACATCAATACTTAATTAAATTTTTATTATTATTATTTTTAATTATTATTTTATTGTAAATATTGAAATGGGGCGTAACAACATCTGTATGGGATACAGATACATGACGAGGAGTCCCCTGCTTTGTCCCCTGCATTGGTAGCAAAGGGGCAAAAAGGGGGAAGAAGAGAGACTCTCGGGGAGAGCCACTATCAGCGAACGCCTTGGCGGCGGACTTGGGCCAAGGCGAGCTAACACTTATGACTGTCTGGGTAGAGGGCCCCTCGGAAAGGAGGGAGACTCCCCTCACGGTTCGTAGAGTTTTGGAGGAGTATGCGGATGTGATGCCATCGGAACTACCGAAGCATCTCCCGCCTAGGAGAGGGATCGACCACAGGATAGACCTTGTGGCAGGATCTACTCCTCCATCCAAGGCTCCTTATAGAATGCCGCTGGCAGAGTTGGCCGAGCTCCGCAAGTAACTTGATGAGTTGTTGGAAGCGAGGTTTGTGAGGCCAACCGTATCGCCATATGGAGCCTCAGTCCTATTCCAAAAGAAGGACGGGTCCATGAGGTTCTATGTGAACTACAGAGCCTTGAACAAGATAACAGTCCGAGACTGTTACCCCATTCCGTTTATCTCGGATCTGTTGTACAGACTGAGAAAAGCTAGGATATTCTCCAAGCTCGATCTGAGATCAGGGTACTGGCAGCTCCGTATCGCCAAGGGCGACGAACGGAAAACAACCCGTGTTACCCGATATGGGTCGTTCGAGTTCTTAGTCATGCCCTTTGGGCTAACCAACGCTCCTACGACATTCTGTTATATCATGAACCAGGTGCTGGCACCTTTCTTAGATGACTTCGTAGTCGTATATCTAGACGACATTGTGGTATATTCGTCAAGCGTTGAGGAACACTTAACTCACTCGAAGAAGGTTCTTCAAGTTTTGAGGGAGAACCAGCTCTATTTGAAGCTGAAAAAATGCACCTTCATGTCGGCAGAAATTTCCTTCCTAGGACACGTAGTAGGCCACAGCCAGGTGCAGATGGATAGAGGCAAGGTCCAAGCCATTATAGAATAGCCGATTCCATCTAACCAAACCGAGCTGCGAAGTTTTCTCAGTGTGGTGAACTTCTATCAAAAGTTCATCCGGTGTTGCTCGAAAATAGTTGCGCCCCTCACCAATTTGCTGAAAAAGAATTCCAACTAGTGTTGGAACGATCGGTGTTAAGCTGCCTTTCAAGAGCTAAAAGAGTGCATTGCTTCTGAACCGATCCTAAAATTACCGGATTTTGGAAAACCTTTCGAGGTTCACACTGATGCTTCAGATCAAGCGATTGGTGGCGTCCTATACAGGATGGACATCCCGTTGCTTTCGAGAGTCGAAAGCTAAACGAGACAGAACGAAGGTGCTCGGCTCAAGAAAAAGAGATGTTGGCTATGATTCACTGCCTTCGGACGTGGCGAGTTTACCTCTAGGGTTCTGCTTTTGTGGTAAAGACTGACAATGTGGTGAACACATATTTCACCACGCAAAAGAAGTTGTCGGCAAAATAGGCCAGGTGGCAGGAATTTCTAGCCGAATTTCAGTTCCAGTGGGAACATAAGCCTGGAAAGGCTAATGTAGTGCCGGATGCACTAAGTAGGCTTAACGCCTTGATCTGCTGTTCGATCTCCAGAATAGAGGGGGATATCCTTACGAGGATAAAGACGGCAGCTGCTCTCGATGAAACGTATCGAAATCTAATTCAACAAATTAAGTCAGGTGCAAACCGACGATATTACTTGGACGTCGAGGACGTCATAATGGCCCATGGAGGGAGGCCACTAGTCCCCGCGTCCGATAGGTTGCGACGGGAGCTACTTAGGGAGCTCCACGATACCGCTTGGTCGGGTCATCCGGGACAAAGGCGCATGTTCGCCTTGCTGTCTAGGTCATGTTATTGACCAGATATGCGTGCCGACGTCGATATGTACATCCACACTTGTCTTGTTTGTCAACAAGACAAGGTCGATCGGAGGTTACCGGCTGGGTTGTTACAACCCTTGCCTATCCCCAAGACCCCCTGGACAAGTGTGTCGATGAATTTTATCGGCGGGTTTCCCAAGGTCGAGGGGAAAACATCGATACTCGTGGTAGTAGATAGATTCTCCAAGTATGAAGTCTTCATTCCAGCACCCGAGCCTTGCTTGGCTGGTGGCGGTCGAGCTATTCTTTCAGAACGTGGTTAAGAACTTTGGGATCCTGGAGGATATCGTGAGCGATAGGGACACCCGATTCACCGAACGATTTTGGTCGACGCTGTTCGACAAGCTAAAAACGAAGTTAAACTTCTCCACAGCGAACCATCCCCAGACGGATGGACAGACGGAGCGGGTAAACGCCCTCATGGAGGACTACCTCCGTCACTTTGTAACTGCAAGTGTCCTCGCTGTGGAGCATGCAGTCGTGGTCGCGTAGGTCCTCGCAGCCGTCCTCTGCCACCGCTCCCTCCTCCGTGGTTTGAGATCATCCCAAGTCGCCGCCAGTGTCCTCGCTGTCCGTTCTTTCCCTTCGAGACTTCTTCCGTGTCCTACCCTCGCTGCTGTGGGTAGAGGCGGCTTCATCCGCTGGCCGACAATGCACGTTTGTTCGGTCGCAGGCCCCTCCGGCTGAGCCCTTCTCAGCCTTGACGTGCGACGTCTAGGAGGAATTACCGTTCGTCTGCGCATCCGCGGGCGGACAAGGCCGCATGACTTTTTGGCTTCCGTAGTTCCTCGTGTTACGCCTGTGCATCAGTTCCGTCACCTCCGTCGTTGATGCGCCTTCGACGAAAGCGAGGCGATCGCGTACACCGTGGACCCTGCCCGGTGTGGTTGGTTCCGGGCGGGTCCGCCGGTTTTGGGCAGCTTAGGTCCATCTCTACGATACTAGTTTCCGGTAGTCTACGAGCGTTGATCTGAGTCAGGTTGAGATGGCAAAGATCCACATCGAGTCCCTGGTCCGGCTGGGGTTCGATTCGAGGAATTGTTCCCGCCGGTCGCGCCCAATCTCGCGGTGTTGACCGTGGTGCCCCTGTGTGGGCGTGTATGGACTCGAGTCAAGCATTGACTCACGTGTATTTGGATTAAAAATTTGTTACTGTAATTCAGGGCGTGACACTAAGATAGTAAGATGAAGTATCAACTTCAAGACCAACCTATGATGAAGTGTAAAATTTGAGAACTACAAATATTTAGGCTTTAGAGACTAAAGTAAGGCAAGTGTTAATTTTGAGGGCAAAACCAAGGATTAAAAATTTGGTTCAATACCTTGTACCGGTCCAAGTTCAGATCGGTATGGTACGAGTCCATACCAAATGGAAACCGAACTGACACGGCCTATGGCAGGGGCAGCAGAAGTAGAGGCAGAGAAAGAAGAAGAGGAGAGGAAGAAGTCATAGGAGGAAGAAAAAGAGACGAAGTAGCGTCTGCCACTTCCACTCGCACTCGTGGCACTCGCAGATGCCTCCGTGCTTGTGCTCATAGCGCACGTGGCGGATGCCACTTCCACTCACACTCAAGCGGCAAATGCTACTCGCACTCGCAGTGCACACTGCTTCAGCCTTTTCTTTCCCTTTCTCCTCTACGTTCTCCTTTTTGTTCTTCTCTTTCTTGTTCTTTTCCTTCTTTTATTCAAGGATATGAATACCGATCCAGTGTACCGGTCCGGTATGGTACCAGTATTGTACCGAATGGTAGCAGCGATAGCAGGCTGGAAGCAACGAGCAGCGGGCTGAAAGTGGCAAGCAGTGGGCAACCTTAGAAGTTTCTTCTAGCCGCCAGAAGCCTCCCTATGCCACTGCTGTTGCCCACTGCCATTCCGCCCAGAGCTAAAGCCGCTTGCCCGCCGGACCAATTCATACCGGACAGTACGAAACGGTTTTTATATCCTTTCTTTTATTCCTTTTCTTTCTTCTTCTTTCCCTCCTACTACTCTACTATAGCTCCGAATACTAGTCTCTCAGACTAGCACAAATTGTCCTGGTCCAGTTTTTAAAACGTGCCTAACTAAAATTTGCCCTTCAGAATAAGGAAAGCTTAACAAATGCTCAAAAGTAGCAAAAGACAAGTCAATGCATAGAAGGCATAAATCAATGAAAGTAAATTATAAAAAATCAATATTTTAAATTACCTTGGGAGAATTTGATCACCGCACATAGCTACAATTGTAACATGTGGGGAAAAGATCTAACATAATATTTCTAATTTAGTGGAAGAAAACTAAAATGATAAAATCAACAGTGAGTACCAATTAACAAAGGTGCATAGCTACACCCCAAAAGAGATGCATACAATATAACAAACTGTGATGTACATTGTTAGGAAAAGGCACTCCCTTAAGCATATACAGCACAAAACAAAAATTACCAAAGAGAAATCTGAAGGCAGTTCAATAAGCACCGACTGAATATTTGTTTCGTAGCTTCATCGTTATTGATGGTGATGTATGCCTCCACGTACTGCTTCCAGTATTTTGCCTATACATTCATGAGAATGAAGCAATTATCAAACAACAAGAAAATATTTCTGAAGTTATGATTTCAATATCTATTAATCAGATCCTTAGAAAGCATAATTGAAAACACAGCCTATTGCAAGGGACAACGGTTGGTAACATGTAATGCACACCTGACGAAGACTTGTACATATTTATTAAGGAAATTAGAAGAGTTCAAAATGGCATAACTTTATACGATAGTGCCCTAGAAGATCTAAATGGTTGATGGGACCTTATAGGATGAATCAGAAGGTTTAAAATATTACTTGACATCTCAGGATCAAGGGAATTTTGAAGGTTGTATGAAAACTCTCAAAGTTCTCCTTAGGGAAGTTTTGTCGTATTTCTTTTTCCTCCCATTTCTAACTAGATTTAGATTGGATATGCACTTGCGCCAGAATTTGAATCATAAAAATCTACTTGTCTTAAGTGTCTCCTCTCTTCTTTCAACTACTTTTGGGATACATGATTAGAAACTTACAAGGAGGCAGCCTTTGGTGATTGCTCTTGCGCACTGAGGGAAAATACCTTCATGCCGAGAAATTTATAAAAATACAATTACTAATCAACTTTTACATGGCAAGACAAAACTTCAAAGGGAGCACCTAATCCTAAAACATAAGGAGTTGAAATGACAATCAATCCATCCTGATTGAATCTCAATCTCTGAAAAAGCCAATTAACCCTCTACAATTTCAAGCACAAAAAAGATAGATAACAACTTAAAACCATCTTAGTATACCATGACACCATGTCAAACCAATCATCTATTGAAATGATCCCAAGCACTTCAGGTGGACAATTTAACGAACATTTTCCAACGTTGAAATAATTATCCATTCTGATAATCCAAGTCCTCTCAGCCCTCCAACACCTCCAAATTAACATATAAATGAGAAAGTTGTGGAAAAATACCTACCCACCTGGAGCAAAAAGTAAAGGGTAAGATATCCTATATAACACTCATCAGCAAATGAGAGGTTACCTAATAAAATACTTGCTATCCACTGCATAAGTCAATTAGTTAAACAACTGTTAAACTACAAATAAATGATTTTAAGTATAGCTGAATATTTGATTGAACTCAAGGAAGTGATGCTGAAGTTTCCTTATGCTTTTATAAAACTATGGATGAAAGTTTGCAAAGAACTCTGGAGATTGAAAAGCACTTTAGAGTTTATCCATACCACTGGATGATCTCCTAACGATAATTAGCTTAACAAAAATTTTCTAAACCTAGATTAGGCCAACTGATCTAAATCTATTCAACAAGCATAATATTGGTAGCATTGCCGTTTCAGATCATAGGATGAATTATAAAATCGCAAGATTTGATTCTTTTGTGACTTTGAGTTGCTGTTGTAAAATAGTTTGTGATTGATATTTGATACTTTGACTTTGTAAGTTTTGAATCTTTTGAGTTTTGATTATCCAATTTGATGTCCTTTTTAAAATTTATCTTTTGTATATATCGGCCGCTCAAAGTTAATTTCTTAATATATTGAATGGTAGTTGGTGGTTAGTGCATAATTACATATTGATTATTGTTTGTTATGTATTTGAAATGTTTGTGTTTAATTTACTTGTGGTATATGAATCTTATCTCCTACCTTCTAATTTTGTGAAGACTATCTTGACAACCTTGGAAAGTTCAAAACATACACCAATCCGAGCTCAAAGTACAAATTAGTACAATAACATAACAATCTCAAAGGCATAGTTCACTAACACTGGTTTGCCATGTCCCATGACCATAGAATAAACACATCTTGACCATACCACTCAATATGGAATGAGATATGATTTTATGTTCATGTCAAAGACTCAAAGTTGTGTAAGCATTGTACTATTGTTAGTGACACTAACGATAGAAAGGGAATTAGAATCCGCTGCACCTTTATTTGGTGCAAAGAAAGAGTTGCAAACTAATCATTGGCAAGGTAGTACCATGAAACATCTTCTTATGTAATTTAAAAACTAGTCTTAAGGCTTTAAGCACATTCATTTGAGGTTCTTGGTTGACAAGACTACTCTACTATAACTGCCCATTGACCATAAAGCTAGATGACTATAAAAATGGAATTTACTATAATGTCTTATGAATGTCACTCATATCCTCTTAGATAGATAATGGTTATATGATCTTGCTATAGTCAATTTTCGTAGGTAAAATACTTAAATTCATACTATAATAGTAAAAGAATAATCCTACATCCATTAAATCCTCTGGTACATGCCTTAAGGGTAGATATGGTGCTGCTCCTAAGTCTTGCAATGGCCCATGTTGAGGCCCATGGGAGGAAGATGCTCCTCTAAAGTCCATTGGCTAGAAGGTCGCCAACCTATCCATTCTGCATTGCACTCTCATTACGAGTCATTGTAATGAGTAAGATTAGGGAGAAGAAATGTTGCTCATATCCTCTAAGATTTGTCACAGTTGCATTATCTCATTACAAAGTTATCAGATTCATTGTATTTTCTCTTCTCTCCGATGTGAATTCTCTCCAAAGAAACAGCTTTTGCTCCAAGAGTAAAAGCAATATCTTTTGTCCTATTAAATCTTCTTATAAGGATAAATCCAGATGCCCCTACACAAAGGGGCTTCATGTTTGAAGTTCTAAAGCCTCTGAAGAAGAAATCTTAGATAGTGTCATATATTTCACCACCATTGCAAGAGAAATTCTTTCCACTTCTATCGATTTCAACTGATTCAAGAAGTTCGAGGTTTATTGGATGAATCAGTTGAAGTATTACTAGCAAATTTGCCTAGTGAATTACCATCCTTACTAAGATCTAACATGATTGACGCTATTCTAGAATCATATCTCCCTAATCATTCCCAACCCTAGGGCAAAGCTTTTAAATTATGCATTCAAGTGTTGTGTTGTTCTATTGCTTTGTTTTTCTTAAATTGATTGTTTGTGATTGTGTAGAGTTGCAAAAGACCCTCATGAGATGTTCTAGCATCAAGAGTTTAGAAACAATAAAGTGTGATCTAGTTGAAAGGTGGCGGTTGTCATGATCCTTGTTACATGCATAAGTACAAGTATGATGATCATAGGCTAGGACAATAATAAAGGACTATTGGTCGAAGATGGAAAATAACTTGCTATAATCCATGGTCAAGGTTGTGTAGTGCAAGAGAGTGACATAAATAGTGAGGGAGAAATGAGGAATTAAAAATGTAATTTCTTCTCCACTTATTGCCATATTAGCCTTCATTTATAAGCCATTAATATTACATGTGTCTCAAAATATAATCTTGTTAAAGTGAATTTCCATACTATGGTGCTCTAAAACTTAATCGTCTACTCTCTCTTATACTTGACTTCAAGGTATAAAGTACTGTACCAGGATACTGGTCAGACCATAGACCCATACCGTACATGATCAACACTGGCTATAGAACTATATAACTATATAGATAGATATATACATATATATAAATACATATATATATACATATATATTTGGTATTGAATATTTGTAGCTCTCGTACCATACCGGTCCGGTAAAGAACTGGTTTACATATTGTAAACCTTACTTAGACATCATGATTTAAGATATCGGTCTAGTCTCAAATCGGTTTGCTACAGTGAACCCGATAGTGAAACTGATTGTCTCAAAATGTTTTTTTTTTTTTGCCAAAGGCAGGCGAGGGATTTATATATAAAAACAAGAATGTTTACATTGTTTTGAATCAAACAAATCAACCCATAACCTAGTACAGAGAACTCATTCAAAACAAATCAACCCATAATCTCATAAGCCCAGCTACTAGCTAGTGCAGAGAACAATGCTCTCCCCATCTTAAGTCTTCAGCCCCTTAGATTATTATAGCTAAGCCTACCCTTAATTCATTCCTAGTTTTCCAGTTAAGCGAGAAAGGCCTGATAAAATCCCATGTGTGCATTCCACCATCTGAGAGTTTTAACACCACACATCAAAGAAAATGTCCTGCAGAATTTGCACCAGCTGTTTTCTACCATGATATATGTGTCAAAATATAATCTTGTTAAAGTGAATTTCCACACTATGGTGTTCTAAAACTTAATGGTCTACCCTCTCTTCTACTTGACTTCAAGGTATAAAGTACTGTACTGGGCAGTAAAGGTGGTATATATTGGTCAGACCATAGACCCATACTGTACATGATCAACACTGGCTATAGAATATATATATATATATGGTATTGATAATTAGTAGCTCTCGTACCATACCAGTCTAGTAAAAAACAGGTTTACGCATTGCAAACCTTACTTGACATTATGGTTTAAGATACCGGTCTAGTCTCAGACCGGTTTGCTATAGTAAACCCGACAGTGAAACCGATTGTACCGATACTATACTAAAGTAAAACTGATCTGATCTTGGACTGATACAAACTAAACAAACTAACCGGTACAAATTGGACAAACTAGCCGCTTTGTACAAGGATTTGCAAACAATACCGTACTGGTACGATACCGGTCTGAACAGCGACCAGACCCGGAACGGACGTCGGAGCACAGTTCCGAGCTGACGGCGGAGGGAGGCAGTTGGCGGCGGCTGAAAAGCGGAAGCTGCAATCGAAGCTTTTCGTTGTTGCCCGCTACTGCCGCTGCTCGTTGGTGCCATCCGGTACGTACGGTACGTATGGTACGATACCGATTTGGTTACTCACCGGACCGAGTTGCCGGATTGGTATTTCAATCCTTGCTGGCTGGTATCAAACCGGTACCTTAAACCATGCTTGACATAATTGTATTTGGTATTATTTAAATGGTGAAGGATTATTTCCTTCTTAGTCATAATGATTTAACTTTTAATCATATCACTTTAGAAAGTTTGGTATTGCTATCTTCTCAATTATCACATCAATCTCTAAATCAATTATCTTTTTTCGTGAACACTAGTAAACACTTAGATTCAATCAACAAATAAAATAATCATTTGTACCTCCCGGTACAAGGTTAGTATCGATATTATATATACTTCATACAATCTATCTATCTATCTATCTATCTATCTATACATATACATATGTATATGTATATATATGTCCAGTATTTGTCGGTCCAATAACCAATAATGGATCAACAAACTAATATCTTAAACTTTGAATTCAATTATGGCTTTTGGCTCCCTAGAGGAAGAAAAATAATAATCTTACCAAGTAATGAGAACTAATAAGTTTTAGAAAGTGAACTAAAGCCTCCATATTAGGGTATTGAGAAGAATTGGCAAGCAAAAATATATATGGTGTGTGTGTATATATATATTCATATATTTTGTCCTGTATATACAGGATCCAATAATGATTTATAGTACACCAATCAACCAGTATCTTAAACCTTGGATTCACTCATGGCTTTTGGCTGCCTAAAGCAAGAAAAATAATAATCTTACGCAGTAGTGTGACCTAAGAAGTTTTGGAAAGTGGTGAATGATAACTTAAAAAGTTATAGTTAACTTTACATGCTTACATCGCTTATTTGAGTCATTTTTATCTACTTTTGCTTATTATCTAATTCAAATTAGTTGTATCATTCCGAATCTTACATTTTTTTTCAAGTAAAATATGCATATTTTTAATAGATTTCCAAGTCAACCAAACCCTTTGAGGGAGCCACAAAGTTGTTATGGAGACTTTATTTTCAACAAAAATCAAATGTTCAAAAAACATGAATGTGACAATGGTCACACCCTGATGATAACAAAAAGAACAAAATCAAAATATGAGCAAGTCTTCCACCCCTCTTCTACTAGATCTATTCAACAATTCTAAAGCAAAATCGGAGATTGGTCACAACTGAGAAATAGGAGGCAGACAAAGTTCGATAAAAGATTAGAGGAAGGGGCATTGTAGGGAAGAGATTTTCAAGTGGAAAAACCTAGAATAGCAGCTAACTAGGGCTTAGGATCACCAAGAGATTTCCTGAGCATCTCTAGCAACCAATTTACAAAGGAAAGAACACCAAGGACTGGAGAAGGCTCACGAAAAATTCTAGAGCAAGAGGAGATTAGGATCGACAACAATAAGCAAACAACGGCAGTGCAAGTCAAAGCTGTCTAGAGCATAGAACCATCACATAGTCAGCCACCAATTCGGGGAGGAAAGAATGCCAAGGAGAGGAGAAGGCTCACGAAAAATTCTAGAGCAAGAGAAGATCAAGATCGACAATAAGCAAACAATGTGTTAAATCTGGAGCATAGAACCATCACATAGTCATAGGGCTGGAATCGTAACGATGGTAAAGTTGAATTAAAATTTTCTTTTTCTTTTCCCCATGATATGTGAATACTTGAATTTGAGTTTTAGCTGCACAATCATAACTCTTTTAGAGTAAACTTTTCTCGAAACTGAGATAGTAGCCTACTAAAATTTTTGATAGTTTGAACTATTATAATTTATCATGTCTTTTCGTTCGAATTATGTTAATTCAATTATAGAAAGTTCATTATATTTGTAATTATTTAAATTTAAATTATTGCAGGTCTTAGGGGTGACTTATAAACCCAAAACATTTTAATTAAATTTATAGAGTCAGGCCACAAGAGTAGCTAAATTATAATAACTTAATTATTAATATTAATTCTATGTGATATATTTAGTTCATATAATTGTATTATTTTGGATATAATAATTACAGTGAGAAGTAAGTATAATATTAGAAAACCTATGATTTAAGCTATAAGAGTATCTTAAAATCATTTAAGAGAAAAGTAGAGTTAAGCCGCAACAGTGATTCTTCATTCATTAGGGACTAAAATAAAATTACCGTAGAACTTATAGCTGGAACTACTAAGAGTGGAGGTTAGTTTAGCATAGAGTTGGCCAGAGAGAAGACGACTCTACCTTTAGGGTAATTTCACTTTAGCAACACTCAGGCAAATGACATAAAATTTATTATAATTTTCTATCAAGTTTCAAAGTGGTGAAACCTTGTCCCGGATTGTTTCCATCAATTTTTCACACATTATTATTACTTGATTTAAATTTCTCTAAATTTTTTTTAAAATTTTGATTTGCTTAGCTAATATAAATATAATTTATTGATACTCAATACATAGGTCCCTTTAGGATCAATATCTTTTATTACTTTAATATATACTTGCACCTGCGAACTCATCAAATTTTTGCCATTGTTGTTGGGACTTAGGTTTTGTTAATATCAATTAAATTGTTAAATTACTAAAGTAAGCACCTTTTTATTTTCTATTAATTATTTTCAGATTTTTTTGAGGGTTTTCTATTATATCTATTGTCCCCGGGTTGCGATCACCCCTTGTGACCGAGATTGGATTTAAAAAACCTGAGTTTTTTATTCTATTTCAAAAAATTCTGAAAATCATAAAAATTATGTTAATTTTATTTGACCACCATCACAGGTATGTGATCATGCCTACAAAAAAATTTTATTTTTTCAAGAATTCTGAGTTCACCTAAGTCCTTTGTTTATGTACATGACGCTTAGGTCAGGAAAACTTTTTTGTATATATCTTGAAATCAAAAAAACTTTCAAATTGCATAGAAAACTAAGATTTGAAAAAAAAAAAAAAAGGAAAGAGAGAGAACCAACAATGAAAGGACAAAGATTACTTAGAGATTATGTAATACCGAACTTGCAAGAAGTCCACGTTAGCATAATTAAGCCAACAATTGAAGCTAATAACTTTGAAATTAAGTAAGCTCTATCTATGATTCCGCAAAACCAGTTTGGAGGATCTCTACTTAAGGATCCTAATAAGCATCTATTTTAATTTTTTGAATATTGTGACATTATTAAAATTAATGATGCATCTAATGATGCACTTAAACTGAGATTGTTTTCTTTTATCTTACACACTTAGGCTTCAATCTAAACTTATAAGAACATTTGGGCTCAGTTGTCCCATGATTCCTCTACAAATATTTTCCACCGAATAAAACCATTCAATTAAGAAACCAAATCACTAGCTTCGCACAAAAAGATGGTGAGTCACTAAGTAAAATATGGAAACGCTTTAATTAATTGCAACGGAAGTATTCTCATCATAGCCTAGAGAGATGAATTTTAATTCATACTTTTTATAATAGTCTTTTTTATAGTACTCACTTAATTGTTGAGACAATCGTAGGATGGGCCATTATGAACACGGAGTATAAATAATGCCTAATACTAATAGAAGAAATGTCATTTAATCACAATTAATGAATCTTGTAGAGGTGTAGTTTACAAACCACAAGTATGAAAGTGACATTATACACCCTGGCAAAAAAGGTAAACTCTTTGTCCAATAAATTAGATTCTTTTAATATGCAATGTTATGGCGTCTTCTTCTATTACATGCAATATATGTGAAAATATTAGACATTCTTATGAAGATTGTACAGTGATTGCTAACCAATCAGAGTAGAATTCTAAATAAGTTCATACTTTACAATCAAAAACCAACTAATGACCCTCATTTTAGTACGAACACTAGGGAGGAATCACCCCAACTTGTCCTAAAAAAATAACCAAAATTCCAGGGACATAAAGAAAATAGAGAGTATCAAAAGAGGCAGTATAATCAAACTCAAAAATTAAACCTAGAATCTATGTGAAAATTTTATAGCAAACCAAAGTAAGGAAAATAAAATTTTTAGATAAGTAATTAAACAACAAAGGAATAAAATTAAGCATCTTACTCCTAAAGTAGACTCTTTTAACTTCCTATTATAAAATACTAGAAAATCAATTAGCACAACAAGCTAACATATTCTATAGAGCCCTAGAAAAATTGTCACCCAAACCCGAGTTGAACCCTAAAGAGCATTGTAATACTATCACTATCTACCGTGGAAAATAGTTAGTTGAACCCAAGGGCAGAGATAAAGATGATAGTGATAAGGAATAACCTAACACACAGCCCTCGCCTAGACCTCACCACCGGCGGTTTCCTAACCTGAGACACCATCAGAGGGCTGTGACGATTCGTCACAAGATCGTAACGACCCGCCACCGAAGGTTAGCTCACCTGCTTTTTATAGGTCTCATATATTTTTTTCCCATAGACTTATACAAGCTAAGAGACTTATACAAGCTAAGCTGGACAAACAATTTAGAAAATTTCTAGATACTCTAAAAATATATATTAATATTTATTTTCTATATACTTTGTGTCAAATGCCTACTTATACAAAATTCTTCAAAGGAAATTAGATGAATAAAGTATGCAATGCTATAATTTAAAATAAATTGTCATCTAAATTAAAGAATCTGGATAGTTTCTTTATACCTTTTTAATTAGAGGCATTTTTTAATAGTCTTATATGATCTTAGTGCTAGTGTAAGTTTAATATTTTTATTTATTTCCATGAAACTTGTCCTGGGGGAGCCTAAACCCACATCTAAATCTTTATAGCTCGCTCAGAGATAAGTCAAGTATCCTATATGCATCTTTGAAGATGTCCCAAATCAAATAGGTAAATTTTTTATTCCAGCTAATTTTGTGATATTGTAAATGAAGGACTCTAAAATCTCTATCATCTTAGGCAGACCGTTTTTAGCATAAGCAATTATAGATGTAAAGAACGATAAGCTCATTTTGAACATAGGGAACAACCCTGTTGAATTTGATTTGTCCAAGAGTATCAAAAATAATCATATTCAAGATCTTATTGTAGTATACTATAATCGATGATGTATATATTCTATTTGATGAGTATAATGACTATAATGATTATATATAAATATAATGATGAGACAGGAACCATAGATAGAAAACACTCCTAAACATGAACTTAAAAAGCTCCCTACATATTTGAGGTATGAATTTCTTGGACTTAACTCTACGTTTCCAATTATTATTGATAAACAGCTAAAAAAAGAGAAACAGACTTATTTTTAGATGTGAATGAGCTTAGATTGTACAAGAAGATAGTAGGTTATTCTATTGATGATTTGAAAGAGATTATCCTCTCCTTTTGTATGAATAGGATACTTATGGAGAAAGGCATAAACCCTTGTGGACTTTCAACTTCAACTTAACCCTGCTATGAAAGTAGTAAAGAAAAAGGTACTTAAGTTGCTTGATCTAGATATTATCTATCCTATCTCAAACAGTAATAGGTAAACCCAATTTACGTGATTCGTAAAAAAGGGGTGTCACCAGTGGCGGATCTAGGACCCAAAAGTATATGGGGGCAATAGATATACGAGGTTAATATTAGTAAGATTAAAAATTTTTTAGTGGGGGCAAATTAAAATTTATGTACATCTAATATTAAAGATATGTATATAAACTTATATAATTTAAAAAATTGAGTGGGGGCATTTGCCCACACTCAGCCCTATGTGGCTCCGCCACTGGGTGTCACTAACGTAAAAGATAAAGATAATGACTTAATTTCTACTCAAACTGTGAATAGCTAGCACGTGTCTTGATTATAAAAAAACCATCTCCCTCTACCATTCATTAATTAAATGGTTGAAAGACTTACTAACCATTCTTACTTTTTCTTACATTTGCTTTTTAGATGGTTACTTTAGTTTCTTTCATCTCTCTATACATCTAGACAACCAAGACAAGACTACATTGGCATGCCCTACAACCAAGACAAGACTTCATTTACATGCCCTTGTGGCACATTTGCTTAAAGGAGGATGCCCTTTGAGTAGTGTAATGTGCTTGCGACATTTCAAAAATGCATGATGATAATTTTTCTCATTTTATTGAAAATATAATTGATGTTTTCATGGATGATTTCTCAGTCTATGAATTTTTTTTTTGTATGATTGCTTAGCTAACTTGCCTAAAGTTTTACCGTGATGCGAGTAGGTTACCCTTGTCCTTAACTGAAAAAAAATATCATTTCACCATAAGGCAAGACATTGTCCTTCAACACCTAATGTCATAAAAGGGGATCGAAGTGACTTTAGTAAAAGTTATTGAGAAGATGTCACCACCTACTTCTGAAAAAAAAAATCATGAGCATTTTAGGACATACAAAAAGAACACCAAGCCTCGCCTCATCAACCAGATTTTGCTTTTGTGGGAGTTTAATATCAAAATAAACAATAAAAAAGAATTGAAAACTCAGTTATAGATCACCTATTTAGGTTGACTCAAGGCACCATAGAGGATATTCCCATTGTTGAGTGCATCTTTGACAAGCACCTTCCATCTATTGCGGAGATAAAAGCTCTCTAGTACACGGACATTGTAAATTATTTAGTTGCTAATGTATTTCTTATTAATTTAAATAACTAGGGAAAGAAAAAAATCTTAGCCAGGGCCAAGCACTATTTTTTGGGATAAGCCTTATGTATTTAGACGATGATGAGATATTTAGGAGGTGCATTTATAGAAAGAGATGGCTGATATTTTTTGCTATTGTCATGCTTCTTACTATAGTGGATAGGCCCGTGCCTCCAAGACTACTTTTAAAGTTCTACAATCAGGTTTCTACTAACTGATTAATTTTAAAGATGCCAAAAAATTTATTTTATGTGATAGGTGCCAGAGATATGATAATATAAACAAAAGAAATGAGATGTCGTTCACGAGCATTCTAGAAATAGAAATTTTTAATGTTTGGGAATTGACTTCATGGGACCATTTCCGCCCAAAGGAGGAAATAAGTTTATTATTGTAGCTGTTAATTATATTTCTAAATGGGTGGAGGCTCTTGCTTCCCTATTAATGATTCCAAAGTGTGGTGAAACTATTCAAGAAAATCATTTTCTCACTTTTATGGAGTTCTGCAAATGGTGATTAGCGATGGAGGCTCGCACTTCATAGAACAAAAGTTTTCAACTTTACTCAAAAAATATGGAATAATGAAAATCTCAAATAGGAATATCAAAGGCATCCTAGAAAATTATATCACAAGCAAGAATAGATTGAGCTTTCAAGCTAAATAATGCACTTTAGGCATATATGACTGTTTACAAATCACCTAGACCTATGCTCCCTTTCAATTATTTTATAGTAAATTATATCATTTACCTGTAGAGCTAGAGCATAAGAAATTCTGGACAATCAAAATATTAAACTATGATATGAGGAACATCAATGAGAAAAGAAGCTTAAACTCAATGAGATCAATGAAATTAGACTTTTAGAATATAAGAATGCTAGAATTTACAAGGAAATGACTAAGAAATGATATAATAAACATATATTGAGAAAAGAATTCGAACTAGGTGACTATTTTCTTCTTAAACTTTTCCAAGAAAACTTAAGTCTCAATGGTTAGCCCTTTCCAAGTACACAACGTAAACCCATATGGAGCTATTGACATTTGGAGTGAAAAGATAGAAATATATAAAGTTAATGGACAAAGGCTAAAGCACTATATCAACAGAGATCAACATGAAGAGAGGGTCAACATGCAGCTCTCACATCCATCGACTTGACAAGACAGAGGTGGTCTTACTAAAGACCTAAAACTAGGGCAACCTAAGCATTAATTTTATTTTATAAAAAACACGCTCACACAAAAATATCAATTCTAACCCTAATTAGCAATTAGAACCATTATTGCATGACAACCAGGATAGAAGGAGAAAAAGAAGAAAATTTTAGATGGCAACAAAGATCGCACCCCGTGGCCATCGTCCTAAGGCTGTGATTGTGACTGAAAAAAAGGATAAAATGAAAGCAACCGGGTCTCATGAGTATGAAACCCTAGCCGTCACACCCTTGTGATCACCCCTTCTCTCTCGTGATTCGCTAGATCCAGTCAACGCTACCCTTCTCTGCACTTCTCCTGTACACCCCTTCTCTCTCGCGATTCACTAGATCTAGTCGATGCCGCCCTTCTTTGCACTTCTCTGATGGCTCCAAGACAAAAAGGGTTATTAGGAAGAACTATACCTACATCCTTTCCAACATTTGCCTCCAGCCGAGTACAAGATTGCTTTCCGCGAAGAGAAGCAATGGCAGCGATACTAGGTTCTCACTGGCCGGCCACTTCTTCCAACTAGATATGACAACATTGGTGCTCCATCTTTTGTTTGTTCAACCAGATAGGGTGGGGGAACTTTTACCTGAACCAAAAGGGCGCCATCTCCAACCTCATGTTGGAGTTTTTATCTTTGTTAGTTGTCCGGGCTTGTAGCAACAATGATGCAAATCTAAGGCACATTTCCAACAACTATGAATTTGCCCTTAACCTGGAGTAGCTAGATAGCTTCTCCGAGGGGTGCACTTGCCACATAACGAGGACACCTTCTGGAGGGATATTATGGGAGAAAAAGTTCTCCCCAAGGACGGCTAGAGAAAGCTCCATCATGAATCCAGTATTCAGATACATTCACAGGGTCCTAGCTAACATTGTGTTTAGTTGTGACGAAAGCGACAACATAATATGCTTGATTGAGTTATTTTTTATGTGGGCTATAACTAACTTTTTCAAGTTCAACATTGTTTTCTTTCAGGCAAAGCAATTCATTAAGATAGCTAAGGCAAGTAAGGGAGTTATAGTTATAGGTCGCCTTGGCTACTTAAAAATGAGGTTATGAATTATATTGTATTATAAAATAGTATACTTTAAACAATGTAACCGTGCTAAAATAAGAGGCCTATAACTATTTAAAGACCCGTTGCTTTAAAAATCTATGCAAAAAATAGTATTCTAAAATCAATAATGGAGTTTATAGTGGAGTTTTTACTTGAAAAATAGATTTAGATTAATTATATAAAAGTATGATATTGTTTGAAAAGTTGAAGTTTAAATGTATTACATGAATTGTTTAAGTTTGAATGTATTAAAAGGAATATAGTTTGATTAACAATTGCACTACAAAATAGGAGCTTAAAAAGTTATGTGATATTGGAGTAGATAAGGAGCCCACTAGACATAATTCCAAAAGAAACCAATATTTTGTGGTTGTTCCACTACATGCATGCCACTAATGAGATGTAGGAAGGTCCTTGGAATCACTATTGCCAAAAGAACACCACTTTATTTGTATCATATGTCTTAATTCTTAATGAAGAAAGGTCAGTGATGTCCCACAGTAAATTTTCATTATAATTGAAACAAGGTCACCTTGGGTTTGCATTCAGCCAAGTTGCCCAATGATAGTTGCTGTACTAGCATCATAGAATGAACTACCATCGAGCTTGTAGACATTGTCAATCAATCTAGCTAATCCCATTACTTTGACTAGCCGTCAACATTGATTACAAATCAGATCACAGTTGAACCATAGAAATTTGCTTCTTCTGCTCTAAGATTATAACTATACAGCCAACAACCTCTCAAAGTGCCACCGACCTTTGCTTAAGTTCATCGCAATTGTGCTAACATCTCAAAGCCTATTCAAACCAAACCATTATTTTTTACATTTTACCAATTCTAACTCTTTCACATGGTATCTTACTAGATCACAACTTATAAGAACATCGATCGACAAGTGAGGAAATAAGGAGAATCACAATGCCAAATAACGACAAATACATACAGCTGTAGGAAATATAGAAAGAAGCTGCTCGTAGATAGGAGTCGCCTCGGCAATAGGGAGTAGCTGCAGAAACAACACTAATGCATCAGAAAGGTTTAGATAACCACCGAACACGTTCCAACCTAAGCTTGAGGTGACCTTTTTTTCGAGTTTATCGGAAAAGAAAACCAGAAAAACAGTGCAGAGGTGTGCTTATCCTCACCTGAGCCTCATTCGCAAGGAGTTCGGCAGCTTCGACATTGTATACATCGGCCGTTGTGCCAGCGTCACCCTTCTGATTGAGAAACAAGAACTCGTTACGCAATTCAGATCAAGGAAACAGCAACTCGAGGACGCTTAAAACTAAACACAAAAACAGAAAGCAAAATGACCTAGAATTCAAAACTTACCTTGGGCGCGTCGGCCATGCCCCTCTTGCGCTCTTGTCTATACCAGAGACTCTAATTCGAACAGAAGGGAGATGAAAGGATGGGGGTATACAAGAGAGATATGTTCTAGGTAAACAATACTGTTCTTGAGTGAAATAAAAAAAAAAAATCGAAGGACGGAAACCCTCCGAGAGGGTTTCTGACAACCACAGAAAGGGATGAAGCCGAAGAAGAAGACGATGATGATGACTTGATGATGCTGAAGAGCTCAACGAGAGATCAACGGTGCAGAGGATTGGGAGCGAGTGGAGGAATATCCGAGACTAACCAGAGTCGGCGAACAGGCGAAGCTGGAGAAGAAGCAGCGCCAAGATCGACAAGCTAGCTGGAAGCACAAAGTAACATGGACCCAAACAGATTATGGCCCAAGTAATTGACCGCCGGTCCCATAGTTTGGGTATGTTAGCACAATCGGCCCAAATTGACAAAAATGGGGAAATAATTTATTTTTTTAATCGTAAGTAATTAATAAAAGATTTTTTTTTTATTAAACCAATCAGCTTACATCCAATTAAACTAATATTTCAAATAAAAAAATAAAATAATAATATTTTTTTCGAAATTTATTTTTTAACCAAAGATAGGCTTTATATTTAATATGTATTAAATTGAAATAATTAATGGAGAGTTTATGTATTTTTTTTCTTATTTAATAATTGACCGCATCCATGTTGAACACGAGGGCATTATTTGTTAAATACTCGAATCGAAACAGAGACACGGGTTGCGCACGGGACGCTGGAGAAGGAAACGAAATAAGGTAAAAAGAGAGGTGCAAGCAAGGGGCGAATGGAAGCATGCGAGAGGGATTTAGTTGAGAGGATCAAATCCATGGAGGTCGACGAGTGCGGCTCCCGATCGGCCAAGATCGCCGAAGTGCTTCGGAGGTTCCTCGGCGTCCAGCAGAGGAGAGCCGAAGCTTACGGCAAGCTCCGAAGGTACCCCTCGATTCAGTGCTTTAACTGGTGCGATCACTTTCTTTGCTGGGTTCATGAAGAGGAGAGTGTTATGATATTTCCTGGAGTGTTAACCTTCGATCAGAAAAATCGTTTCTTTGCCGACTTGAGAGCGAAGTAGGTTTCATGGAGTTGCTGTGAAGTTTTCTAAAATTATTTTGCTTCGATCTGTTATTATCATGTTATGTGGTGATGTTTTGAAAATGGATAACAACTTGGTAGATGACAGATTGCCTGCTTCATTATGATCAATCATATGAAAAAGGAACTATTCGAATTTACATCCTCATCATCCTTTGAGTCATGTAATCGGTAATTTCGAGGCGAGGATAATATTGATGTTGTATGGATCTATATTGCATTGATAATTAAGATTCTTTCTGCTAGCCGCACCAGATTGTGCCTGAAGAGGATTTCATCACTATATCACGTTAGTATTACAGCAAATGCTGTATTTATGTCAAACCTCCTTGTTCAGAACTTGCTCTTTTCTGATGTCATGTGCATCTTTTGTATACATTTCCTTTTCATTTCTTAACTAGAACAAGTCACTGTGGGAATGCAATCTTGTAAGCTAATGTTAATATTTCGTCACATAAAAAATAACACAATCTAACTCAAATAAAAAGAATAGTATCTTAAGATTTGAACACTTGTGGTTCTCTTCTGTTGTGATTTTGGATAAAACATGAGTTTCTCTGCCATATTCCCTTGAAATTCTCTGGTTCCATGAACATTATCTTCCTTCTTGTTATGCTTTTATCCCTCAAGAAAAATTACTTGCCCCATGAATCATAGTTGATACGACAGGACTTTGAGATGCTTAGCCACACCTTAGGGTTCAAAGTTCTGATTTTCATTTTGAAAAGTTATGATTATACAGCTTAGGATTTGAATTTATACCTGGCTATTAGAACTATTTTATGTTGATTGGTTGAATAAGCTGTAGAAAAATCACGAGATTGAAGCTTGTTGTTTAGCTTCGTTCTCTTCACTACTGTTGTGATTTTACCCATCAACACTATAATAAGGAGCTTGATTTGGATGGTTTTAGAGCTAAACCTTAATGGAATAGAATGACAAACTCCAATACTTTGTGAATGATTTCTAGTGGCCGTTGTTACAAAGGAGACTTCATCACATCTATGGTAACCCATCTGCCACCAACTGTTAGCAAATGAAGTTGTGGGCACTGCTTGGGTCGATAAGCACATGGTAGGCACATGCCAATGACAATACCCACCTTCAAAGAATGCAAATGTCAAGCTTCTTAGATAGCCATCAAGAAAACTTTAGGAAAATGACCATGGTTATGTTCTTTTATGCCATTGTTTTTTAAGCCATCGAATAGCAGCAATTACTTGTTATGGTTGTTCACAAAAACTTCTCATTGCATTTATATCACAACCCTCCCATGATCTCTACATTGGTAAGATGACACACAAATGTTGGATGGCAGGTGGTGGCTTCCTACCATGTCTAGCCATCCATAACTACTTGTGCTTGAACAGCATGGTGCTCCTAATATATATTCACCTCAAGGAATTCAAAATCGGTCCGGTACCGACCGGTTTGTACTGGTCCAGTAAGAGACCGGTTTCGGAACAATGAAAAACCGTCGGTATAAGTAGAAAAATAATATTTTATTTTGGTACCATACTGGTACGGTACCGGTACCGATATATACCGACTAGTTTTCATAAAAATCAGTTTGTACCGGTTTTAATATAGAAAAAATAATTTTAAATCGGTACCGGTATAATATTTAATTATTATATTAAAAAAATTAAATTAAAATTAATTTTTTCTGTTTATTGCCGGTACTGGTACAGTACCAGTTGGTACGTACCGGTCCGGCGTCCCATCGGACCGGTACACCGGACTGGTTTTTCGATCCTTGATTCACCTTATCTGCAGCCCTCTTTCTAATCAATGGATTGATGTTGATCATTTGACGCACTTGATGTGTGTGCGACCTAAGGTAGTAGGTCATTTTGCTAGCTGTCAGGTCATAAATGTAATTGCATGATCTTCATTTATTTAAATAGTGCAACAACTTGCTCAATCATGCATCCATGCACTACTCTATCTTGCATATACTCCTTAGTGATAAGGTGCACTGAGGTAACCATGTATCTCTGGAACTCCTGGGGAATATAGAATGTTGACTATGAAACCAACTTGTTAGCGGCTTCAGAGCAAGATTGCATCCATGGTCAGCTAGTTGGCTGTTGAAGGGTGTCAAACTTTTCTTGTTTCCCTTATAGTTGCTAGGGTCAAAATATTGCTGGAGTACACAAATGGAAGGCGTGTGGGTAATTGAAGAGAGAATTATGGTAATTGTTTGCTTTATTTATTCATTCTCTCCTTATTTAAAGGCTATATAAGAGTCAATAACCAGAAAGTAAAGATGGTCAAGAGACACAATTTGCTAATACATGTAATATGATAAGATGTTCTCTAAATTGGTCTTGATTCTTCTTTTCTTCTCAATCCATCTCCCTACTTTTATGCCTAGTTTGTTGTCTTTTCTCATCCATCATTTTTTAGTTCCAAAACTGGCGATATGTTTTGACATTGAACCGTTGTATGCACCTCATGCTACCTCAGCAGGTTGCCTAACATTCTAGGTTGTTGTTTGCTATCGCTATCAATTATTCCTACCATTGCTTTTTCATCTTCCCTATAACAGCTGTCTTTACATTAAACTCTTACTGCTGAACCTCCAACCACAGTGTTCACTGTAATTATTGCAATGATGCAACCAGCAGCAAGAAAAGACAAGCTGTAGCTCGAGGTGCATTTACTAAACAACTTAAGCATACTTTTATTCTATTGGACCACCTTGTGCTCCAAATCTTTTCCTGTGTGTTCCGAGCTTTCATCTCAGCAAATTTGAAGATTGCCTCTCATGGTGTAGACAGTCTATAGAGTAGGCTGCCATTATGTAGGTGGCTGGATTCTGGAGATAACATGGACTCTCTGAGTTTCATTTTTGTTTGAGAAGTTTTTACTCGTAACTCTCGTTATCCTGCATTATGTGCTAAAGAAATCACACTGATATTCAATAAAACTTATACTAGAATATATTCATATATTACAGGACAAGAATAATGAAAATAAAATACCTTTAAAAGTTCTTTATAAATTAGTATTCAATCGTGTTCAAACCCCAGTAGCTTTTTTAAATATTGTAATGAACTTTTCATCATTCCAGAGTAAAGAACTGATATAAGGATCCCATATGTTGCATCTGTTTTTTGCCTAGATGTAGCAAAAACAATTCTTGCTGGTAGAAATTTGTCCAGAATCTCGTTTTATTTTCTTTGTTGACAATATTTCTGATTTTACCATCAACAGATACATTCGATTTTTCATGCAGTGGTTTTACAGACTATATGAACAATGGAGGAGAGTTGGCCTACCAGCAACTCTGCAAGGAGATAACAACAGAGTTCAATGATTGTTCAAAACAAGTACGATAATTTGTTATCCCATTAGCTTTTTATATTCTAAAATAAATTATCATTATTTGTATCATCAATAAAATACATAAAACCTAGATGACTTTTCCAGGTTCTTGAAATGGAATCAATGCTTATGATGCCAGAACTATGCCGTGATGATCTTGCTGATATTTTGAAATCTGTTCAGGCACAGGAAAAACAGAAACTGCATCTGGTATTCTAGTTGTCACATGTTCCTTTCTGGAGTCACTCCTATTATTAGTTTACACTCCATTATTATTATCTATTGCAGATTTCGCACATAACTGGTTAGATACACATATACAGTAGACATGATTATATTTGCTTGGATGGTTTTACATTAACTGCAATCGTGAATTTAAGGGAGGTTGTATTTGGTAATTTCTTGCATCTTTTTATCCCCTTAAACAAAACAAAAAAAATGATTGAAGTTTTTCTATTTGGAATCGTCTTAGGTCTAATTCCTATTACTTCAGCAGGATTATTCGTAACTGCATATTTACAATACAGACGTGGTGATCGGTTGTATCTTTGATTGAGTAATATTTCTGTACTGGTAACTCTGATGACAGGTCTGAGTATCACATTTGTGAAATTCTATGAATGGTTCTTTCCCTGATTTCATTTTCCGAATATTAAAGTGTTGCACAGAAAACTTAGTGGCACAGCTCGGTATTAATAAATACTTGCCTTGAATGTTATTCATATTTCAACTTGTGATTAAGGAATCCTTGATTACTTGTTCTGTTACTGGACAAAGTGGACTAAAATCATGCTTATGTTCTTTGTAAGTGCATGCATTTTCAAGGTAGAAATTAGTAGTAAACCTAGCAATTAACTGATAAAAAGACACCGCCATACTCTTAGACGAACATGGCCTTTGTTTTTCACATGTATACTTATATAGATTTTCCGGTTGCTGTCATGTCGATGGGTGTCTGCAAGAATCACAATTCATCTGCATGTTCACCTGAAATAAGATTACATAATATAGTAGTTTCTTTTTTTTACTTCAATAACTTATTTGATTGAGTATGGGGCTATAGCTATCTTTACTATCAAAAGTTTTAAACTTAGCAATTAACTATTTGTTTTTCTTTTTTTGATGGCTTCAACCTGAGATCGTTGCATTATCATACTTGGCCCCCTCTAGACTTAAGCTGCCTTAGCTTCGTTTGGGGTGATATTTTAAATATTTTTTATAAAAGTCAAAAGAATGGGATCAAACACATGTTTATGTCAGTACTTTTAGGCCATGTATATTAGCAGGGGTGGGAAAGCAGAGGGAAAGGAAAAAAAGAAGAGGATGAAAATCTGAGTCACGTGAAAATCATGTGACCAGACGAGATGAGATAGAGATCGGCGAGGTGAGGTCGTGGATGCAAGTGAGGTCGGCATTCACGACATTGGCGAGGCGAGGTCAACGAGAGCTCTCACCAAGTGACGCGAGGCGAGGTCGGCAAGAGCTCTCGCCAGGTGACGCGAGGCAAGGATGCTGGCGAGCTCGGTGTCCATGAGCTCTCGCCAGCTCATGAACGCTGGCGAGGTTGGTGAGAGCTCGGTGAGGCAAGCTAGCGAGGAGAGCTGGGCCGCGACGCAAGGCGAGGTTGGTGAGGCGAGCTGGCGAGGTCGAACGCTTGCGAGGTTGGCAAGGCAAGCTAGGCGAGGTCAGCTCGGCGAGGCAAGCACAGCGTTTTTGCCTGATTTGGGCGGATCGAAATATGAAGGTTCGTCTAAACCATCCGCTCATTTCCGTTCGTTCTAGTAAACAGTGGAAAATTAGTTTTTCCATTTTTTTCCATCCTAATTTCTGTCCTAGTAAACAAAGTGTTAGTTAATTCCTGAGATTCTACGCTTGCAAATTTGCACTGTTGCCTGAGTTTGTGCAAATCATAAGTAAACTCTTCTATATTTCAGCTAAATCCTTGAGATTCTGAGTGTGTTCCTAAACTAGAAAATAGATCATAGTGATAGTCATGTCTTCTTCTTATTGCACTCATTCATTTGCAATATAATGTTATATCCATTTCTCATAAGTAAACACTTTTTCTTTCCTGATTGAGCTTTGCACTGGTGTTCTTGTCATAAGAATTTAGAAAATTGGGACTATATGCAAGTCACATCCTCTTTTTCTCTCTCTGAAACGCTTAGCTAATCTTTTGATTTGTGCTGCCACCACCTGATTGCTAAAGACTGCAAGGATACAAATTCTAAAGAAGGCGGGTCGACCGTCAGAGCGACTGGTGAGCCATAGGAATTGTCGGTTCAGGAGTCCAACGGAACACGAGTGTGTGAATGTCCATGAGATCACCGAAGCTGCTGGAACCGAAGATGCTGAAGCTGATGCTGAGTACGATGCTGCGCTCAAGGAAACTCTCCGTGGCGTGCAGGATGCAGTGACAAGCATTAATGATCACCTGGAAGAGGTTCGCTATGAGATCGAGGCTGTTGAATCAGAATACTAATCACCCGCGCAGCTGAGGTAGCACCCTTCCGGCTTTATGTAGAGGAATACTCAGTTCCCTTCTTTACGTGGTAGCTCCCACTTTTCATTCAGAAATGCCACTATATTTGGTGTTGTGTATGTCTAACTGTTTAACTTTAGTCTTCTGCAAATCAAATATCAAATTTTGTACATGGGAAGTCTTTCTATGCTCTCTTTTTTGAAAAAGGAAAATTCAGTGTGCACACAGTGTGGCGTTGTCTTGATAATCTGGCAACGATGCATTCGTATCACGGAAAGGGCAGACTCTGGAGTATCCTACTTGTGTTTCAGATGACGACGATTTGTATATTTGCCAAAAAAGCTTAAACCGACACAGCGAATCCTTAAATTTTAATTTGAGAGTAACAAGTGGAGCCTGTGTTCTAGGCAATTACCTCTCCAGGAAAATTGGCATTTTTATACACGATGTTTGTTCAGGATAATATTTTATTAATTTTTTCTTATAAATAAATTTATTTATAACGATAAATATATTATTGAGTAGAATAATGTGAATAAATTACGTAGATATAATTTATTCATGATAATATTATATTTATCCATAATATTTTAGAACTCTTTTTAACTTTCTATAACAGGGGGAAATTTCTTTTTCATTTCATTTCTCACCTTCAATAAATCCAAGTAAACTTTTTTATTCAAAAAGAAACACACAATATCATTTAAATTACAGAAAGAAAAGTATTAGGTCTAATGATATTAGAAGTTGACACATGCACCCTACGTGGATTCACCAACCGACCGGGGTTAGCCTCATAAACTCTTCATTAGATGGGACTTAAATGTTCATAACAGCGTGCCCTGCTCAACAAATTAGAGAAAATTATGGATGAGGATGCTAAAGAATTTAAAGAACTCTGAAGCCGTGATTAACCCCCTGTGCAGACTGTCATATCGTGGCTATGCGGCCACGCAAAAATCATAATATGATTTATAGCGAGCCGGAGAGTATAAATGCCGCAAAGCAATGCAGTTGCCGCGGACTGATGGCCTTGAGATGAGAAACGTGGCAGCATGGCCGCCACGTATGATCTATTTTATAATAAACTCCCTTTATTTATACGTGTCTTTTGCCTCTGAAGCACTAGCATGTTGGGTTTTAGTTCTTGGGTGTTTTAAGTTGTAGTGAGGGGTCAATTTACATTTTCCTAGTCTTAGTATATATAATTTAAAAGATATGTATATTTTATTTTATTTTTATTAATATAAAAAATATATATAATCTTAAATTTGATTGGTTTAGATTTTCGATACAATTTAAGTTTGTAAAATAAATATATAAATAATATAATAATCAAATCAAATGCATAATTAGGATTCTCTAGTGCAATTAAAGGGTGTTGACTATTTACTAAACTAGAAAATTTAACATTATATTCAATTGGTAAAGATTTTTCTTCTTCTTCATTAAAATAAAAAAGATTTTTCATCTTCTCTAACAAGATCTTATTAGGGTCGAATCTTACCTTTATCACGAAATAAAACTTAACACAAAAAAACAGATGTAACAGTTGATATCGACTACAATTCTATTAATTTTTGCCTTGTCCTTGCATAATTTGTTTTAAAAAAAATTAATAAAATATATTCCAATCATATTAATGTAAGAAAATGTTTACAAACACAATTTTGTTTTCAATCTTCATAGTTATACTATATGATTTGTGGTTATTTTCATCCCATTCTCAAAAGTCAAAACCTCTCTCTATATCTTAATAATAATTGGACTCGATCCTAAAACCTTAATAGCCTTGATATGCACTTACTATTTATATATTATTTATGTCAATTTTAATAATAATATATTATGTGAAATGAAATAAAAAGCCACTACTCTGATTAAATACATTATACATGTATACGCACGAACTTCCTGTGAGAAAGGAAAAGCAATAGTGCCCGTACTTCAGCAGCAACGTCCTCATATACGTCAGGCTTCATTAGTACTTTTTTATGCAATTACTCGCGCAGGAAGGGTTTCATGTGTTAGCACAGTACGTAGATCTTGTTTTCCTAGCATTCCCCGTGGCCCCTATGCGTGTACTTCTATTTTGGATGCTTATTGTACTGTAGATTCACTAACATATCTACCAAATTGGTGTAATTGCTTCCACTAAAAGCAGCACACACACTGCAGTATAATAGAACATAGTATGCCGAAGGCTACAGAGGCAATTAGGGTTCACAGTGGGCATGGTGCTTGATGATCTCTACCTACTTTGCTGGAGACCAGTTGACCATGATTCTTGTGAAGGGAAAAAAAACAAATTTATATTATATTGAGCTTGATTTTTCTTAAAAGTACTGAAAGGAGAAATGGGGGGCGCATGCATGGGGGAGGTGAGTCAGAGAGGTAGATGATGGATAGGTGAAAAGGGAGGGTCCCTGCTCCATTGATGATCATGAGCTCATATCCAGTATATAAAGGACTCACAAGTTCTCATGAGCACCTGTAAAAGGAGAGGAAAAGAAGGGCACACTTAGCTGGATCAGGAGAAGGAAAGAAAGAGAGAAAGAAGAACAAGGGAGGATAGTTGTGAAGCTAAGGCAAGCTAGGTGGAGATATGGGAAGGCCTCCCTGCTGTGACAAGGTTGGCGTCAAGAAAGGACCATGGACTCCTGAAGAGGACATCATCTTGGTGACCTACATCCAGGAGCATGGACCTGGAAACTGGAGATCAGTTCCTACAAAAACTGGTACGTGGTTCTGATTAATTGCTTTGATCTTCAATCTTTCTATGTATGAAAGAGTGGTTGCAGGCTGTGCACGGATATAAGTTTAATGTCCTTTTTTTTGGTTTGATTTATTTTTTGTACTTTTTTGGAGAGTGAGACTGGCGGCTTCTGCATACTGCCAAAGCAAAAGATTCATCACTTGTGTCATTTTTCACAACACTGAGAGCTGTTGCAGGGCTGATGAGATGCAGCAAGAGCTGTAGATTGAGGTGGACGAACTACCTCAGGCCTGGAATCAAGCGCGGCAATTTCACTCCTCACGAGGAAGGAATCATCATCCACCTGCAATCCTTGCTCGGCAACAGGTGACCGCGCCGCCTGCTCTGTCTTGATTTTTTAGATTTCAAATTGTAGTGAAGCTTTGGTAAATGTTAAATGAAGCCGTCTTTCACGTCGGTAGATGGGCGGCGATCGCCTCCTACCTTCCCCAGAGAACGGATAACGACATCAAGAACTATTGGAACACGCATCTCAAGAAGAAGATCAAGAAGTTGGAGGCTGCGGCGGCGGCGGTGGCGGCGGGGAGCCCGTTAACCTGCCGTGGCTACGCGTCGGCCAGCAAAGCCTACGACGTGGAGTCGGCGAGGAAAGACGCGGGGACGGTGTCGTTCCCGCTCCCGGCCATGCTCCACCACGTCACGCCCTCGAGCTACGCCTGCAGCGCCGAGAACATCTCGAGGCTTCTTCAAGGCTGGATACGCGGCGCCTTGCCCAAGGCCACAGACGACGGCGACCGCCGCCGCCACCACCACCGCAACAGCAGCAGCAGCAGCTGCAGCAACAACCACAGTGCCGCCGGTGGCGCGGCCGCCAAGCAGACGAGCCAACGAGCTGAGGGGGATGCATCAGGTAGCTGCGCCGCTTCCATGACGCAGGAGGACCTGGAGTCGCTGCTTTCCCTCGACAACTTGAGCGGCATTTCCTGGGAGAAGACGGCGGAGGTTGAAGTGGAGAATTCTAATAGTGGCAAGCAGCCTCACTTGTCGATCTTGGAGAACTGGCTCTTCGAGGAGGCGGCGGCGCAGGTGGACGGGCTCATGGAGCTCTCGGCGGATTGCTGCTCCAATTCCATCTTCTAGCAATGATTTCTCGATCAATTGGATCAACCAAATTTGGGTTACAGGAAAACAATTAGTGAATAGCTAGTACTGCCGTACTTTTAAGTCCTTCAACTGCTAGATTTAATGGCCAAAGTGGTAGGATTAGTGCGTACATGTTCTCTCTTTACTTATCACTTGTTTGTTTGCAACTGTAAAATCAATAATTAAGCTGCAGCTTTTTTTCTTGTAATTACAATTAGTATTAACAAACCACTATAAGACCTAAGAGGACAAACAAATTGGCAGCCCAAGATGATTAAGAATTTGAAGCAAACAATAGACGAGCATCAAAAAAAACCCAAGCTAAATTAGCATTTGACACGTGTCCACTTGTTCTTCTTGCCACTTAAAAGCATGATACACCAACCGTCGGCATAAACGGGGTATTAGTTTGACCAAATTTTCGCAAGAGATCGAAAGAATGTCACACAAGATTGATCAAAAAATTTATATATACACCAAGTGCACCGAAGTTACGATCAGTATGTTTGAATCATACATATATGTGTATTTTTTTAGTAATTTATCAAGCGATATACCTAGTTATCCTTGGTTACAAAACCAAGCTTTCTCAACTCCTCTTTTATTAAAAAAAAAAAAGAAAAAAAAAATCTTACTTTTATGGCACATTAAATTTGCATCATGTAATTAATGATCAAAGATAACCTATTGATTTTAGAATCAATGATTAAAGAATAGGTGTGGGGGAAAGGAGCAAGCCCCAACTGCCCAAGATGTTGGGGGTTGACTCTCTCAGTCTCTCCCTTAACTATCTGCTCTGTGGTGATTATTAAAATTTATTAGGCATGGCCAGGAATTTAAGCACTTTGCATAGTTGCAGGTGCGTCACATTGAAGGAGAACCAAGAAAATGAACGACTACTACTTCCCCCAAAAAATCTCCTACTCTTATGGAGTTTTTTTTTTCTAAAATCTAATATGCAAATGCCACCCTAACTATTTTAGTCTAAAGAGTCATTTATATTATGCAGGTGAGCCAGAGTTTAGATTTAATTTCTTAAAATTTTTATACTAAAATGAGAAAATCAATAATAAATGAGGCAAGTAGTATATATGTAACTATAAATGGAACATTTTAGCATGACTCGATAATGAGAATGACATCTATCTAGTTTTCTCTATATTAAGAAGAAAAAAAATATCTTTTAATGCTCATATATAGCTTAGTAGTAATGACACTTGTTGAATGAGAGACCTACAAATATGTATTTCTATTGTTATTAGAGATATTTATTTTGTTCTATGTTGTGTGCCCACAAAAAAGTATAACCATGTTCTTGCTTGTGCTATGATTATAGCCACATCACTTTTGACAAACACTAATGAATTTTTGACAAAGTGGCTATCATTTAATTTTAAGAATTTATTATTTTAAAAAAAATACAATGTTTATCAATTGAGCAATTAATATAAGATTGAAACATCTAATTAGCTCCCTCCTATTGATTGCTCTACTTATCAAAGCAAAAAAACTAATATTTAGAGCTTAATAATTTTAGTTATATTATATAATTCATGTACCTATGGGATGGAAGATAACCTCACTAGCCAATTTTGCATTAATGAATCATCCTACTTCGTTAGCTTGGTATTAAAGTATACAAGCCTACGAAAGTTGAACTAAACCTTGTTAACAACAAAAGTTCTTATCAATTGCATAATCAAGTGTTGCAAAGCTTTAGGCATGAAAAAAAATATTATAGGAGGTAACTCATACTAGGCTTTATAGGAGGTAACTCATACTAGGTGTGATGTTCAGATGAACCTGGACCGGGCTCGGAGTCAGACGAAGGCCCAAGCCCAGGCAAGCGATGCAGACGGGGGCTTGAAGCCTGTGTTACGCTTCATCTACACACTCGTTCCTCAGCGAACAAAGGCAGGGGAGTCCGGCGCCATCTTCGGCGTCAATAGCGGTGAGGTCAACGGCGGCACTGTCCTGGGCGAGGACGGCAACTCTATCTCCGGCGGGATCAACGGCTGGATCTCCGGATGGAAGGCTGGCGGAACTTGGCGAGCGGCCAGGGACGCGATTGAAGACGAAATCACGCAGGGGCGTGATCGGCGGAGCTTCAGATGGAAGGCCGGCTGGTAGCCTTCCCTTCCTTCCAAATCTAGCGTAGACGGCTCTCTCCTTAAGAGTTGGCTGACAAGCGACGAAAAGGGGGACAGGGTCCAAAAGCAGGGAGGAGTCGATACAGGCAGACGGCTCCCCCTGTCGAGACCTCAACGGTACAACCTTCTTCCCAAGCTCCATCCAAGAGAGAGAGAGAGAGAGAGAGAGGGGGGGGGGGGGGAGGTAGGACCGGAGTTGGCGGCATGCTCCTCCGCCTCACCCGACTATGGCATCAGCATCCAAGCAGCACAACTGACAGCCGCACCTCTCCCCTGTTCCAGGGCTTCGGCCCTGATGCCGAGAGGCCTGCGAGGCCCCTTCCTGGAGCAGCAGCTCCGATGCCGTTGCAGGCGGGCGACGAAGAGTTTTCTCTGGTGAGGTTGAGGGAACTGTAAGTCGACGACGAGCAGCCGTCGATGTGAGGGAGCGAGGGAGAGCTTTGTATAAGGGTTTAGGTAGGTTTGATTGACTCGATCAATCGAACAAACGGAAATTTCCCTTATCTCTCCCATCTTCTTCTCCGGCTCCGACAAGCTCTTCCATTGTGATTTCCGGTGGCGAAACGCGTCGTGAGCTTCTCCTTCATGCTTCTCCGCAACGAGATGGCTGAGGCCGGACGCAGGTTCCGGCATGCTGCACGCTTCTCAGCCCTTCCACCTCTTCGGCGATGGCGGCTGAGCGAACGACGCAGACGGCGTCGTGTGAACGCGCGAGGATGAAGCGAAGTAGCGTTCGCTTCGAGGCGTGGTCAACGCCTTCGGCATGGTCAAAATCGGTGAGCGCGGTGGGCGAAATCAAATTTAAATTTTGGATTTTGATTTCGGGTGAAATTAGGCGTACAGTTCCATCCGTGGTGCTGACGTGGATGGGCCAAAATGGACTGGGCGTGACAGTGGTATCAGAGCCAAAGTTTCTGCCAGCGATAATGATGACGCAAGGAGATAGCGGTGCGCAGGTGGCGCACCAACAAGGCGGTGGCGAGCGTCCACCGCCCCTTTCCAAAGCATGGGGCTCTGATGCCGTCGCCAAGCAGGGGACAACGAGAGGTCTACCATATCTCTTTCCGGAGCAGCAGGCTCCGATGCCATCACCGGGCGGGTGCTGAGGATTCTGTCATATGCGAGCGAGATGCCGATGAGAAGTTTGCGAGGCTTCTTCCCAGAGCAGCGGGCTTCGATGCCATCGCCTACCCGGGCGACGAGGGATTCTGATGTCAGGCTGGACGCCGATGAGGGGTCTGCGAAGCCCCTTTCTAGAGCTGCAAGTTCTGATACCTTCACCAGGCGGGTGACGAGGTATTCCGGCTTCTGAGAGCGAGATGCCGATGAGGAGTCTGCAAGACTTCTTCCTGGAGCAGCGGGCTCCGATGCCGTCACCAAGCAGGTGACGAGGATTCCGGCATCTGTGAGTGAGGTGCCGATGAGAAGTCTGCTAGACTTCTTCCCAGAGCAAAACAAGGAGAGCTCCGATGCCTTCACTAGGCGGGTGACGAAGTTCCGACATCTGCGAGGTGCCGACGAGAGGTCTGCGAGACCTCTTCCCGGAGCAGCGGGCTCTGATGACCGGCACCAAGAGGGAATCCGACGACGTCAAGGGCGACGTCCGAGTTTGGCAAGAGAGAATGTGATGCTCAGATGAAGCTGGACTGGGCTCGGAGTCAGACGAAGGCCCAAGCCCAGGCAAGCGATGTAGACGAGGCCCGAAGCCTATGTTACGCTTCGTCTGCACGCTCGTTCCTTAGCAGACAAAGGCAGGGGAGTTCGACGCCATCTTCGGCGTCAATAGTGGCAAGGTCAATGGTGGTGCTATCCTGGGCAAGGACGGTAGCTCTATCTCCGGCGGGATCAACGGCTGGATCTCCGGATGGAAAGTTGGTGGAACTTGGCGAGCGGCTGGGGACGTGATTGAAGACGAAATCACGCGGGGGCATGATCGACAGAGCTTCAGATGGAGCTTTAGATGAAATCATGCAGCCGTCCCTTCCTTCCAAATCTAGCATCGACGACTCTCTCCTTAAGAGCCGACTGACAAGCGACGAAAAGGGGGGCGGGGTCCGAAAGCAGGGAGGAGTCGATACAGGCAGACGGCTCCCCTTGTCGAGACCTCGACGGTGCAACAACCTTCTTCCCAAGCTCCGTCCAAGAGAGAGAGAGAGAGAGGAGGGGGAGGCAGGACCGGAGCTGGCGGCATGCTCCTCCGCCTCCCTTGACGATGGCATCAGCATCCAAGCGGCGCAACCGATAGCCACACCTCTCCCTTGTTCCAGGGCTTCGGACCTGATGCCGTTGCCAAGAGGGCGACGAAGAGAGGCCAGCGAGGCCCCTTCCCGGAGCAGTAGCTCCGATGCCGTCGCAGGTGGGCGACGAAGAGTTTTCTCCGATGAGGTTGAGGGAATTGTAAGTCGACGGCGAGCGGTCGTCGACGTGAGGAAGCGAGGGAGAGCTTTGTATAAGGGTTTAGGTAGGTTTAGTTGACTCGATTAATCGAACAAACGAAAATTTCCTTTATCTCTCTCATCTTCTTCTCCGGCTCCGACGAGCTCTTCCATTGTGATTTCCAATGGCGAAATGCATCGTGAGCTTCTCCTTCACCATCCCCGGCAGCTGAAGCTTCCGCGACGAGATGGCTGAGGCCGGACGCAGGTTCCAACCTGCCGCACGCTTCTTAGCCCGTCCACCTCTCCGGCGACGGTGGCCGAGCGAACAACGCAGACGGCGTTGTGTGAACGCGGGAGGATGAAGTGAAGCAGGTTCGCTTCGAGGCATGGTCAACGCCTTCGGCACGGTCAAAATCGGTGAGCGCAGCGGGCAAAATCAAATTCGATTTTCGGATTTTGATTTCGGGTGAAATTGGGTGTACAGTTCCATCCGTGGTGCTGACGTGGACGGGCCTAAATGGACTGGGCATGACACTAGCTCTTGAGAGGGAGACATAATGGTTCTCTAATAGTCTTACATTATTAAGATGGAAAATTATCTGTGGATTTATGAGGTAGAAGACAACTCCACTTTACTAGTTGATCGTTTCTAGATGGTTAACTTTTATCTATTAATTTAGAAAGCAACCACATTAAGTGATGAAGACATTGTGAGGTCTAAGTAAGGGAGTATATTATAGGAGATGAGTCATGCTAAATGTCCTTAGTGAGTGGTAGATAAGGTGTCCCTCTATCTTTGCCTCTCAAGCACAGAGCATGAGTTTATAAGGTCTAGTTATATATTGGATTAGTGGACCGCTCATCAAATATGATATCTCAAGCCTCTACTCTTAACTAATAAGCTATTGAAGAGCTAAACATGCCATAACAAGGGTATTACATGACTATAGTAAGGGAGAATGCCATGAGAGGTAGCTCACTCTAAATACCTTGAGATAAGATATTACTCTAGCAGTCCCATATTGATAAGAAAGGATATCTATAAGTTTATAAGATTGAAGATAATCCACACATCATTGTAAGTTGATAAAGCTCTCTTTCATCAAATTAATTATAAACACATAAGTCGCATGCCAATCAATTAACTACCTCGTATAATCGTATTATCATCCCATCAACTAGTTTGAAGGAAAAAAGAAGACCAAATACTGTAATTGATATCCTAGTTTAAGAACTCAAGATTTACTAAAATTTTTCGGAGTGCATTTATTTAAACTATGTTTTAAAAAAATTTCTTTTAGATTATTGATTTATTTTTCTTTTTGCGAATGGTAGAGTTATAATTGGATCGACTGTGGCAATTAAGCCATTGCCAGGTGCACATATATACATGACAACTGGATGCTCCCCCAAAAGATGATATAATTTATTGCACGATTAAGATCAATTAATTTTGTAGGTACAATTGTAGATAAATGCTCTACTACTTAGGCTGTTGTTGTTACGCCCCGAGCGCCACCCGGGACCCACGCCGGTAATCCCAGACCTCGAGACACAATAATATTGTACCTGATAAGTCAACACAATAACCAAGAGGTACAGAACAGAATAAAATAACATAAACAGAAGGCCAGCCCAGCCATTGAGTATCCATAATACACACCAACAGACATAAGACCGGCGCAACAGTCAACAAAGTCAATAACACACCGACCGATGTAGCGGTCAACAAAACGCGACAGAAACACGATTGGCACAGCGGTCGACAAGTCCAACAACAACATAATATAATAACAACACATTGACATATGCAGCTCAACCCACCCAGACTGGCAGTCCATATCTAGCTATCTAAGGTGCTCCAGATGGAGCCGTGCCTAAACCTAGAAGCAAGTCAAAGAGGGTTAGCCGAAGGCTAAGTAGGGATATATCAAATTATATGCTGCATGATCAGAACAGAGAAAGTTACCAGAATACCACCATAACTCTACATGTCCTGTATATCGTATAATTAGACTAAAATACGCAACAATATAGTGTCAACACACATAGATAAAACTGGGAGCTGATACAGTAGTGGTTCGAGACCCACAACTCTGAAACAGAGTAGTCCATACTGATGGCTCCCCGAACAGTAGAGACGACTGTCCGTCGACAGCCCGCTAGTGTAGCGTCCTACACTCAGTACAACCCATCTCATCGGGTTGACAACATATCCGAGATCTCAAGCCCATAACATCGGACTCTCTTGGTCTAGCATTATCATAGATAGATGATCGCACGTCTCAGAATATAACAAGCAATAACTGAGGTACACTGAACTATCTATCACTAGACATCCAGCCCTCAATGTATGTATACATAACACATACCAACTACCAACTACTAACTCGCATGCAATACTGACTCACATAACGTGTTTCATACAAGCATACTATGTCAACAGGAATAAGATGTGAGTAGAAAGGAAATCAGAACAATAGTCAATAGCCATAACAGCTATAAGGAGGTGCCACTAACTACATATGCGGTTGGCACCGTAACAAAGGAAAGAAGGTAGAATCCTAACGTCAGAAGCAGACGTACAGTAATAGAACCAACCAGTAATCACATGTATTAATCAACAGGTCATAGCAGATCAATTAAGGTATAAGTCAACGTATTATACTAAATCACTTATCATAATTGTTAACATACAGGTCTAAGTTAATCGGTTGATCATGTCTAGATCTAGGTATTTAATCAAATCTGTTCGTTAGTACATGTGTCCAGGTTATGTTTTCGCATGCGTTCATATAATTACATATAGAGTCGGGTCAGGGTACTAATGGAGTTCGCAGCCACGTGCGAACGCAAATCACCGGAACGGAATCCAAAGTTTGCCGAAATAGTATTGCCGAAATAGTACACTAGAATAGTGCTTCCGTGCTCGAAACTCGCCGGAAATGGAGGGGAAAGACTCGCCATTTGCCAGAGATCAGAAACGGGTGAAAGAACTTGCCGGAGGAGATGCAGCGTCGCCGGAAACGTGTGTTTGGCGCGTTTCCGTCCAAACCCTAGCTCGCTGGACGAGATGGCAAAGGAGGCAGCGGAATAGAGTCAGAGCAGAAGATCGACGCCGGGAGGAAAGGAGAAGGGTCGCCGGCGCAAGGAAGGGGTGTGCGCACCCCGCGACCGTCACCGAGTAGGAATCGTGAATGAAGGAGCAAAGGCGTTGCCGAATGGTTTGCTGAGTTAGGGCTTCATCGCCAGAAGTCGGAGCTCATCGGAGTAGCAGTCGGAGCACGCCGGACGAAGGTGGAGACGCGAACGAAGGAGGAGGAGCGAAGCTGAAGGGAGAAACGGGCAGCGTTCGTTCGTTTGGTGATGGGGAGACGAACGCGAAGGTAGGGGAAAAATAAGGAGGGAGAAGGGCATGCGTGACAGTAAGGGACGGGCAAAGCGTGGGCTTGACCACCTCACACAGTGACCTGTCCCATCAGTCCTATCAGCCCTTTATTTAATAGTATTTTATTTTTGAAGTTTTCTCTTCTTTGTCCGTATTCGGCACGGACATAATATTATTCCCACCTTCAGAGAATTTGGTCCCCAAATTCTAAACATATTTATTAAAGATAAACAAACAGGATTACAGAAGTAGTAATACAACAGTCACTCATCTACTCCTCCATCTTTGGAAACAAATCCGGATGTCTCATCATAAACTCATCCTCACGCTCCTAAGTAGCCTCACTCTCAGGATGATTCTTCCACTTGACTTTAATCAGGCTGATAACTTTATTTCTCAATTGGTGCTCTTTACGATCTAAGATTTCCATAGGCATCTCCGCATATGTGGCATCCTGCCTAACATGAACAGCACCATGGGTCAATACATGAGATGGATATGCTATGTACTTGCGCAACATGAATACGTGGAACACCGGATGAATATGTGTGTACATCGGTGGAAGCGCTAATCAGTATGCGACAGGTCCAACTCTCTAGTATCTCAAAAGGACCAATATACCGTGGGGCTAACTTACTAGAATATCCAAATCTAGTTGTACCCTTCTTCGGAGAAATCCGAAAAAACACGTGATCACCGACATCAAACTCAAATGGACGTCGTCTCTTGTCCGCATAACTCTTTTGTCGGCTTTGGGCAGTTAATAATTTCTGTATAATAATCTGAACCCTTTCAGCATCCAATTCCAACATAGCCGGTCCCAATACATGGCTCTCACCTGCTTCGTCCCATCACACCGGGGATCTTCACCCTCTGCCATATAAAGCTTCGAAAGGTGCCATCTGAATGACAGAGTGGTAACTATTATTATATGCAAATTCCACCAAGTGTAAGTGGCACTCCCAACCATCCGTAAAGTCCAAGACGATAGCTTGGAGCATATCCTCTAGCGTCTGAATAGTTCGCTCAGCCTGGCTGTCAGTCTGCGAGTGATAAGCCGTACTGATAAGTGTTATTTCTAATGGATTTACAGTCTTATTTATACACTCTTTTCATGCCTAAGCCTTGCTTTTATGCTATTATTTTGAATCTTTTCTCATTAAGTACAGAATCTTCTCTATTTTTCGGTTATTTGTGAAATACAGGTTATTTCTCTATATTTTCAAAAATATTTTAAAGATTTGGAGTTATGGAAAAGTTCAACACATTACAAGTATCACACACGAAAAATTTAGAATTTTTTGGAGTTGTATATGCTCATCATGGCCTGGCCGTGCTCGCTATCATGGCCGTGATCAGATCGGCGTCCCAGTCTCCTGTTCAGCGAAGCCGACACAGCATGCCCGTGATGGTCATCACGGCCGTGACCGAAAAAATTCAGAAATTCCACGAAGTTAACACGGCCTAGAGAACGGGTGTGTTCAGCATTTTATGAACCCGTCATGGCCGTGACGAGTTCCGACACAAATCATCCGAAGTCATCACTGGTATGCGCACGAGTGTGTCAAGCATTCCAGGATTTTATGCACTAAACACGGCTGGCCCATGTCCGCCATCACGGCCGTGCTTATATTGTCGCAGATCCCATAATTCATCACGGCCTGACCGTCATGGTCATCACGCTAGTGACAACATCTACAGATCTCGACCATCGACCAATTTTTTGCCAAATCCGACGATCCAAGAGCCTAGAAATTGGGGAAACTCTCAATAATCCTTCCTAACCGCCCAAGGCTTCGATTGAGGTATAAAAGTAGCGATTTTGGGCGGTTACAAGGTTTGAATCCTTGGAGAACTCAACTACGGCGAAAAAAGGGCGAAAACCAGCGTTTGAGGGCTTGTTTGAATGGATTTCTTTGGGATTTTCGAGAGAATACCAAAGATTTGTGTTGCCTTACATTTTAGTAGTGATTTTTACTAATATTCCATGATGAATTTGGGCCTATTTGAATATTTTTACACTCCTTTAAGACTTATTTAGTTAAAAACTTCAGAATCTTCACTTTTCGTCTGTCATATTAAATTTTAGGTAAAATCACCCAATTCTGAAGTTTTTTTTGAAGAATCTGAGAGCATGGGGTGATTCCTTATGAGAAGACGAAGCTGCCCATAAAATTTGGGCTCAATCTGAGCTTTTTTTGGACTTCACGGCCACGGGGTTCACCGGTGATCTTGCCGAACGACGAAACTCACCGCGCGTTTCACTGGTAGGTGAACTCGGCGGGGATCACCGATGATGTCAGGGTATCCGAAAGTCGCCGCGCATTTCATTGGCAGGTGAACGCCATGGGGTTCACCCGTGATTCTGTCTGATAAAACCTGGGCAGAAATATGCCATGGACTTCACTGGTAAGTGAACCCGGTGGGGTTCACCTGTGATTATTTCGCAATAGAATTGCACAGAACACTTCACCACCTGGTGAATCCGGCGGGGTTCACCCGTGATACTATCGTAGCAGCTCGACCTTCACTCGGTTTTTCGTCGATTTCAGGCCCGATTCAAATCCAAATTTAGCAAGTGAGGACTTTTTGGAAAGCTTACTCGAAGGCGGACAGATAGAATATAAAAGCCCTAAATTTCGTGACCTAGGAGAGGAGGAATCTTGCGACGAAGCGGTTAGGGCGGACGAACACGACGGACAGGCGACTTTGGGGTGATTTTCGGAGATTCGAGAATCGGAACTCAGCAATCCTTGGTTATTTCATTCGGTTCATCGTCTCCTCCCTCTTAGAAACCTTTTTTTGTGATTTTCTTATGTACAAAGAGAGATCTATTAACGTTTCGATGATGGTTGTAGCGTAAACTTTATTTCAAGGCTAGGTTGAAGCCCTCTGACGATTTCTATTTGCAATTATTTTGTTAACTTTGTTATTTGGATCATATTCTGAGCATATTTCACTTGAAGTATTAATTTCTTGATATTTACTCTGGCCAATTATTATCATGTCATAGTTATTATAGTTCATAACGAAAGTAGGATTGTAATGACGGAACCTCTTTGTGAATCTTGCGAAGGCTCGACACGAAAGTGCTTGTTCTTTGCTCAAGGGTCCATAATCTACCACGGAACCCATTGGGTTTGTCTAGAGCGATCCACCGCGAAAGTAGGAGACGTTCTGGATAAATACCGGGGTGTAGACTCGAAATAGGGCACCTTGTACCATAGGGTAGATTCCTTATGCATATTTGTAAATCCTTGTAACAATATTTATTTCTTAGCGCAATTGAAATCGTCAGAGTGGTAGAAACCCAAGCCCTGATATTTTCTCTCATATATTTTACCTGCCGTAGTTGTTTGATTTCTTGCTTACGATTTCGCTTAGTTTTAGTTTTTAAAGTTCCAAAAACAACGATTTGATCAGCTTAGATTCCAAGAATTAGATTCTCTGGTACTCACCTTGTTCCCTGTGGGATTCGATATCTTTTGTATTACTTCGACATTTCCGTGCACTTGCGGATAGTGTCAAGTTTTTGGCGCCGTTTCCGGGGAACAACGGTTGATATCAGTATACTTCTAAGGACGGGTAGACTAAGTTTTAGTTAGTTTTCTTTTCTTTCTTTATTCTGTTTCATGCTGCTTTCTGCTTGTGTTAATTGCTTTGAACTTCATAATTGAGTCTGACAAATTTTTATGCAAAGAAGTTCCAGAGCAGGAGCACTCTTGGAAATCGATCTCGAAATAGAACGAACCTTCAAACAAAGAAGGAAGCTTAAGCAAGATCTGAAAAAGGAGAATCAAAAATAGATGGAACACCTTCACATTGACATGGAGAACAAACCAGCACCTCAACCTATGAAAAACAACAATGCCAGAATACTGCGAGAATATACAGCGCCTTTTACACATGGGTTTCAATCAGGAATCGTTAGGCCTAGTGTCGAGGCCAATAATTTTGAAATTAAACCTGCTCTACTTTCCATGATGCAACAAAATTAATTTGGTGGTTCTCCTCTTAAGGACCCTAATATGCATTTGTCTATATTTTTGAAATATTGTGATATGTTAAAGATTAATGGAGCTACTTCTGATGCTATGAGGTTGCATTTGTTCCCTTCTCCTTAAGGGACAGAACAAGGGCATGGCTCCACACGATCCCCTCAGCTTCAATTCGGACATGGGATGAACTGTCTCAAGCTTTCCTCTCAAAGTATTTCCCTCATTCGAAGACAATCCACCTCAGAAACCAGATAACGAGCTTCATGCAGAAGGATGAAGAGTCTTTGTATGAAGCTTGGGAAAGATTTAAAGAGCTTCAAAGATTATGTCCGCACTATGGGATTGAGACTTGGGTCCTAGTACACACGTTCTACATGGGATAGGAATATAATCTAGGCTCACAGTCGATGCAGCTGCTGGAGGATCGGGCTTAAAGAGCAAAGTACCTGAAGATGCTATAAGCCTCCTGGAGGACATGATACTAAACTATCATCAATGGAATCCAGAGCGAGGTACACCTTCCAGAAAAGCAGGTAAATTCGATCTTGATTCATTAACTGCTCTCACTGCGAAGGTAGACAATCTGACTAAGAAATTTGATTCATGGTCTGTTAACTCTTTAGACACTAATTCATTATCTTGTGAGTTGTGTGGCATTGCAGGACATGCAGGTGCTGAGTGCCGAGTGGGAGATGGATAAGTGGTCCAAGGTCAGCCTAAACATCTAAATGCAGTTGGAAATGCAAACCCCATGAACAACCCTTATTCCAACTATTACAACCCTGGCTGGCGCAACCACTCGAACTTCTCCTACCGGACCACGCAGCTTATACAATCAGGGCAGGCGCCACCACAAGTTCAACCTCAGCAAGGGAACTTCAGGCCGCCACAACAAAAAAATTACAGGCAGCCACCTGGGTTCCAACAGAGAAACTACAATCCTCCCCCTCAACAAGCAAATTACAATCCACCCCCAAGATTGACCCAAGACTCTCAACTGAGTAAGCAAAATGAAGGGCTGACTGACATGATGAAATTGATGATGACGAGGATGGACTCCTTGGAAACGCATAATAAAATGTTAGAGAGCCAGCTTGCGCAGTAGGCTAGCTCATCCTCTAGAGCGCCAGGGAAGCTTCCATCACAGCTAGAAGTTAACCCGAGGGAGCATTGCAATGCAATCTCCACTCGGAGCGGCAAACAACTCGAAGACCCTAAGATGCCGACCGATGAAACAAGGGATGAAGTGACACCGAATCCTGAGAAGCCACATGCAGATTCAACACCGGCAGAACATGAGCGAACAGAGGAAGAGCGACCCTATGTTGGGCCACCAGCTTACAAGCCGCCGATACCTTTCCCTCAGAGGCTTGTCAAAGCTAAGCTAGACAAGCAATTCAGTAAGTTTCTAGAAATATTGAAAAAACTATATATTAACATTCCCTTTGTTGATGCCCTTTCATAGATGCCGACCGATGCGAAGTTCCTGAAGGACATCCTCTCAAATAAATGGAAGCTAGAAGACCAAGGGACCATGGCACTCACTGAGGAGTGCAGCGCAATTTTGCAGAACAAGCTTCCACAAAAACTCAAGGACTCTGGCAGCTTTTTCATACCGTGCCAGATAAGAGAGATGACCTTTCAGAGAGCACTGTGCAATCTAGGAGCGAGTGTCAGCATCATGCCGCTATCATTGTGTAAAAAGATGGATTTGGGTGACTTAAAATCGACTAGTATTTCTCTGCAGCTTGCTGATAGATTAGTTCGAAGTCCAGTGGGTATTTTAGAGGATGTACCTATTAAAGTAGGGGATTATTTTATTCCTGCTGACTTTATTGTGTTAGACATTGATGAGGATGACAGACTTCCTATTATCTTAGGAAGACCTTTTCTTGCTACAGCTGGTGTTGTTATCGATGTTAAAAATAGGAAACTGGATTTAAACATCGGTGGCAATGTTATTCAATTTGATCTGTCTAACTCTCTCAAAAAACCAAAGTTTGGAAGACGATGGACACCGCCTCGAACACCGTTTTGAAGATGGACTAGTCAAGCAAAGGGAAGTTCTCTGCTTCATGCTTCTTCTTCTTTAGCTCTGATGCAGCTTCTGCTGCTTCCGCTCACACGCCTCCTCCTCATACTTCTTCTTCTATGCCAATCTATTGCCTGACAGAGAAAAGCTAAAGAGGGATTAGAGCCAATGGAATGCCCAAATTATGGGGAAGAGAGAGGCAAGCTAGTGCATGTACTATCAGAGGGACGGAGGGACTGGGGAGTTACATTACTGCATGTAAAGATGCAATTTGAACAAGTGAGGCAAGAGAGAGAGAATTGGTAGGCATGGTTTGAAATACCGGTCCAAACTAGTACTCCATGTAGCATAGAACAAGATGAAGACATAACCTTGCTCAGTGAGTGATGAAGCTATAGCAGGTGGGAGGGACCTTAGTGCCATGCTCTACGGTGTTACACAATGCACGAAGAAACGGGAGAGGGTCTTTAGATGAGGGAAGTAAAAACGCTTTGGAAATGCAGCGGAAAACATAATGAAATCAGCATCGAACTTGATTGAGGTAACACAAATGCAAGAAAACACAACGGTACTCAACTACCAAAAATGCTTTACTAACCTCTTAGCATTTTGCAAGCTCACTTATTACATTTTAATCCACTTGGGGAATAGCGGATTCGCGGGGTGCAGCTCACATGCCTATGCACCTGAAACAAACCAAAGACCAACGGAATGCCCATGCCTCTGACGTACGGATACTCGTGGGTGAAGGGTGAAGGGTGAAGGAAGAAGACAGTGGAAAAAATCACAAGCACTTAGAAAAACAGGCAAACCTAACCCACCGGAGGCGGTGGGATTTACTTCTCATACGCAGGAAATCGGAACAACTTTGGAATCGAGACGATGACCTCGACCCGAACAAGACTTTGAAGGCGAAGCTCCAACTTCGACTTCCACATGCGTTGAAGGCTCTCAGCTCACCAGGAGGACTCTATCACCAAGAGAACTGAAGAAGAAACTACCCCATCCTCCTCTTTTATAGAACAAGGAGGGAACAAAACAAAACTACTAAAGACAACAAACTTTAACAACTACCTACCCTGCAGGCCACAAAATGGTCAATCTGCAGGTACAAGACAAAGAAAAACAAACTCCTACCTAATATTCTATGAAGCTAGCGCAAGGGTCTTGTTCTGCGTACAGGGGCGGCTGGGTGGTTAGACGCGTTTGGAACACACCACAACAAAGCAACATAACTTGGATGTTGTGGGCTGAGTTACTACCGAAGTGGCACGCTCTTGGGCCGTGTTGCTGAGGCGATTGCGAGGCCCCTCGGTGGTTGGACCTTCAGGAGGGTGGGTTGCAAGAACTTCGATGTGTATCAATAATGGGCCGATGATTGCCACAAATCGATCCGGAGGTTGAGAAGTGCGTTGAGATCGCCATATTTCCACTTTGTTGGGCACCTTCGGGTCCTCCTTGGATGGGTGAACATGGTAGAGAGGGTTGTGCATGTCGAAACGGGGTCGTCAGAGCAAAATGGTGTCTTCAGGGGTGATCATGGCCTGGCTGTGCTTCTGTTCACGGCCATGATCAATTCTGTCGAAGCCTGCCGAACTTCGGCCTGGCTGTGATGGTGTTCACGGCCGTGATCAGGTGCTCCAGGATCCGCCGAGCTCATCATGGCCTGCCCGTGCTTCTCTTCATGACCGTGGCTGCGTTCGCGTCTGAAATCACCGGTTTTTCCATTTTTCGCCAAGGTGATCACGGCCTACCCGTGTTTTCCATCACAACCGTGATCAAGTGTGCCGATTTTTGCCGAGCTCGTCACGGGCAGGCCGTGCTTACTTTCTGGAATCTTCGCCGAGGCCGTCACACCCGTGACGGGCGCCATGGCCTGCCCGTGTTCAATGCACAAAAAATTATAGGGAGGTGTTTTCTCATCTGATTCGTCCTCTACTTCCGTGCTAGCCTCTCCTGCATCAGTGAGCTGCCTCCACCTCCTCCTCCGTTTTCTTCACTCTGCTGATCCATGTACCAGTGCCGTCCTTCTCCTCCTCCTTCCTTCTCCTCATTCATGAACCAGTGTCCTCCTTCTGTTACTTAGACCGGTACAACTGTACCACCGGAGCATACTAGTTTTAAAACATTGGTTGTAAGTTGTAATGGTAAAAATGGAATGATAATGCATTTGATAAAACAAAATAAGCTTTACATTTTCTATATTTTCTATAAGTTATTTAAGTCATTTTCCAATAGCAATGCATCAAAAAAGATAGAGTACTTACATGGAAGTAATAGAATGCAAAACACAGAAGCAATGTGAAAGTAGACAGTAAAATTAGTTTTAAAACGATCGCAAGATACAAGAAAAAGTCCATTTACGTAGTTAAATTTGTGTAAATAGTTTTATAATTAATCAGTCTTCAACACTATGAAGACAGTCTTCTAGACTTCAGAAAGAGAGACAACAATAAAAATGAACTGATTTTTAAATTTCAGTTTCCACACTCCGATGCCAAGGTAACAGCGCCAATAGCAACAAAAACACAAACACTAACAATCACTTTCTATAAAAGCTTGATGATCTATTGCACTTTTAATTTAATATTACTTTTGTTCAAATAGTAAGAAATGGTCAAATGAGACACTATAGAAGACAGATAATATATGAGTTGAATTTATGAATAAAATTTAAAAGGGCAGCTCCAAAATTCTGCAAATGGCATGGTAATTGGCATTTCAATTAAGAAAAACTCACGGAAGTTTAAAGGAAGAATTTGAATGTACAAACATAGCTCAGCATGAAATCAAAAGCTTTTCTGGTCTCCTCTAGACCGTCAGATCCCTTCTTCTCATTTACTTTTTTAATGAAATTAATATAGCAGTGTCTGCATATTGAAATAAACAAAGAATAAAAATCAAGAACCGTAATATCAATAAGCATCCATAAAAGATAACAGTCGTAAAAAATCAACACTCAGACGCTCACGTTCAGAAACCCCATTATGTACCAAGCAGAATCTTTGTTTAGAATTTATACATTGACACCATACATCCAAGCAGTGCTATAAACACAGAATTTACCAGCCAATATTGTGATTAAAGTATTGTTCCAACATTTCAGGTGAGCGGATCCAATGCATTAGTATCATAGCCTTTCCAACATCAGCTATGGAGGGTCAAGGGTAAGGTCCACTCTAGTAAGGGACTTTCTACTTTGTGGGGTCTCCTTGTCACTGACCTCAGGCCTAGGCATTCCCACCTCCCTTGTTGTCTCTACATAAGCAAGAAAAACCACCACCCTCTGGTAGAGCTTGCAATGCTGCCTTTTTCTCTTGACCTACTAAACAGGGTCGGTCATAAATATGCTAGCCTAGAGGAGTTTATGGAAGAGGAGGATCTTTGACCCCACGCACTTGTGGGATTCTTTGTTGGAGCTAGGTTTCCCTACCTACTAATTAAAACCAGACTTCCGACTATGTGGAGGCTCTTGGAGGCATTAATACTTTTACCTTGCATTTGGGGTTCATCCTTTTAAATTCAAAAGCAAGCACAAAAAACCCATGCATTAGAGGGAGGCCCCTAGTTTGTTGCCAACCCGTCTACTAATTTTGAAGCCATGGCATTAGGATGGTAATACAAGAAATTTACGGATTCTAAGATTTCCCTTGGAGATGGCAATCCGAGAACTACCATAGCATCCGTATTTAGAGGAATAGATCATAGATGAGAATAGTGAGATAGTCAAGAAGAGGATGTTGACAACACGGTTCGAAAAGCCGGTCGGTACCGGCAGGTACGGCCGATTTGTACTGGTCTGGCGAGGGACCGACACTGGACGAACCTTCGGAGCACGGACAGCGGCGAGGCGACAGCAGGCGGAGCATGGGCGATAGCAGGTGGAGCAGGAGCAGGCGGAAGCTGCTTTTGAACGAAGCTTCCACTGGCACCGGAAGCTTCGAACCGCTGCTCTTCCTCTGCCGCCGCTATTCCACTCTTGCCTACTGCCGCCGCTTCTGCCACGGGTCGCTAGTACGGTACCAGTACCGTACCGGTCCGGTGGCTCGGTCCGCAAAACTTTGAACCATGGTTGACAGAGAGACTACCTTGCCCTACACTTAGGGCTTGTTTACTTGGAAGGAAAGTTAGAAGGAAAGGAGAGAAAATAGAAAGGAAATGAGTATAGAGTTGTTTACTTGGGCAGATGGATAGTTTAGGAGGAAAAATAAAAGGGAAAGTTAGACATTAATCCCTCTATTTGTTTTCCGCCCGAATCGTGCATAAAACTGAAACTACATCTTAACTTTACTAACTTCACACCTCGCTTTTTACTGCCCTGTTGCTCGTTCTCACTCACTACGAGCTTTCTTCAACTACTCGTCCTTGCCATCGTTACTCGATGATTTCAAAGAACAAACCTAATCTCTTATGATAAGTTTCAAACTCAATGATTTCTAGGGTTCTAAATTTTACAATCAACCTCTCAGTCTATTTCGCAAAATTCTAAAACATGCTGATATTTATAAAACTAAGGTGAATCAAAGAACAATGAATTACAAAAGTAAAATTATCATAATAAAATTATCATGACAAAAGTGAATATTTTCTAGTCATTAACAAACCAAGGGGATTACACCCCATGTCCCATAAAAAGATCTAAGCTTGCATGGTGAAAGGATTACAATAAATCATAATTTCAGAGGATTAGAAATCGAAAAAGGGAAGAAAAGTTACAAAACAGGTGCTGTAATGAAATTGCAGCACCGTAATTGCCTTTGAACAGCGCTATCACCGCTGTTTTGTTGATTTCTCCTCCGATCGGACTCCAAACGCTCTAAAACTTCTGGTGTGTGCTCTCCTACTCCAGACGAAGCTTCAGTGTAAATTGCAAGGCTTGAGGCACTCTCTACGCCTCCCATGAGGCCAAACCTTAGACGTCTCTCTGACGATTGCTCTCTCCAATCTGGATAAAAATTTGGGGCTTTTTCTTCGTGCGTCTTCTCCTCTTAACCACGAGTCCACAGCAACTTTCGTATCTAAATTTGGAGGTCTGGATCAAAAGATATGGTCTGTGCAAGATTCAGACCCGTAAAAATCACGTTTTTGAATGCAATTACGGTACCGTAATGAATATTACGGCAGTGCCGTAATTTTGGCTCTGTGAAGTATTTGTCAAGATTACGGCCCGTAAAAATGTTTACGGCCGTGCCATATTTGCTTCTGCATGTTTTTGGACAAAAATACGGCCCGTAAAGATCATTACGGCAGTGCCGTAATTCTGGAAATCTCTCGGGTGGAAAATCATCTGTAATTACGGTACCGTGATCTTATTTACGGTAGTGCCATAATCTCCATGAAAACTTTGGTCAAAATCTTCCCAAATTACGGCACCTCTCAGGGATTACGGCTGTGCCGTAATTCTGTGGTGTAATTACGGTACCGTAAAATCCATTACGGGGGTGCCATAATTTGCTCTGAAACTCTGATTCTTCTGATATTTGACGTGTGATCTCCTCTTGATGTTGTGAATTCAATTATGCATTTGGTTTGCTCGAAATCGACTGAAAAGCATGCCTTTTTGCCTGAAAATCATCAAAAATAGAAAAGAGTGTGGATTCCGCAAATATTGATAAAAAAGACATAAAAATAAGCAAAGTCTATGAATATGACACAAAAATACCAATGAAATGATACAAAATTTACTATAAATTTCGGTGTCATCACATTCGCGCAAGAGGCGCTAGCTCCATCCCGACCCGACGTTCCCACCCTCTCCTCTCACATATACGACGTTGCATAGAGGACTATGCAATATTTTAGAGTGGGTGAGCTGTCTTAACTCCAGCTTCTGTTTGGTTATGGTTGTCCTAATTTTCTACTTTTCTCTTCATGGTTTTGTTATGATACTTTCTGATGGATGTTATTTTGATATTGGCATTGTATCTTATATGCCACTATTCGTGGGCCTGGTCCACATCTACAGGCCCCACTCTCTACAGTGTATAACACATATTTGAACCGCTTGTTTTCCAGCTTTGGCATTATGCTATAACCCTCTTTACATGTTACATGATGTGTGGATCTATGTGTTTTCATGAAGTTGTTTTAAGGTATATATCGCTAGTCTTGTCTAATGATAGCTTTGCAAAACTCTTAAAGTTAAATGCATGATTGGTTGGAATTTATCAAGACATGTTGAATGTAGTACTTGTTGGAAATTTTCTCAATAGTCATGTCCATATATTCTATGAATTAGAAATTTTCTAATTGGATTGATTTTAGGTTGTTCATTTAGTGGGTCAAGCGTTTTCATGATTCTTCAATTGATTTTGGTTTGCAATTTACATTCGATACATATCAGGATATATAATCTCTTTCTAAACTTTGAATTCCTTTCTAGTATTGGGGAAACACTGCATTTGTTAAAAGCCAAGATATGTTGATTTCTGTTATTTCAAAAAAAAATATATTTTTCACACTTAGATTCCTCTACTTGGCACTGCGAAAAATTGGCAGTGGTACCGAAGGATATGAGTTGAAATCTAAGAAATGTGAATTGAAATAAAAAGACTCCTCTACTTGGCATTGCGAAAAATTGGCAATGGTACCTAAGAATATGAGTTGAAGTCTAATGCAATGATTAGTGTTTTGTATCCTGAATAAAAACATTTGAGTTAACCCCAACATTATGAATTGGAAGGATATGAATGAGATGAGTGTTGTGTATGTTTTGATTGAATCCCATGTTTACTGCTTTCTAAATTGGTTGACATCTAAAAACTGCGAGACCAAACTGGTGAATGCTTAAGACACTCATTTTAGTTGATTTCTTCTGATTAGATCTTGGATTGCTAAAGAGTATTTTTCTGAACTTGGGTGCGAACTTCAACACAAAAAATTATTCTTATACCAAGCATGTATTTCAACTTATTTCATTGCTTGAGGACAAGCAAAGATTTAAGTCGAGGAGTACTTGATGCCTTACATTTTAGTAGTGATTTTTACTGATATTCCATGATGAATTTGGGCATATTTGAATATTTTTACACTCCTTTAAGGCTTATTTAGTTAAAAATAACCCAATTCTGAAATCTTTTTGAAGAATCTGAGAGCATGGGGTGATTCCTTATGAGAAGACGAAGCTGCCTATAAAATTTGGGCTCAATCGGAGCTTTTTCTGGACTTCACTGGCAGGGGTTCACCCGTGATTCCGTCTGATAAAACCTAGGCAGAAATATACCGTGGACTTCATAGTAGGTGAACCCGGTGGGGTTCACCTGTGATTATTTCGCAACAGAACTGCACATAACACTTCACCACCTGGTGAACCCGGCAGGGTTCACCTGTGATACTATCGCAGCAGCTCGACCTTCACTCAGTTTTTCGTTGATTTCGGGCCCGATTCAAGTCCAAATTTAGCAAGTGAGGACTTTTTGGAAAGCTTACTCGAAGGCGAACAGATAGAATATAAAAAACCTAAATTTTGTGACCTAGGAGAGAAGGAATATTGCGACGAAGCGGCTAGGGTGGACGGACACGACGGATAGGCGACTTTGGGGTGATTTTCGAAAATTCGAGCGTCGGAACTCAGCAATCCTTGGTTATTTCGTTCGGTTCATCGTCTCCTCCCTCTTAGAATCCTTTTTCTGTGATTTTCTTATGTACAAAGAGAGATCTTTTAATGTTTCAATGATGGTTGTAGTGTAAACTTTATTTCAGGGCTAGGTTAAAGCCCTCTGACGATTTCTATTTGCAATTATTTTGTTAACTTTGTTATTTGGATCACATTCTGAGCATATTTCACTTGAAGTATTAATTCTTGATATTTACTCTGGCCAAGTATTATCATGTCATAGTTATTACAGTTCATAACGAAAGTAGAATTGTAACGACGGAACCTCTTTGTGAATCTTGCGAGGGCTCGACACGAAAGTGCTTATTCTTCGCTCGAGGGTCTATAATCTACCATGGAACCCATTGGGTTTGTCTAGAGCGATCCACCACGAAAGTAGGAGATATTCTAGATAAATACCGGGGTGTACACTCGAAAGAGGGCACCTTGTACCATAGGGTAGATTCCTTATGCATATTTGTAAATCCTTGTAATAGATATTTATTTCTTAGCGCAATTGAAATCGTCAGAGTGGTAGAAACCCAAGCCATGATATTTTCTCTCATATATTTTCCCTGTCATAGTTGTTTGATTTCTTGCTTACGATTTCGCTTAGTTTTAGTTTTTAAAGTTCCAAAAACAACGATTTGATCAGCTTAGATTCCAAGAATTAGATTTTCTGGTACTCACCTTGTTCCCTGTGGGATTCGATATCTTTTATATGACTTCGACATTTCCGTGCACTTGTGGATAGTGTCAATTTGTCGTCTCCTACACTTAATCTGTAATTTCCCTAACTTTCGGTTGTATTTTCTTGGGTTTTTACGAGTTAAACGATCTATTTCTTAGCGTAAAATCCTAATTCGGGACTTGGGCGTAGCCCGTTGAACAAATTTTCACATGTATACATATTTATGAATCTTAGTGATATCTTTTAGTAAATTTATTTATTCAAATGTGGTGTGCTTATTGCGTATTTGTGTTTTGGCCAAGCACTGATATGTATTAAGTATTACGAGAATAGCTGAGAGGTGAATTGTAATACTCAACTGCCCATTTGAACTTGTGACTTAAATTATGAGAGTCGTTCAACGTCACTTGAGGACTAATGATTGTCATAGAGCCAATTGAGTCTTTCCTAAGCTAATAAGTCACTTAGGTATACATCGGTTTATGCTTCGAGAGAAGATAAGCTGTACAATAGGACTAATCGCCTTAAATGATTTACTGTCGGATTACGTTTCAAGAGAAGGTAATCCGTTTCTAAATTCGACTCATTAATTATTTTACATTTAAGCATTCGGCAAGGTGAAACCTAAAGTCTCAAAACTTCAAAACTGTAAATCTCATCTAGCCGTTGACTCTTAAATTCGATATTTTAGACTTAGATTAGTTCATTTTCTTAATTCTATTTTTGATTATCTAGCTTTCAATGACATTTAAAGTCGGTACTTGACACCCTACTCCCTTGGGACGATCTTTTACTACTGTGATAGAAACCGTACACTTGAGGTAATCCTATCAAGTTTTGGTGTCTTTGCTGGGGAGCAAGGCATAGTCAATATCGACTAAACAATTGAGTTAATAGATTAGATCACTTTTTGTTTTGTGTTTGCCTTTTGTTTTTATTTTAGTACATTCATTAATACTTCTTGTCTTCTTCCTTTTTTCAAGCTTGTATTATTTGATTTACTAATCCTGTGTATGCCAAGAACAATTAGAACAGGAAGTTTAGTGCCAGAAGATCCAGAAATTAAAAGGACCTTTCGCGCTCAAAGGAAAATTCAGGATCTATAGCTTGGGAAACCCCATCCATAGATATCTACAATGGATCAGACGAGTTCGCTGAAGGATTTTGCTGCTCCAAATGTACAAAGCTTACATTCTAGTATTGCTCGACCTGCGGTCAAAGCAAATAACTTCGATATAAAGCCAGCCTTGGTGCATATAGTTCAGCAGAACCAGTTCAGCGGATCACCTCAGGATGACCCTAATCTTCATTTGTCAATTTTTCTTGAATACTGTGATACCCTCAAAATTAATGGGGTAACTTCTGATGCTATTCGCTTATGTCTTTTTCCCTTTTTCCTTAGGGATCGCGCGCGAGCATGACTATAGTCTCTTCCTCAAGGCTCAATCACAACATGGGATCAACTTTCTCATGCGTTCCTCTCCAAATACTTCCCACCGAGCAAGACGGCTTGATAGGGCCCGAATGGCTGCTACCGCAAGTGCACGGTCCATCGCGCAATACAATAAGTATCGATCTCATGAGGACTAGGGGTCAAGTACTAACTGATCAGTTGACTAGTAGCTAGGTTAATGATTAATGGGAGAGTGGCTAAAATTCTAGTGCAATTAATTAAACTAAAGCAAATGAAATCAAACAGAGCAGAGAACAAAACAATCAGGGTTTTAAGTCTATGAGAGAGAATCGGGGTATTGGGTTTCACCACACTGAAGCATGAAGAAATATTAAGGCTTGATATTCTAACTATGATTTTACCTATGTTCTCAAGGTAATCCTCCCTAGAGTACAGACTCGCTCCCTTTCAGGACGCGGTCCAGTATCCGACTTAACCCAAGTCTCCTACTCTCGTGGCTAACCAGGTTAAGCGGATCCAATGGGTTATGTGAAGGATTAGGGTTCCTCGGGTGATTTCGAGTGCTCTCGCCAAACGAAATCACCAGTCCAGTCTAAGGGGTTCCGATGATTGTAGTTCACTTCTCAGTTCATCCCACAACATCTAAAGCATGCATACATATGGCAAGCACATAAACATGAATGCGAAAACATCCTATACATGAATAAGAACAAAGACAAATAGAGAAATATATATATCAAGTCATAACATTCAACATTCATACAGTGGGCTACGCCCAAACCCCAAAAAGAAAGTTTATACTATCATATACATCGTGAAATACATCAAATCTCTCATGCAAATGAAATCAAACCAAAGGGAAGGGTAGATCCTTGATGGAAGAAGGTCCAGCACGAAGATCCACGTCGGAACGAAGGAAGAATCGCGTCGGAATAGTGTTGTCGCCCAGAAAATTGCCCCAAACACTAGATTGTCGCCGTTTCGCTTCGTTCTCCTCAGCCACTTGATCAAATCCGATGATTCCAGTCCCAAAACGTGCGTAGCTAAGTTAGGAAGGTCTCCTCCAAATTTCAGCGAAATTTCCTACCAAAATAGAAAGTTATGGCTGAAAAACCGAGCGCCTATTGTGTAGGACGTGGGACGATACACGGCCGTGCATGGATGCATGGCCATGCCCGTGTATGGCTCGGTGGCTGGAAAACTTACTCTTCACGGCCGTGCATCCATGCACCACCATGTCCGTGTATGGCTCGGTGAAGCCTGGAGTGGTTAGCTCATGCACGGCCGTGCATGGATATACACCCATGGCCGTGAAGAGCGTAGAGGACTCCGATTGGGCTGAAATTTAATATGTAGCTTCGTCTCATCATGAGGAACTGTCTCATATCTTCAGATCTTCCAAATTCCACCAATTTTGAGGCAAAATACCTAAATTTCAATAAAACAAAGGAGAAGTGAAGGTTCTGAAGAATATGAAGCATTTAAGTGCATAAATGAGACAAAACATGCAATTTACTTTGAAATAATGATAAAATTAAACCACGAAATATCATATATTTGCATGTCATCAAAATACATCGGACTTAAAGTTTTGCTTGTTCTCAAGCAATTGAATTGTCTTGAACACAGTAATGAGATGAAATAGGGAATCTCAACTGGCTTAAGGTGGTCTATTGAGGTTGTAAGTTGATCACAACAAGTCTTCAGGTTATAATGTAGTATTGAAAGCAAATTAAATCAAATATCACTAGTACAATCTATTAAAGTATGCGAAATTGACAGTACCAAAAACCTTTACAGAACATCTCACACAAGTGACATGATTGATCAAGCATTCACAAAGCAAATAATTGTACAACGAATCATGGGAAAATAGCATCAGTACCACATAGTCCCTATGTGGTGTGTTTTTTTTAGAACAGTGCCAAGTGCCAAGCTTTGCTTCGATACCACTGTTATTATTTTAGACTGAGGGGTTAGTGCCAAGTGTGATGAACAAGGAACTTAGGTACCACTAGCCCTTTTTCTGTTGAGGTGCTAAGAATAGTGCCAAGTGGAAGTACTATATACAATGTACAAGAACACTTCGGTACCACTATTTTTATTTCTGATTCCCATGACAAAGTGTACAAGGAGAATAGAATTATGAAGCAAGATACAATCAATCATTACACATGAGATGCAAGTTAAGGGTAAGGTAGAATAACTAGCATACTCTTCAAGGTCATACCAATAATGAATTAATTTAATTACATCATTCAATCATATTAAACGAAAGAATCATAAGTGCAAACCACAACCAATATAGACCATTGGCAAAGAAAAGAAGAGATTCCCATGACAAGCAACCAAGCACTCGTAGAACAATGCAATACTATAAGACAAAGCAAATAGCATAAAGGAAAGAGGGGTTGGGCAAGACACTTAAGATGTTGATACAAGCAGGAAAACTAAAACATGCAACTAAGAATGAAAGTAAACTAATAAAAGCTGACAAATGAAAACTAACAACTAAAGTAAACTACTAGAAAAATAGAAAGCTGACCAAGTGATGGGTGAAATCGATGATGCTCATCCCCAGTGCCGACGAAGTCTCGCCTGAAGGTCATGCACAGACTCTAAAATAGAGGACTGTGCTCGTCCTTGGCGCTCAACCTCAGTCTCAAGATGTTGAATCGGGTCATTGCCTACATCGGCGGACAGGTGAGTCTCTTATTGGGCGTCTCGGACAAAGCGGATCATAGTCTCTATGCGGTCAAGCTGGGTAGAAGGTCGCTGCGAAGGGGGTGGAGGCTCAGTCGCAAGAGGCACGTCCTGATCCTCGACTGCCTCAACTCTCTAGTTTTGTTGCTCATGGACTGTGGTGCGCGCGGGGTTTGACAGTGGTAGTTTGACATCGCTTCCGGGGAATAGCAGACTGTAGAATTCTCCCTCCTTGACTATCATCCGCATGGAGTTGTAGGAATCAAGATCGAGTCGGCTGTTGCCTCGGGCTTGTTCCATCTGGTAGGGATGGATCCCTACTACAAAAGCCAGTGGGGTATGAAGTCCTCCGAGAGCAATGGCACCCTTCGGTGCCCTTGATACCTTCTGGAGTTGCTTGGCGAAATGAAAGGCAGTGTTGAGGTGGACCCCATGCAGCATTGCCCAAAGAAACTGAAGCTCAGAAGCCCGGACAAGACCATCAGATTCCCCTCGACCGAAAATAGTATGTGCCATGATACGGTGCACATATTTCAGCACAGGGTTCCTGAGGCAAGTGGCTCTGGCTGTCCTGGTATCAAAAGGTCGGAAACCGATCAAGTAGGCCCAGAAGTTGCTTGCTTTAAATTCAGTTGGTGTGAGTCTTGTCCCATCCGTAGGAAAGCCATATATCGAATTTAGTTCTATCAACGTAAGCACAAACTCAGTATTGTTGAGTCGGCAGGATAGGCAGCCGTCATCTTCATCTGTGTGGATGCTAGCATGAAACTCTATGGATGATAGGAACTCCAGTACAATGGGGATGTAGGTGGGGTAGCAGATAGTGAAGAATTGATCCCAACCTACATGTTGAAACAGCCAGTGCACATCCTCGTAGAATCCTAGAGTGTTCAGCGTAGCATGATCCAGGAATCGTGTTGTCACCACTGGGCGGCGTGAGAGGGCGGTGAGTTTAGCCAGCTGCTCAGGATCTCTGCAGATGATTCCATTGGGAGTTGGAGGAGCAGCAGGCGGTGGCTGTTGGACGGCAACGGCACTGGAAGAGGTGGAAGCGCGGTGCTTGGAGGTAACCTGTTTGCGTCGAGACATCCTGGAAGTGTAGGAAGGCGATGGGAAGATAGCCGGTGCTGTAGGGAAAGCTTTAGAGGTGTCGGAGTCGAAGTAGAAGGGTCGGCGGCGGCGGAGTCGCAGGCGGCGACGAACGGCGGCGGAAGACGCAGATCGACTCTGGAAAGTTGGGGGAAAGAGTCGCCGGAGGATGGGGAAGACAATGGGAGGTCACCGGAGGTCGATCGGGCACCGGAGGTGGCGAATCAGGATGGCGGCGGTGGCGCTAGGGTTGCGTACACGGGTGTGTACGCGGGTGTGCAGGCGGCGCTCCTTATAAGAAAATCATTTATGGGTGTGTACGCGTATACAGCCCAGCCCGTGCAACGCTCGGTCGCAGGATTTCACTTACGATGCACGGCCATGCATCGGTGCACGGGCATGCCCGTGCACGTCTCGGTGAAGTGCAGGTGCGGAACTCGTTACGCGTCACGGCCGTGCGCGCCTTCACGCCCATGCCCGTACAACGCTCGATCGCGTGTGCAGAAGAGTTAACCGAGCCGTGCACGACCGTGCATGGCTCGGTGATTCCTAAAAAATCTAGAAAAATTTCCATTAGCATGGTACAGCTTAGAGAGCATAAATATGAAATAAAAACTGGAAAATAACAATATCTAAATGATGAAAAGAAATAAGAAAGTAAAAGAGTGAACAAGAGGTTGGGTTGCCTCCCAACAAGCGCTTCTTTAGGGTCACTAGCTTAACCAGCGTGATGCTCATGGTGGATTTGGTGGTGGACGATCAGAGATATGCAAAGAGAGGCCCTTGTCGATGATATCATGTTCGAAGTAGAGTTTCAATCGTTGGCCGTTTACGATTTCCTATTCTTTGGCTCTAAATTTCAACAGCTCCATGTGGAAAGATTTTTTTTTACAATGAATGGCCCAGACCATCGAGTCCTCAATTTTCCAGGAAAGAGTTTCAGATGAGAGTTGAACAGAAGGACTTAATCTCCCACGTGAAAATTCTTTATGACTATGTGTTGATCATGCCATCTCTTTGTTCGTTCTTTGTAGATCTTCGTGTTTTGATAAGTGGAGAGACGGACTTCATCCAGTTCATTGAGTTGAAGCTTTCTCTTTTCACTGGCACTTTGGAGGACATAGTTCAGTTTTCGGATTGCCCAATAGGCTCTGTGCTCGACTTCAACTGGCAAATGACATGATTTTCCGTACACAAGCTGATAGGGAGACATTCCTAGAGGGGTCTTGAAGGCTGTCCTATAAGCCCAAAGTGCATCATCTAGCTTCATTGACCAATCAGTTCGCGAGAAGTTGACTGTCTTCTGCAAGATGTTCTTTATTTTTCTATTGGACACTTCTACTTGCCCGTTGGTTTGTGGATGATAAGGAGTTGCAACTTTGTGGGTTACCCCATATTTCTTCAACAAGGAGGCTAACTTATGATTCAGAAAGTGAGATCCCCCATCACTAATCAATACTCGTGGTACACCAAATCTAGGGACAATGGTGCGCTTAAGCATCTTGGTTACCGCCTTTGCATCAGACGTATATTTAGCTGAGGCCTCCACCCACTTAGAAATGTAATCCACAGCTACAAGTATGAATCGATGTCCACAAGATGATGGGAATGGTCCCATGAAGTATATTCCCCATACGTCGAAGATCTCTAGCTCCAAGATGCTATTTAACGGTAACTCGTCTCGTTTGGAGATGTTCCCTAACTGCTAACACTGGTCACAACGGGTGATGAATCGCCAGGCATCCCGAAAGATAGTGGGCCAGTAAAGTCTGAATTGTAACACTTTGAAGGCCGTCTTCGAAGCACTAGCGTGGCCCCCGTAAGGAGATGAGTGGCAATGATATAAGACATCCTGGACTTCCTCCTCGGGTATGCAGCGTCGGAAAAGCCCATCAGAACATTGTCAAAATAAAAGAGGATCATCCCAATAATAGTGTTTGACGTCATGCAAAAATCGCTTCTTTTGTTGCCATGAAAGATCAAAGAGAATGATATCAGATACTAAATAATTAACAAAGTCAGCATACCAGGGTGCTTCGATTCTTGTCAGAGCTAAGAGCTGTTCATCAGGGAAATAATCATTAATGTCTTGATAGCTCTTTTCTTCTTTTTCATCATTTGGTAATCGTGATAAGTGATCAGACACTAAGTTCTTTGAGCCTTTCTTATCGCGGATCTTGATGCGTTGCATTTATATAGTGTTTTTGCCTATGTTTTACATCATATTTTGGACTTATTTGCACGATTTTGTGCTACTTCTAGTGTTTTTATCTTACTTTACACAGAATCTTCACTTTTTTTAGTTTTATTGAGAATATAGGTAAAAAGGCATAAAAATTAAGGATTTCGAGAGTTTTAAGGTCAAGGCACAATTCCCGAGGAGATCACGAGCCCACACATCAAATTTGGAGCAAAAACGGTAAAGAACGAGACATTTACAGCCTTGGCCGTAATTGTGGATTTGGCCGTAAACACGACGACGAGCGGGAGGTGAAAATTGGCTAAGTATAAAAGTCCATCGAAACTTTCACGGGTGAAGCCATAATTTCATCACGGGCCGTAAAAGTTTCTATGACCAAAATCATTATGCGCCGAAAGAATTACGGCCGAAGCCGTAAACACATGACAGGCCATAAAAGTTTCCACCTGACGAGTTTTTCGCTCGATTCTCACTCGTTTTGAACCGGATTTGAGCCAAACTTTGCAGAAACGTTCCTTGATGGGGTTCTAAACCGGTCTACCTATAAAAGATGGGATTTTGATCGGTTTAAGAGAGCTTCGACGGACGAAAGTGAATGGCGGCGGCGACAAGGCCGAAAACCTGGTTTCAAACATTTTTTCGGCGATATTTCCCCTGAAGGCGACGATAGATCAGCCAATCCTCATCCTCGGATCAAGGAGAAGGCGGTTCTGTAGTCTTTTTAGTGATTTCTTGCAATCTTTTATGCGTTTACTAGTTCATCACAACACCATGTATTTCCATACTAACATGAGCGAGTAGAAACCTTTGTCGGATGATTGGGCGTAGTCCTTTGACTTTTATGAGTTAATCCATGCTTTTACTATTTTCATTAGAATTTATCTACATGATTTAGTTGAAATTTTACCTATCACGTAATTTACCCTGACCAAGTATTTTTACGTTTTAGACGTTGCGAGAAGGACCAGGAGGTGAATCGCAACGTCCGATCTATTTCAACTAGACCTACGAATCCAATCACGAGAGTAGTTTGGATTTGTCTGAAGGGTTAAACAAATGCTTCATAGAGCTTAAGGGGTTCAATTGGGTTAACTATCACGGGAGTAGTTAGTTAATCTAGTTGAATACCGTACTACGCTTCGGGAGGAGGTAGTATGCACCTTAGGAAGAGTTCCTTTCATGTTAGATAATTTCTGTGAATTAGTTATTCTTTTAACAACTCATAATTGTCAATGTGGCGAACCCATGAATTCCCGACTCGTTAGAAACTGAACCCTTTAAAAAGCCGTTTTCGAGTTTACATGTCCGTAAAAGTTTAGAAGAACCATTGATTTTGTCCGCCTGAATTCAAACAAGTCGAGAAGTCAGTACTTAGCTTCGTAGTCCTCATGGGATCGATAACTTTTATTACTTCGATAAATCCGTGCACTTGCGGATACTTATCAAGTTTTTTGGCGCCGTTGCCGGGGATTACGGATAGTTAATATTGACTAATTGATAAGTTAGGAGATTAGACATTTTTTCTTTTCTTTTCCCATTAGTTTTTACTATTCTTTTCTTTTTATTGTTTACTTACACGTTGTATGCCCAGAGTTTCTCGTTCAGGTGCTTTGCTTCCAGAAGACCCAGAAATTGAGCGCACATTCCGTCTTCGAAGGAGACTGCAGTTTGAGGCTAAAAAGAATTCTGAGAAAGGAGAGATGGCGGAGGACAATCATCATCAATCTTTGAGGGACTTCGCTGCACCTAATGTACAAGGGTTCAATCCAAGCGTCGTTCGACCCAACGTAGAGGCGAACAATTTTGAGTTAAAGCCAGCGCTAATGACGATGGTTCAGCAAAACCAATTTGGGGGTTCCCCAAATTCAGATCCGAATCTTCATTTAGATGTTTTTCTTGAATATTGCGATACAGTTAAAATTAACGGAGTTTCATCTGATGCCATAAGACTGAGACTATTCCCGTTTTCTCTCAGGGACCGTGCTAGAGCTTGGTTGTATTCGATGCCAGCAGGATCGTTCACCACCTGAGAACAGTTGTCCAGAGCATTCCTGAACAAATATTTCCCACCGAGCAAAACTGTTCAGCTGCACAACAAGATCACGTGCTTTACACAGCAAGAGGGAGAATCGCTTTATGAGGCTTGGGAGTGTTTCAAGGAGCTCCAGCGCATGTGCCCACGTCATGGACTTCAAGACTGGATTTTAGTCCAAATCTTTTACAACGGTTTGGACTATAACACCAAAATGATGGTGGACGCTGCGGCTGGAGGAACGATCATGAGCAAGAACGTGGAAGAAGCAACTGTTCTTCTAGAGGAAATGGCCATGAACCATAACCAATGGTCAAGTGAGCGGAGCACTACTTCCACGAGATTTGGTAAGTTTCACGTTGATTCCTTGACATCACTGGCAGCTAAGGTAGATTCTCTAGTTTAGAAGATTGATTCCTTATCTCTTTCACCTAGTTCAGTTAACATGGTTTCTTATGAGATATGTGGTGTAACAGGGCACAATGCATCTGAATGCCGGATCATAACTTCTTCACAGGAGGAATCAGATCAAGAGCAAGTGAACGCTGTGGGGAATTATAATCAGAGACCTGCAAATGACCCTTACTCTGCTACTTACAACCCAGGATGGAGGAACCATCCCAACTTGTCTTACAAGCAAAATCAAGGGCAAGTTCCTCCTCAATATTCACAGCAGAATAATAAGCCACCACCAGGTTTCCAGCCAAGACAGTATGGGTAGCCCCAAAAGTTGAGCTTTGATTCCATGCTGGAAGTTGTTATGAAACAACAGCAAAGGATTGACGATCTCGCTGATCAGATCAAGCAGCTGACATCTTGTGTGCAAGCTTTGACTACTCACAACAAGATGTTGGAAAATCAGATTGCACAACAAGCAAGCACTGCCATTAGACCTCAGGAGCGATTCCTTGGAAAATCTAAATTAAGTCCAAGAGAAAATTGCAGCGCAATAACTACAAGGAGTGGGAAGTAGTTGGAAGAACCCCAGATGCCTGCAGAAGAGGTTACACCGGTAGTGGATAAGGAACAGCCTGAAGAACCGCATCCAGATAAAGAAAAGGCCGATGTGGAAGAGAAAGAGAAGTATGTAGGACCACCTGCGTATGTTCCACCCATTCCCTTTCCTCAGAGACTCGTCAAGGCAAAATTGGATAAGCAGTTTGGCAAATTCCTGGAGATATTGAAAAAGTTGTACATCAATATACCCTTCACCGATGCGTTGTCACAGATGCCTACCTATGCAAAGTTCTTAAAGGATATACTTTCTAATAAACGACAGATTGAAGAAATTGGTACTGTGGCACTTACAGAGGAATGTAGTGCAATAATACAGAATAAAACTCCTCAGAAGTTGAAGGATCCAGGAAGCTTCACTATTCCATGTTAGATTGGCAATATGTCATTTGAAGGAGCACTGTGCGACCTGGGCGCAAGTGTCAGCTTGATGCCCCTGTCGATCTGTAGAAAACTTGACATGGGTGACACGAAACCTACTGCAATTACTTTACAGTTGGCAGATCGATCGGTCCGATGACCTGTTGGAATATTGGAAGATGTTCCTATAAAAGTTGGACAGTTCTTTGTGCCTGCAGACTTCGTAGTGTTGGAAATGGAGGAGGACTTGAGACTGCTGATTATTTTGGGAAGGCCCTTCTTGGCCACGGCGGGCGCTATCATTGATGTAAAGAAGGGAAGGTTAACTTTGAACATTGGTGAAAATAATATTGAATTTGATCTCTCATCTTCCCTTAAGAAACCCTCCTTTATAGATTCTTGCCTTACTTTCGACACTCCAGAATTGGAACCGAAGATGGAAGATCTCAGAGAAGACTTAGACCCGCTGGAAGTTTGTTTGATCGAAGTTGGAGATGCTGAGAACACGAAGAAAGAAGCTCAAACCTACGCTAGGATGATGGACTTGGCCCAGATGCTTGAGCCACAAAGAGAGAAAATTGAGAAGCTTATCCTGACAAGATCCGAACCAGTAAAAACAGATAAATTAGAGCTCAAGATGCTCCCACCGAGTTTAAGATAGGAATTCCTAGGGGAGAATGCCATATATCCAGTAATAGTAAGCGCAGATTTGGATAAAGTTCAAACAGGAAGACTGCTTGAGGAACTCCGACGTTATAGAAAGGTGATTGGATATTCTTTGGATGACATACCCTGAATTAAGCCATCTTTGTGTATGCACCGAATCTACATGGAAGAAAACTGCTACCCCTCTATTGAGTATCAACGTCGTCTAAATCCGGTCATGAAAGATGTGGTAAAGAAGGAAGTTCTCAAGTTGCTTGATGCAGGTGTGATCTACCCAATTTCTGATAGTAAATGGGTCAGCCCCATTCATGTAGTCCCAAAGAAAGGGGGTGTCACGGCTGTAAGGAATGATAACAATGAGTTGATTCCGATGAGGACGGTAACTGGGTGGCGAATGTGTATCGACTATCAAAAGCTAAATAAGGCCACCCGGAAGGATCACTTTCCTCTTCCTTTCATCGACCAGATGCTTGAGCGATTGGCAATGAATTCTTACTTTAGCTTTCTTCATGGCTTTTCAGGATTTTTCCAAATACTCATCCACCCGGAGGATCAGGAAAAGACAACCTTCACATGCCCATACGGAACATTGCCTACAGACGCATGCCTTTTGGATTATGCAATGCGCCGGCCACTTTTCAACGCTGCATGATGGCCATTTTCTCTGATCTTATTGAAAATATTATGGATGTGTTTATGGACGATTTTTCCGTGTATGGATTTTCCTTTGATAATTGTCTGATTAATTTATCGCGTGTCTTGCAGAGGTGCGAGGAGGTGAATCTGGTTCTCAATTGGGAGAAATGTCATTTCATGGTTCGAGAAGAGATTGTTCTTGGGCATCATATTTCATGGAGAGACATTGAAGTAGACAAAAGCTAAGATTGAAGTTATTGAGAAGCTACCTCCACCCACATCAGTCAGAGGGATTCGAAGTTTTCTGGGACATGCCGGGAGTTGTACAGAAGTATTTGAGAAACTGAAGAAAGCTCTAGTCTCTGCACCCATCATGCAACCGCTAGACTGGTCACTCCCTTATGAGGTAATGTGTGATGCGAGCGACCAAGCTGTAGGAGCAGTGCTGGGACAACGAAAGAATAACAAACTCCATGCAATTTACTATGCCAGCAAGACTCTAGACGGAGCGCAAATAAACTATGCCACGACTGAAAAGGAGCTTCTTGCCATAGTTTTTGCTTTTAATAAATTCCGCTCCTATATTATTAATTCTAAGGTTGTTGTTTTTACAGATCATTCTGCAATCAAGTATCTGGTGAACAAGAAAGATGCAAAACCTAGGCCGATTCGATGGATATTACTCCTGCAGGAGTTTGATTTCGAGGTAAAAGACAAGAAAGGGGCAGAAAATTTAGTAGCAGATCATTTGTCTAGATTGACGAGAGAGGAAAATGCAGAAGATGATCCAGAAATTAATGATTCATTTCGAGAGGAATATCTGTATGCTATTATAAGACAAGAGACACCTTGGTATACAGATATTGTAAATTATTTTGTGTCTAGCATCATGCCACCTGACCTGACATTTCAGGGGAAGAAGAGATTCAGGGCTGAAGTTAAGCATTTCTACTGGGATGATCCGATCTTATATCGTTGAAGTGCAGACAGTTTGTTTCGAAGATGTTTACCAGAAAGGGAAATTCACGATTTACTCAATCATTGTCATTCTTCCCCTTATGGAGGGCACGCCAGTGCGTCAAAGATGGCATTCAAAATTCTCTAGTGAGGATTTTATTGGCCTACGATTTTTTGAGATGCTAGGAAGTTTATTCAATCTTGTGATAAATGTCAGCGCACCGGTAACATCAATAAACGGGATGAGTTTCCTCAGCGGCATTTTGGAAGTTGAAATTTTTGATGTCTGGGGAATCGATTTTATGGGTCCATTCCCTACTTCCTGTGGAAAAAAAGTATATTCTTCTTTGTGTTGATTACGTGTCTAAATGGGTGGAAGCAACAGCTGAGGCCACTAATGATTCACGTGTTGTAGCCAGGATGTTTAAAAAGATAATTTTTCCCAGATTTGGCATACCTAGAGTTCTAATCAGTGACAGATGTTCTCATTTCATTGAGAATAAATTTGAAGCATTGCTAAAGAAATATGGGGTACGCCATAAAGTTGCTACACCATACCACTCGTAGACTAGTGGACAAGCTGAGGTGTCAAATCAAGAAATCAAGAGGATACTTGAGAAAACCGTATCAGGAGCAAGGAAGGATTGGGCGATGAAATTGGATGATGCTCTTTGGGCCTATAGGACAGCTTTCAAAACCCCTTTGGGTATGTCTCCGTTTCAGTTAGTTTATGAAAAATCTTGTCATTTACCAGTGGAGCTTGAGCACAAGGCTTATTGGGCGATAAAGAAGTTTAACAATGATTTGAAGAGTGCTGGAGAAAGAAGGAAGTTTCAATTAAATAAATTAGATGAAATCAGAAATTATGGTTATGAAAGCTCTCGTATATATAAAGAACATGCAAAGAAGTGGCATGATCAGCGGATCCCTAGGAAGGAATTCTTTGAAGGAGATAAAGTTCTGCTGTACAATTCGCGTCTTAGGTTATTCCCTAGAAAACTGAGGAGCCGATGGACAGGGCCCTTTGTAGTTGAGAAAGTGTTTCCATATGGCACTGTGGAGATATCAAAAGAAGGACAACAAGGTTTCAAGGTGAATGGGCAGCGGTTAAAGCATTATTTCAAAGAAGAGAAGGTTGAAGAAGACGAGTACTTAATTCTCTCTAATTCCCCAGGAGAAACTTGAACAAGAAGCTATGGTCAAGCTAAAGACCATAAACAAGCGCTTTTTGGGAGGCAACCCAAACTTCTGACTTTTATTATTTCTTTTGTTTTATTTTATCTTTGCTTTGCTTTGAAATAAAATTTTAACAGCATGATTTGTTGAATTTGTATTCATAAAAAATCTCTTAATAAGTTGTTTTACTTGCAGAAATTTTTTACTTGAAGAAATAGTGTTCCTTGCCGTTTAAAATTTGAATATCTTTGAGATGATAATTTTTTCGAATTTTTCTGAGTTGTAATTCTCAATTTTGATATAACTATACAGGGTTTCGCTAACAAATACAAAGGGAACTCTTGCAAAAATTTTTCTGAAATTCTTTATTGGTTGAATATTTATATATATGCAACAATTTAAGTCTAGGGTGATCTTCATGATATGCTTACTCTTCAAGGCTTTATTAGATATGAATTTTGAATGTTCATGATTGTTAAGGATAATCAAATTTGTTTTACCCTTGATTTTGGACTAAGGAAACATTTTGAGTGATTGATTGATGACTTAGGGAATTTTTGAGATTTCATGTAGACTTAAATTGTTGAGTAAATTCAATTCTGGTATCCATAAAATGCATATGTGAATTGTTATATGTTCAAATGACGCGTGCATTGTATCTTGTTACTTGATGTTTAATTTATCTATTTCTGCTTGATGAGAAATTTTTATGAATAGAAATTTGGTGATTTATCTTTTTAAATTGGGATTTGCTCTAACTCCTCTAGTTGAGAAATCTAAAGTCATGAGTTATATATTATACCACGAGTTGGTATACTTTAAATCTGTTGCGACCAAGTATCAACAACGATTTAAGTACCATGCCACTAACCGGCTTTCTCCAAAAAAAAAAAAAGGGAAAAGACTCCTCTACTTGGCATTGTTAAATTTGATAGTGGTACCTAAGACATGAGTTGAAGTCTAATAATAAAAAAAAAAGAGGATGAAAATAGAGAAAAAGAGAAAGTTGTAGGCCATGTGGACAACTCCGCTGACTTTCATGATTGAGACTATGAGTTAAATTATACTACTTTGTAGTATACTTTAAACATATTATGATGCTAATAGTAAATAGCATATAACAGTTCAAAGACCAAATGCTTTAAAAATCTCTTATCTTTAACATCACTGAGATTCTTGAAGTAGAAATTGTATCTGTTGAGTAAGATAGATTTATTAAATTGAAAGTATCTGATATTTAGTGTGTGGAGAATGAATATTATGACATGAATTATGATTTTTATCTTTCTTGGATTGTAACCTCTTGAGAGTTTATTTCTATTATGATTTTTCTTTAACGACTTGAGTTTGAAATATTGATTGCTTAATCGATGGACTAAAGATATTATTAAGGGCAAAACAGATCAGTGTTCCTTATCTTTACATTCTTCATACATATTCTGGTATTGCTTGAGGACAAGTAAAATTCTAAGTCTAGGGTATTTTGATGTGTTGCATTTATATAGTATTTTTGCCTATGTTTTACATCATATTTTGGACTTATTTGCACGATTTTGTGTTACTTCTAGTGTTTTTATCTTACTTTGCACAGAATCTTCACTTTTTTTGGTTTTATTGAAAATGTAGGTAAAAAGGCATAAAAATGAAGGATTTCAAGAGTTTTAAGGTCAAAGCACGATTCCCGAGGAGATCACGAGCCCACACGTCAAATTTGGAGCAAAAACGGTAAAGAACGAGACATTTACGGCCTTGGCCGTAATTGTGGATTTGGCCGTAAACACGACGACGAGCGGGAGGTGAAAATTGGCTAAGTATAAAAGTCCATCGAAACTTTCACGGGTGAAGCCGTAATTCCATCACGGGCCGTAAAAGTTTCTATGACCAAAAGCATTATACGCCGAAAGAATTACGGCCGAAGCCGTAAACACATCAGGGGCCGTAAAAGTTTCCGCCTGACGAGTTTTTCGCTCGATTCTCACTCGTTTTGAACCGGATTTGAGCCAAACTTTGCAGAACCGTTCCTTGATGGGTTCTAAATCGGTCTAACTATAAAAGATGGGATTTTGATCGGTTTAAGAGAGCTTCGACGGACGAAAGCGAACGGCGGCTGCGACAAGGACGAAAACCTGGTTTCAAACATTTTTCCGGTGAGATTTCCCCTGAAGGCGACGATAGATCAGCCAATCCTCATCCTCGGATCAAGGAGAAGGCGGTTCTGTAGTCTTTTTAGTGATTTCTTGCAATCTTTTATGCGTTTACTAGTTCATCACAACACCATGTATTTACATACTAATATGAGCGAGTAGAAACCTTTGTCGGGATGATTGGGCGTAGCCCTTTGACTTTTATGAGTTAATCCATGCTTTTACTATTTTCATTAGAATTTATCTGCATGATTTAGTTAAAATTTTACCTATCTCGTAATTTACCCTGGCCAAGTATTTTTACGTTTTAGACGTTGCGAGAAGGATCGGGAGGTGAATCGCAACGTCCGATCTATTTCAACTAGACCTACGAATCCAATCACAGGAGTAGTTTGGATTTGTCTGAAGGGTTAAACAAACGCTTCATAGAGCTTAAGGGGTTCAATTGGGTTAACTATCATGGGAGTAGTTAGTTAATCTAGTTGAATACCGTACTACACTTCGGGAGGAGGTAGTATGCACCTTAGGAAGAGTTCCTTTCATGTTAGATAATTTCTGTGAATTAGTTATTCTTTTAACAACTCATAATTGTCAATGTGGCAAACCCATGAATTCCCAACTCGTTAGAAACTGAACCCTTTAAAAAGCTGTTTTCGAGTTTGCATGTCCGTAAAAGTTTAGAAGAACCATTGATTTTGTCCGCCTGAATTCAAACAAGTCGAGAAGTCAGTACTTAGCTTCGTAGTCCTCATGGGATCGATAACTTTTATTACTTCGATAAATCCGTGCACTTGCGGATACTTATCAAGTCTTTTGGCGCCGTTGCCGGGGATTACGAATAGTTAATATTGACTAATTGATAAGTTAGGAGATTAGACATTTTTTCTTTTCTTTTGCCTTTAGTTTTTACTATTCTTTTCTTTTTATTGTCTACTTACACGTTGTATGCCCAGAGTTTCTCGTGCAGGTGCTTTGCTTCCAGAAGACCCAGAAATTGAGCGCACATTCTGCCTTCGAAGGAGACTGCAGTTTGAGGCTAAAAAGAATTCTGAGAAAGGAGAGATGGCGGAGGACAATCATCATCAATCTTTGAGGGACTTCGCTGCACCTAATGTACAAGGGTTCAATCCAAGCGTCGTTCGACCCAACTTAGAGGCAAACAATTTCGAGTTAAAGCCAGCGCTAATCACGATGGTTCAGCAAAACCAATTTGGGCGTTCCCCAAATTCAGATCCGAATCTTCATTTAGCTGTTTTTCTTGAATATTGCGATACAGTTAAAATTAACGGAGTTTCATCTGATGCCATAAGACTGAGACTATTCCCGTTTTCTCTCAGGGACCGTGCCAGAGCTTGGTTGTATTCGATGCCAGCAGGATCATTCACCACCTGAGAACAGTTGTCCAGAGCATTCCTGAACAAATATTTCCCACCGAGCAAAACTGTTCAGCTGCACAACAAGATCACGTGCTTTACACAGCAAGAGGGAGAATCGCTTTATGAGGCTTGGGAGCGTTTCAAGGAGCTCCAGCGCATGTGCCCACGTCATGGACTTCAAGACTGGATTTTAGTCCAAATCTTTTACAACGGTTTGGACTATAACACCAAAATGATGGTGGACGCTGCGGCTGGAGGAACGATCATGAGTAAGAACGTGGAAGAAGCAACTGTTCTTCTAGAGGATATGGCCAAGAACCATAACCAATGGTCAAGTGAGCGGAGCACTACTTCCACAAGATTTGGTAAGTTTCACATTGATATTGTGGGTATTCTTTTGATAGATAAATTTAGAAAAGCTATAGGGTATTCTTTTGATGATATTGTGGGTATTAACTTTTATTTTTGTATACACAGATTGCTCAAGATAACAATGAACCACCTACTACTTTGGATATTTACTTTTGTGGACATACTTTATAGACGTCGGAAACGCAAGAAATTACATGCTCTATACTTTGGCATTGATTCACCATCGACACCATGATGATAGTCTCTGGTCGAGCTAGTGACCTTAAACTTAGCGCTTCTTGGGAGGCAACCTAAGCACTATCTCTCATTTTCATTCTCAGTTTTTATTTTTGTGTTATTTTACTTTTTGGTAGTTAGGTTGGTTATTTGCTTTTGGAAGTTATGCAATGAATCTTATATGATGTTTCTAAAATGATTTCCCCTTTTGATCGCTATCTATCTTTTGTGTAGAAGCTTTATGATACATTTATCAGAAGGATGGTTTGGGTAGTAGTGTAGATGAGTAACTCTTTGTGAGTATCTTTTCTCCTACTCTTTTATTACTTGTTTATTGCATTGAGGACGATGCACTCTTTATGTAGGGGGGGATATTTTATTTTGTTTCATGAATATTGTATTGACTCTATGATTTGTGGTATGATGTCATACGTATGTCTAGATGTATTTTGATTAGCAGACATTATAATCATTTTGGATTGTGCTCAGATTATATGTATTTTCTGATGCACGATATTTCTGATGATGATATATGATTTTATATTGATGATTTATGCTGTAGATGGTCTTATACCAGTGCTTGAATGGATTAATTACTCTATATGTTAAATTTATTTCCTTGATATATATTCTCATATTTGATATTCCACTTATTGATCATAAGATTCTGGTAAATAGAGTATTTGAGGAATGAGATTCAAGAGTGAAACATCCTTTTCAAATAAGTTGAGTAGATGAGTATAATTTTCTTGAATTGACATTGATTGATTAGCCTTGTATATGTTTAGTCTATTGTGGTATTTGTTGGGAAGAAAGAATCCAAAATCCAGAAATAAAAAAAAAAAAAGAGAAAGAGTCCTCTACTTGTCACTGCGAAAAATTGGCAGTGGTACCGAAGACATGAGTTGAAGTCTTAAGAGAGAGAGAGAGAGAGAGAGAGAGAGAGAGAGAGAGAGAGGAAATAAAGGTATGTATCTATGTGGGTATATACCAAGAAAAGATTCTGACATTAACTCCGCTATCTTTAGCTATGAGTCGCAACTCTGCTAGCTTAAAGATATGAGTTCTATTACATCGGCTATGTGGTCGGTGTACTCTAAATTCGTCACCATAAAAAAAGTGGTAATCGATTTAGAGAATGTCAAAAAAATAAATACAGAAAAGGATTTTAGAGGTCTTATTCCTATAAACAAAAACATTATAGTGTTGAATTAAATACAAGGTGAACTCATGAGATTGAGATTGAGATTATTATGCCAGTTGCAAATTTTATTTGTTTTGAATTGTGAATCTTAAGGATTAAATTCTGAAGACAATTTATTTCTCTAGAATCTTTTGTGACATGAGTAGGAAATCTTTAATGAGTGATTATATTTTGGAAGTTTATTTTTCATGAGTGAGTTACCTTTTCCATACTCAGCATTATTCTTTAGTTTATTTATTTGCTTGAGAACAAGCAAAAGTTTAAGTCTGAGGATTTTGATGACACGCATTTATATAATATTTTTAGCATACTTTTACCATCAATTATCTCTCTTTTCTATCATGTTTTTACTCATTTTGGCTTAAAATCTTTTGTTTGTTTGGAATCTTCACCTTTCTTTACTTTTGTCATATTTCAGGTGAAACACCCACAAATTGGTAGATTTTGATGAATCCAAGCATGTCGATGAATTCTACAAGTCAAGACAAAGCTGCCCATAAAATTTCATGCAAATCGGAGCATGTTTAGAAAAATATGGCCCTCCCATATTTTATTTTACGGCCATATTTTTTGAACATACAGAAGGTTTTACGGGCCGGCCATGAAATATTTCACGGCCGTAATTCTAAAATTCCAGATTTCAACAGAGAGTTTTACAGCCTACCCGTGAAAATTTTCATAGCCGTAATTCCTGCCCGTGAAAATTTTCACTGCCATATTTTTTATCAGGGCTTGTTGCCAAAACTGAACAAAATGTTTTATGGTCCCCCCCATAAAAATTTTCACGGCCATAATTCCGTCCGCCAGTTTCGGTTTTGACACTATTTCTCATCCGATTTGATCCGTTTTTGAGCTAAATTTTGGGGAAACCCTAATTAGATGATGGAGAACTGTTTAAGCAACATAAGGAGCAATTATTGGGGGCTTTTGGCAAGGATTCAAGGAGAAATAAAAAAGGGGCGAAAGCTAGGGCAACCGGCGGCGGAAGGCGTTTCTTCACCAGAAAAACTCCGTTTTTTCCGACCGATTGGCGTCGACCTTCACTAGGGAGCATCATACTATATCCTCCTTGTTGATTTATATTTTTATTTGTCATTTTTGTAATCAAAACATGGATTCTTACAACGTGAATGAACACCATGCTAGCGTAACTTTTCTGAAGGATTTAGGGCGTAGCCCTTTATGTTTTCATGACTTAATTATTTCTTATCATCTTTAGAAGTATTTTACTTGTGTTCGATTCAATTATTGTTGTACATATTACATGTTAATTTCTGGCTATAATTTGCATGCTTAGAGACGTCGCAAGAAGTACTGAGAAGTGAATTGCGATGTCAGATCTACAGTTTTTGGACAAGTTGATTTGAACACGAGAGTAGTTCGAATCGACTTGAGGGATTTCTTAGATTTATCAAGAACCCATTGGGTTTATCTTGAGTTAACAACCACGAGAGTAGGGGGTTAATTCAGATAAACACCGGATTGTACTACTGAGATGGGGCAATCTGTACATGCGGATAAATCTCCTTCAACACAGTAAATCCTTTTTAAAATATTTTAGTTATAACAAGTCATGAAACATAGTGTGGTGAACCCGAAATTCTGATTATCTATAATTTGATTGCAACCGATTCATATTTTCATTTTCTCTTTTACAAAAATTGAACCCTTTTTCGGATTATCTAGCTAACGATTCTAAGATAAGCCAGTAATTGGTCATTGGTCTCTGTGGGATCGATATTTTTATTACGTCGACGTATCCGTGCACTTACGGATCACATCAAGTAACTCCACCCTTCTTCGGCACAACGTGCACCGGACTTACCCATTCGCTGTCTGATATTGGGTAGATGACGCCCGCATCAAGTAGCTTCAATATCTCTTTCTTGACCACTTCTTTCATATTTGGGTTCAAACGACATTGAAACTCTACAAAGGCTTTACTGTCGCTCTCCAAAAAAATCCTGTGCATACAGAAGGAAGGATTAATTCTTTTAATATCCTCTAATGAATACCTAATTACCTGTTTATGGAGGTGCAATTCTTTCAGTAGCTTCCTAGTTTCCTTTGCATTTAGATCAGCACTAATTATCACAGGACAAGTGGAGTTAACATCAAGAAATTCATATTTAAGATTATCCGGAAGAGGTTTAAATTCCAACTCCTTCTTTGCAGAAGGACTAGACTTAACCTCTCCAAGACTCTCGAACTGCGGTCTTCTGAATCTCTCAGAGTTGACAGTCCCCAAACTTTTCTCTTGGTCTTGAGGTTCATCAGTATCAATCTTGTCTTCATCACTCAGCAAACAAACATCCAAAGTATCTTCGAAGGTCGGTGAGGTGAGCTCAATATTGTCCTCCGTTGTTTTCATGTTGCAGCAAGCCCCTACAAAAGATGGTCTTTTCAGGGTAGAAGACAAGTCAAATTCTAACTTCTCCTCACCAACATTCAGTGTCAATTTCCCATTTTTCACATCAATAACGGCGCCAGCAGTCGTGAGGAAGGGGCGCCCCAAAATGATGGGTAGTCAAGTATCCTCCTCTATCTCTAGCACCACGAAATCTGCAGGGATGAAGAATTCTCCAACTTTTATTGATACATCTTCAATGATTCCGACTGGTCTACGCACTGACCGGTCGGCTAGCTGGAGGGATAAAGAGGTGGGTTTCATTTCACCCATATCTAACTTCCTGCAGATAGACAATGGAATTAAGCTAATGCTAGCTCCTAAATCACATAGAGCTCTATCAAAAGGCATATTTTCAATTTGACATGGGATTGAAAAACTCCCTAGATCTTTGAGTTTGGTTGGAAGTTTATTTTGGAGGATGACACTGCATTCTTCGGTTAGGGCAACTGTTCCTTGCTCCTCAATTTTTCGCTTATTGGATAGGATGTCCTTTAAAAACTTGGCGTATGCTGGCATTTGTGAAAGCGCGTTAGTAAAAGGAATATTGATATAGAGTTTTTTTAATACCTCCAAAAATTTTCCAAACTGTCGATCCAGTTTGGCCTTAGCTAGCCGCTGAGGGAATGGGATGGGCGGTTTGTATGGCGGAGGTGGAATGTAAACATGCTCCTTCGGTGCATTCAAGCTTTGCTGTTCTGTCTCTGGGTTAACTGCGGAGTCCTCTTCAGGTGGAATTTCCTCGGATGATGTTGGCCTTGTTCTCTCCTTGGGTTCAGGTACCTTAGGGTCTTCTAGCTGGATTCCGCTCCTTTTTGTAATTGCGTTACAATGCTCACTGAAGACGATTCTCTCTTGGAGTGAATTGGTTATTTGATCTAGTTGCGTGATTTGGTTTTCCATCATTTTCGAGTGAATGGAGACAGAGTCCACCTTCATGTTCAACTGGCGAATTTGCTCACTTATAGAGTCATTGTGTTTTAGCTAGCTTGCCATGAAATTCTCTAACATCGACTCTAATCTAGACTTATGAGGAGGATCTTGTTGTCTTTGATTGGCAAATGAATGTTGTATTCCAGGAGGAAGCCGGAAATTAGAAGAGAAGTTCTGATTAGAAAAATTAGCAGGAGGAATTTGCCCTTGATTCAATCTGTAGGAGAAATTTGGGTGATTTCTCCATCCCGGATTATAGGTGTTCGAGTAGGGGTCGCTCTGGTTCTTGAAATTCTCAATAGCATTGACTTGTTCAAAGAGAGCATTCAAAATGTGGCAATCATAAGAGGAATGTCCTGTCACTCCACAAACATCACAAGTCATAGAATTAGAAGTAGAAACATTAATAGAGTCAAGTTTATTAGAAAGTGAATCTACTTTTGCTACTAGGGAATTAATCATATTCATGTCAAACTTCCCTGAACTTTGAACTGGCTGGCTCCTCTCTCCTGACCACTGATAATGGTTGAGGGTCATGTTCTCAATCAACTCCATCGCCTCATCATAGTTCATGTTCATTAGTGCCCCACCAGCAGCAGCATCTACAGAAAGTCTGGTATGGTATAGCAATCCACTGTAGAAGGTGTGAATGATCACCCATTTCTATAGACCATGGTGCGGACACATCCTCATTAATTCCTTGAACCGATCTCATGCTTCATACAGGGACTCTCCTTCTCGTTGGGCAAAATTGGTGATTTGATTTCTAAGCTGGGCTATTTTGCTCGGTGGGAAATATTTTAACAGAAAATCTTGAGACAATTGCTCCCACGTTGTAATAAAGGCCTGCGGTAAAGATTGCAACCATGCCCTAGCTCAATCCTTAAGAGAAAAAGCGAAGAGTCTTAATTTGATAGCATCAGAATGAGCACCATTAATCTTTAAAGTGTCGCAGTATTTTAAAAAGATAGATAAATGAAGGTTAGGATCGTGAGTGGCTGCCCCACTGAATTGGTTCTGTTGCACCATTTGTACAAGTGACAGCTTTATCTCGAAGTTGTTAGCTTCGATATCCGGTCGCGATATGCTCGAGTGCACACCAGAGATGGTGGGTGCTGCAAAGTCCTTCAGAGAGCGGTTGGCTTCCATCGTCTAATTGTAAGAAAATTGTCCTTCAAGCTTTAATCTTTTCAAATTTCTTCTGACCAAACGGAAAGTACACTCTTTCTCCGGGTCTCCAGGTACAAGTTTCCCTATTCGAACATTATTCCTAGGCATAAACAAGTACCTTGAACAAAAAATATTAGTAGCATCGCACCAGATAAAAACTACAACTAAAACAAAGAGCAAATAAACAGAAAATAAAAAGAATAAAAAGGTAAATAAAATCTAACTAAACTTAGTCTATCAATCTTCTGATCGTGTTAATATTGGCAACCTAGTCCCCGACAACGACGCCAAAAACTTGATAAGAACCGAACGGCTACTACCGCAAGTGCACGGTCTATCGCGTAATACAATAAGTATCGATCCCACAAGGACTAGGGGTCAAGTACTAACTGATCAGTTGACTAGTAGCTAGGTTAATGATTAATGGGAGAGTGGCTAAAATTCTATTGCAAATAATTAAACTAAAGCAAATGAAATCAAACAGAGCAGAGAACAAAACAATCGGGGTTTTAAGTCTATGAGAGAGAATCGGGGTATTAGGTTTCACCACACTGAAGCATGAAGAAATGTTAAGGCTTGATATTCTAACTATGGTTTTACCTATGTTCTCAAGGTAATCCTTCCTAGAGTACAGACTCGCTCCCTCTCAGGACGCGGTCCGGTATCCTACTTAACCCAAGTTTCCAACTCTCGTGGCTAATCGGGTTAAGCGAATCCAATGGGTTCTGTGAAGGATTAGGGTTCCTCGGGTGATTTCGAGTGCTCTCGCCAAACGAAATCACCAATCCAGTCTAAGGGGTTTCGATGATTGTGGTTCACCTCTCAGTCCATCCCACAACATCTAAAGTATGCATACATATGGCCAGTACATAAATATGAATGCAAACATCTTAGACATGAATAAGAACAAAGACAAATAGAGAAATATATATATCAATTCATAACATTCAACATTCATACAGTGGGCTACGCCCAAACCCCGAAAAGAAAGTTTACGCTATCATATACATCGTGAAATACATCAAATCTCTCATGCAAATGAAATTAAACCAAAGGGAATGGTAGATCCTTGATGGAAGAAGGTCCAGCACGAAGATCCACATCGGAACGAAGGAAGAATCGCGCCGGAACAATGTTGTCGCCCAGAGAATCGCCCCAAACCCTAGATTGTTGCCGTTTCGCTTCGTTCTCCTCAACCGCTTGATCAAATCCGATGATTCCAGTCCCAAAATGTGCGTAGCTAAGTTAGGAAGGTCTCCTCCAAATTTTAGCGAAATCCTCTACGAAAATAGAAAGTTATGGCTGAAAAACCGAGCGCCTGTCGTGTAGGACGCGGGACAATACACGGCCGTGCATGGATGCACGGCCATGCCCATGTACGGCTCGGTGGCTGGAAAACTTACTCTTCACGGCCGTGCATAGATGCACGACCATGTCTATGTATGGCTCGGTGAAGCCTAGAGTGGCCAGCTCATGCACGGCCGTGCATGGATATACACCCATGGTCGTGAAGAGCGTAGAGGACTGCGATTGGGCTGAAATTTCACGTGTAGCTTCATCTCATCATGAGGAATTGTCCCATATTTTCAGATCTTCCAAATTCCACCAATTTTGATGCAAAATACTTACATTTCAATAAAACAGAGGAGAAGTGAAGATTCTGAAGAATATGAAGCATTTAAGTGCATAAATAAGACAAAGCATGCAATTTACTTTGAAAAAAAATAATAAAATTAAGCCACGAAACATCATATATTTGCATGTTATCATGGCTCAACTGAGGAACTAAATAACGAATTTCAGCCAGAGGGAAGGCGAGTGGCTCTACGAGGCTTGGGACCGTTTCAAGGAGTTGCTACGAATGTGCCCGCATCACGGACTGAAAAAATAGGTACTAGTGCATATCTTTTATAACGATCTTTTGTATAATACACGTTTGTCTGTAGACGCAACTGCGGGTGGAGCGCTAATGAACAAGAATGTGGACGATGCTATGAATTTGATCGAAGACATTGCTCTGAATCACTACCAATGGACGAGTGAGAGAAACGTCCCGGTAAGAGGAGGAGGTAAGCATGACTTAGATATGTTGAGTTCGTTAGCGGCTAAGGTTGACTCCTTGTTGCATCAACTGACTTCAATGCATTTCAATACATCGTCTGTTAATTCGATTACATGTGAAGTTTGTGGTAACTTGGGACACGGTGCTACTAACTGCCAGATTATGGCTCCTTCTTCTTCTTCTTCTGATCTGTCTTTAGACTAGGTTAATGCAATACAACAAGATCAGAGGAACCAGAATGACCCATTTTCAGGCACATATAACCCCGGATGGAGTAGTCATCCAAACTTCTTCTACCAGAACACTGAGAACCAAGCCAACCCACCAAACTTCAACAATTAAGCTCCCCAAGGAAATTCTAGCAATCAATTCTCTCATCCTAAATTTAGACAACCACCCGGATTTCAACAAAGGCAGTTTAATCAACCTCAGAAATCTAGTTTAGAGTTACTGCTAGAGAATTTTATCAATACTCAGTCAAAGTGAAATGAGGGTGTTGATGAGATTATTCGGCAGTTAAATTCCAAGGTGGACTCTCTGATTTCTCTTTTGAAGACACTTGAGACCTAGATTGTTCAACATGCTGCTTCAACCTCTAGGCCATTGGGGAAACTCCCTTCTCAATCGGAGGCAAATCCAAGGGAGCACTGCAATGTGATTCTGACATGTAGTGGCACCTAAATGGAGGATCCCCAGATGTCACCTAGAGAATTGATTGTTGGAGAGTCTAAAGAAGAAAGCACAGATGCCCAGTATTTTAAGGAGTTGTCTATGAATTCTAAGGTCAAGCAAGCACTAGTCCTAATTCCTTCACCACCTCACACACTACCAGTTTCCGGTCCTCAGAGATTAGCTATAGCATTGACAGGATAGTATAGCTCCTTCATTCAGAACCCGCAGCCTAGAAAGCTTAACGATCCAGGCAGTTTTACTGTCTCTTGTAAAATCAACAATTTTTCATTAGAGAGATCTCTCTGTGACTTGGGGGCTAGTGTTAGTATCATGCCTCTCCCTTTTTAAACATCTAGATTTGGGAGGCTTGAAACCAACATTTATGGCTCTTCAGCTCGCTAATGGCTCTATTCACCACCCAGAGGGAATTGTGGAAGATGTGCCACTTAAAGTTGGGGATTTCTTTATTCCGGTGGATTTCGTGGTCCTGAATATGACGGAGAATGCCCGACTACCGCTTATATTAGGCCGACCCTTCCTTGATACCGCCAAGGCTGTTATAGACGTTAAGAATGGGAAGTTATCCCTGAACATAGATGAGACCACTCTACAATTTAATCTTTCCATTGATACAAAAGAATTGTCTTTTCCAAGTTCTTGTTGTAGCTTTGAGTTAGTAGCAGCGCCTACCGATCTTTCAAGGGAAAAGTGGGATTCTCTAAAAATGTTTCGATTGATGGATTTACATGACTGTATGATGCCTTGCATTTTAATGGTAATTTTTCTTGGTATTTTATTAAAAAATCTAGGCTTATTTTTGATATTTTCACACTCTTTTAAGACTTATTTGCTTAAAAGGTTCGGAATCTTCACTTTTTCTTACTTTTGTGGAATTTCAAGTAAAATCACCATATTTTGATGTTTTTTGAAGATTCTAAGGCCACAGGGTGATTTCTTACGCGAAAACAAAGCTGCCCGTCAAATTTCGGCTCAATCGAAGTTAGTCTGAAAAATACGGCCAGGTGAACCCCATGGGGTTCACCGGTTCTTTTGCCAGACGCAAGGTTACTTCACAGAGAGCTTCACGGGCAGGTGAACCCGACGGGGTTCACCCGTGATTCTCTTTGTTGTGCAGCGCTCAAAGTGGCCAGAGCACATCACAGGCAGGTGATCCCGGCGGGGTTCACCCGTGCTTCTTTCGGCCATAACAATCTAGAACACATTATGGCCAGGTGAACCCGGCGAGGTTCACCCGTGATTTTGACCCAGGCGAACGCGAACCCGAGTCCCACTCGGATTTTCTCTGATTTCCAACCGTTTGAAGCCAAATTTGGCAAGGAAGGATTCTTTGGAAAGCTCATTTGAAGGAGAATGCGTGGAATATAAAGACCCTAATTTTCATGCCCTAGGCATCGAGGAATCATGCGACGAAGTGGCTAGGGCAGAAGAACACGGCGACGAGTAGTTTCGGAGATTGAGACATCAGATCATCACGATTTCTTGAGGATACTTCCGGTTTAGCGTATCCTTCCTCTTAAATTCACTTCCTTGTACTTTTCTTTCCCTTTAACGAGACATTTTGAACATTTCAATGATGATTGTAGCGTAAAACCTTTTTCGGGGCACGGTTGAAGCCCGTTGACGATTCTTAATTGCGATTCCTGTTTCGATTCAGTTATTTGAATTATATTGTGAGCATATTTTACTTTGATGTGCAAATCTCATGACTTTTCCTTGGCCGAGTATTTTCATGTTTAAGCCGTTACGATTCATACCAAGAGGAGGATCGTAAGGGCAAATCTTCTTAGTAAAACTTACGAGACCTCGACACGAGAGTGCTTAGTTTTCGCTCGAGGGTTTCATAATCTTCCATAGAACTCATTGGGTTTGTCTAAAACGATCCACCGTGAGAGTAGGAGGTCGTCTTAGTCAAACACTGGGGTGTACACTCGAAAGAGGGCACCTTGTACCCTAGGGATAAATTCCTTGTGCAATATCATAAATCCAGATAACTGATATTATTAAGCGTAATTAAGATCGTCAGCGTGGTGGAAACCATAGTCCTGATATCTCTCTCATATTTATTCTCTACCGACGTAGCTTTGATTTCTTGTTTTCGATTTAAGTTCTCAAAACCCCTTTTCGATTCGTCTAGCTATTGAAACTTGGATTTTCTAGTACTCAACTTTGTTCCCTGTGGGATTCGACATCTTTTATATTACTTCGACATAACCGTGCACTTGCGGGACATGTCAAGTTTTTGGCGCCTTTGCCGGCGAACAACAGTTGATATTAATATATTTTTGAGAATTGGTAGACAAGGCCTTAGTTAGTTTTTCTACGTTTATGCACTGCTATTTTCTCTTTCACTCTATTTGCTCGTTGTCTTAGAACTTTGAAATTTTGACTGACCCCTTTCTATGCAAAGAAGTTCTAGGGCAGGAGCATTCTTTGACATTGATCCAGAGATCGAGCGCACGTTCTGGATTAGAAGAAAGCAAAACCAACTTCAGAAAAAGGAAGACATGAACCATCCGGGCGTGGAAAATCAAATGGAGCACATTCAGCTTGGTGTGAACAATGATCAGATACCTCAACCAGTAGGGAACAACTATAATAATAGGACGTTGAAAGACTATTCTACTCCCTACGCACATGGTTTACAATCAGGAATAGCGAGGCTCACTGTTGAGGCCAATAATTTTGAAATAAAACTTGCGTTACTTTCTATGGTGCAACAAAACCAATTTGGTGGTTCTCCTCTAGAGGACCCCAACATGCACCTCTCTATTTTTCTAGAATACTATAATATGTTGAAAATTAATGGTGTTTCTGCTGATGCTATTAGGTTGCGATTGTTTCCATTCTCTTTGCGGGATAGAGTGAGAGCTTGGCTTCACACGCTACCTTCCGCATCAATAAGAACATGAGGGCTAGATTGTCAGGCAGGAGATGAACAGATGGTTATGAATCACTCTGAGCAATTGAATGCTATTGGAAACTTCAATCTCAACAACAATCCATATTCTAGCACATACAATCCAGGATGGCGCAACCACCCGAACTTCTCATACCAAACAACTCAGCCAATGCAACCTGGACAAGTACCATCGCAACAAGCTTAGCCCCAACAGAACAATTTCAGACCACCAGGATTTTAGGCTAGGAACTACAATGCGCCACCACCATAGCCAAGCCCAAATAATGATTCACAGCTGAGTAAGTAACTTGAAGGACTGATCAACATGATGAAGCTTATGATGATAAGGATGGACTCCCTGGAGACACATAATAAGATGCTGGAGAGTCAGCTAGCCCAACAAGCTAGCCCATCCTCCAGGGCACCATGCAAGCTACCATCCCAACTAGAAGTAAACCCGAGGGAGCATTGCAATGCAATCTCTACTCGGGGTGGCAAACAACTAGAGGATCCAAAGATACCGACCAATGATAGAAGAAATGATGTGACGCCTAAGCCTATGGAACCGCATTCAGTTGCAACATCGGTGACACCAGAACCAGCTGAAGAGGAGCGGCCCTATGTGGGATCGCATGCATATAAGCCACCGATCCCTTTTCCACAGAGGCTTGTCAAAGCTAAATTGGACAAGCAGTTTGGTAAGTTTTTAGAAGTTTTGAAGAAACTTTATATTAATATCCCCTTCGTTGATGCTCTTTCGCAGATGCCGACTTATGCAAAATTCCTGAAAGATATCTTATCAAACAAGAAGAAGCTGGAAGATCAGGGCACCGTTGCACTGACTGAGGAGTGCAGCGCCATCATTCAAAATAGGCTCCCTCAGAAGCTTAAGGACCCAGGCAGTTTCTCCATACCCTGCCAGATTGGGGAGATGTCATTTCAGAGAGCTTTGTGTGATCTAGGAGCAAGTGTTAGCCTCATGTCATTGTCATTTTGTAAAAGGCTAGACTTAGGAGATTTGCAGCCTACTATCATTTCCATACATCTTGCAGACAGATCAGTGCGCCAACCAGTTGGTATTTTAGATGACGTATCGGTTAAAGAAGAAGATTACTTTATTCTTGCTGATTTTGTTGTTTTGGAGATTGATGAGGATGACAGACTTCCTATCATTCTAGGGAGACCTTTTCTCGCTACTACTGGTACTGTCATGGACGTCAAGAATGAGAAACTATCCTTGAACATCTGTGGCAATGTTATTCAATTTGATCTGGCTGACACCTTGAAAAAACCCTCTCTTGCATGTACATACTGCAGCGTGGACATTGTGGAAAAAGCCATACAGCATGTTGAGCCCTTCAGGATGACAGGCTCCCTATCATTCTAGGGAGACCTTTACTTTATGGCCAGTACATAAACATGAATGAAAACATCCTATACAAGAATAAGAATAAAGACAAATAGAGAAATTTATATATCAAGTCATAACATTCAACATTCATACAGTGGGCTACGCCCAAACCCCGAAAAGAAAGTTTACGCTATCATATACATCGTGAAATACATCAAATCTCTCATGTAAATGAAATCAAACCAAAGGGAAGGGTAGATCCTTGATGGAAGAAGGTCCAGCATGAAGATCCATGTCGGAACGAAGGAAGAATCGCGCCGGAACAGTGTTGTCACCCAGAAAATTGCCCTAAACCCTAGATTGTCACCGTTTTGCTTCGTTCTCCTCAACCGTTTGATCAAATCTGATGATTTTGGTCCCAAAACGTGCGCAGCTAAGTCAGGAAAGTCTCCCTAAAATTTCATTCAATTCCGCTTCCAAAATAGAAAGTTATGGCTGAAAAACCGAGCGCCTATCGTGCAGGACGCGGGACGATACACAGCGGTGCATGGATGCACGGCCACGCCCGTGTACGGTTTGGTAGAGTCTGGGATGATCGGCTCATGCACGGCCGTGCATAGATACACACCCATGACCGTGAAGAGCGTAGAGGACTCCGGGTAGGCTGAAATTTCACGTGTAGCTTCGTCTCATCATGAGAAATCGTCTCATATCTTCAGATCTTCCAAATTCCACCAATTTTGAGGCAAAATACCGACATTTCAATAAAACAGAGGAAAAGTGAAGGTTCCGAAGAATATAAAGCATTTAAGTGCATAAATGAGACAAAGCATGCATTTTACTCCGAAATAATGATAAAATTAAGCCGCGATATATCATATATTTGCATGTCATCAATGAGCGGGTCGAAAAAGGGGAAGCTCTTGCCCTTTCAAACCCCATAGCTTTGACACTCTGATAACTCTTATGGTCGAGCTACCGACCTTAACATAGCGCTCTTGGGAGACAAACCAAATTTTTAATTGTTTTTAGTTTTCATGCATTATTTCTCCGCGTTGTTAGACAATTTTCTAGGCTATTAATTTTTTTTTCATTTAATTTTTGGTTTTCTAATAGGGATTGTTGCTGATTTGATGTCTCTTTATGATGTAGGACAAAGAAGGGGCGCATGGCATTTTTTTTTCTAGAATTTTTTGGGTTTTTCAGTGCACTTCATCACCTAGTGAACCCCACGGGGTTCACCCGTGAAGTTCACTGTACCAGCATTACCCAAGGTGATGACCAGTAAGCTTCACAGGAAGGTGAACCCCACGAGGTTCACTAGTATTTCTTTATGCAGGGAACCCTCCAATGCGCTTCACAGCCTGGTGAACCCAGCGGGTTCACCCGTATTTCTGTAGCAACAGCCCCCACCAGTAAACTTCACGGATAAGTGAACCCATGCGGGTTCACTCGTATTTCCATTTGGTTTCCGCCACGAACCAAGTCGCTACGCGATTAGGGTTTCCGCTCATCCACCGCCGCCATCGTTCCTTTCACCTCCGGCTGGATTCTGATGACACCAAAATGTATAGTATATTTTGTATCATTTTATATATCTTTTCATGCTAAATTGAAGATCTTTTACTTATTTTTATGTTAAATTTATCAAATATTGCAAAATCTACTTCTATTTTGGTTTTTCATGATTTTCAAGTAAAAAGGTACTATTTTGAGGCGTTTTCGAGCAAAATCAAAAATATGGAAGAGTTACCATCATCAAGAGGAGATCTGTTGAGAAACCCCAGGGACATTTTACAATTTTTTGAGTTATAGACATTGCACAGCGGAAGAATGTCCCCGAAACAGGCCAGTCCCAAAAACCCAGTGCGGATCGTCAAGCGAGGGGATCGACACGATGTGATAGAAAGTACCTTAAGCGAGCAAAGAGATGTTGATGTTGAGATAGGCGCCCACGTGTTCGCCCTCTGCAGTCTCACACACACGGACTCCTCGAGCTCTCTTCTTCCGCGCTTGGTGCTAGCCTCGGGAAGAAGATTCAAGCCTTATGTTCTCCCTCTTCAACTCTGCTCTACCTCCAAGGTGTATGCGCCAAGAAGAAGGAGAGGAGAAGTAGTCGCCAAGTCCAAGTCCTTCTTGCGCCAAGAGGAGGAGAAGAAAACTTGTGCTTGCGGCTAGACGTTGGAGGAAGAGAAGTTGCGCCAAGAGCCTCCAAGCTTTCGCCCCTCTCTATTGCTTACGCCTCCAATTAATTGTCACTCGCACGAGGGGACGGCTAGGTGCTCTTTTATAGGGCAAGAGGTGGTTTGTGAAAGGCTAGGATCAAGACAAGTGGGCGGCTAGGATGAGAAGGTTTGAGGCAAGGAAAGTCTCTAAGACATTTCCATAATTCTCATTCAACCATTCCTTTTGTGCCCACGCCTTTCTTTGTGCGCCAAGGCCTTGCCTTGCGCCCCAAGCAATGCCATAGAGGCATTCATACCATAAGGGATAAAGGGGGGAGGCGCCAATTGCTTCCTTATGAAGCAAATTGTGCCCCTTCTCCCCATTATGCCCATAGGCGCCGAGGGGAGAAGATTTGTCCCCATTATACCCTTCTAGCCCTTCTTCTCTTCATGACAACTTATTAGTGAGCCCAACTTAGCAATGGGCCTAGCCCAAAGACCATTAGTCATGTTAACCAAGCGATTGGATCCAATCCAACTTAACCCATGGTCAAATGAGGCTAACCATGGTTAATTCGGCCAATATGCCAAAAACAGATGTTGGCTTCAATAAGTTTCTTCCATCTCATCAGGCCCATTGGCGCTGATGAAATCTCCAAAATAGATCCGAGTTATCCTATAACTCGATCATAAGGCTTCCCGATCAATACGAGAACTCGAGTGTCTTGGTGTGTGACCCTGTAGGTTCCTCTGACGCTGGTAGTGTTGACCAAAGGTCACCACAAGTAGTGAGTGGCACCTAGCAGTGCATCGCTGCTACCCAGGTCATTGGAATGGATATCGACATCGACATCCCCATCATCGCAACTAGGTACATATGCATTACAGTCTCTTTGCCGAACTGATATCCGATTGGACAAGTGTGTCACCACTTGTTTTCACCCAATACATGGCTATGACTAAAACAGGTTCTCACCTGGGTATGGCCATACACTCTCAGTCATAGAACCATAGAGGAGCTCCATGGATATCATACTTCCCTAAGGAAGGGGCAAATCCTTTGTCTGTCCATTGACCTTCTCATATGGGTCGTGACATGCTCAATGACAACCGTTATGACCTCCCAACTACGGCGAGGTGTTAGGTTGTATCAAAGCAAGTCCCTAACCATATAGAATGATCAATGACCTCAAGTCAAGGGATCAATGCATCTCCTGTCACTTGTGAGGATAACTCATGACACCAAGTCATACCTCACAGCGGGTCCATCCAGTATATCCTCCAATGATATACCCATGTGTCTGCGTCCTAACCAGCCCACATACCAGTCTCACAAGTACCATAGCTGTCCCATATCCACTAAGGTACATCGATTGGGGACTATAGTTCGAACACAGATCTAATCTGTCTCCAGGGACATTATTATGTTAGTACATATGCGCAGATGTAAACAAACATAGATAACGACAATGCCAGAATGATATATAAATATCAAAGTCAAGTAGTACATATGTGGACCAAAACTAGGTCCTAGGGCACATACACCAACAAGATCACCTGACAAATTTCATGCAAATCAGAGCAAAACACCAAAATAAGGTAGTGCCGTATTTTATATTACGGTACCATATTTCTGTACGCTACCGTAATATCATAGCATTGCCGTAAACTTTGACATGGGCCGTATTTTCCAGGCGAATTCGACCAGAGAGTTTAGCCAATTTTACGGCAATGCCGTGAACCATTTTACAGTGCCGTATTGTCCAGAAAACATTAGATCAGAAAACGCGACCGATTTTACGGCACTGCCGTGAAATATTACACTGCCGTATTTCTGCTTTTGAACGCGACTCCACATTCAATTTTAAAGCCCGATTTTTGCGGAGAAGATTGCAGATGATCCAGACATTTAAATTTGATGCCGTAAGAAGAAGAAGGAGAGCTTTCGATGAGAGGATAAGGAAGACACCGAAAGCCCTAATTTTGATCAATTGTAGAGGGAGAAATCGAGTTACACACCGCCGCCTAGGGTTTTGCCGCCGCGACAAATCCAGAGCATCTCCAGCTATGAAATTCATACTGAAGCTTCGCCTAGAGGACGAGACAATGCACTAGAAGTTTGAGAACGAAAGGAGATCCATTGGAGGAGAAATTGAGGAAAAAGGAGGCGTCGACACTGTTCACAGCGTCCCCTTTGCAAATTACAGCTGTGTTTAATTTCACAGCCGTGGTGTATTTTCCTAAAACTTCTTTTCCTTTGATTTTTGATCTTCTTAAACAATGGACTATTATATTTTCTTCACCATGCTAGCTTAAACACTCTTTGGGACATGGGGGAGTAATTCCTTTTGATTTTCCTAATGTCTAGATACTTTTTACTTTCATCATGATTATTCTAGTTTGCTAATTTTACCTATGTGATTATTGCTCTAAGATTCTCCTTAGTTTATTTTTTATCATCATGATTTAGAGTTTTCGCAATAAGGACCGAAAAGTGATTTGCTTGAGAACTTGGAACCCTAAAATTGATTAATAGGAACTCAATGTAAGAAATTAGGTTAAGTTCTTATTTCTTTATTTTAGTAATTTAAATTGCCATGATGATAATTATGAACTTAAGATTGAGTTATTGTGTCAAACGTGGAAATCTTGCACCAAAGTGAGGATCGAAACAATGGAGAACCATAGGTAGAATTTGTGTTGAGACTCGGATGTACGAAAGTGATCCTTGAGTTTCCACTCGAGGCGATCAACTTAGAACTCGGATGCACGAAAGTGATCCTCGAGTTCTTTGTTTGATGATTTACTTATCATTAGCTTGGGATAAATCTTGCGCGAAATCGAAGATTGGTCTCTGCATGGTTATCTGCACGAAAGTGAGTTAATCTCTTTACAAAGTAAATTATGCCTTTATCATAATAGAATTTGATTGATGAATATCCTTATATATCTAGTCATGAAAATTAAAGTGAATGAAACTCTAGTCCCAGCTTCTCCCTGATAGTATTTTCCCGTGTGTTTTCGATCTTTACTCTGCCTTTATTCGATTGCCTAGATAGGAAGAAATCAATTATTTGGTACTTGACAACATAGGTCTCTGTGGGTACGATATCTTTCTTTATTACTTCGAGTATTCGTACACTTGCGGAGATAACAACAAGTGTAGTAACTTAACAAGTTTTTGGAGCCGTATCAGGGGGTGACAAGCCCCTGTGCGCCATACGATCAGCTTTGGTTGCAACTTCATAAATAAGTTTTGTTTACCTACTTGTTGGGATACAACAGATTCTCCCGTCCAAGGTCACTAGTTGATCCCGATCCTTTTTAGCACCTATGCCTCCGAGAACCAAAGCTATGGCTTCCAAGCGGACAGCGCGACCTCCGCAGGCATTTTCTGACTTGTCAGCCATAGACGATGAGGAGTACATGTTGGGAAACCCCGGGGATATTTTACAATTTTCAGAGACAGAGATTACAAAATACATTGCACAGCGGAAGCAATATCCCCGAAATAGGTCGGTCCCAAAAACCCAGTGAAGATCGCAAGCAAGAGAGTCGACACGATGAGTTAGTAAATACCTTAGAGCAAGATGAGGTCGATGTCGTGATAGGCGCCCAAGCGTGCGCCCTCTGCCACGCCCAGTGCTAGCCTCGGGAAGAAGATCCAAGCCTTGTGCTCCTTCTTCAAAGTATGCGCCACCTCCAAGGTAGATGCGCCAAAGATAAAGAAGGATGAGGGAGAGGGAAACCGCCAAGCATCAAGTTCCTTGTGTCAAGAGAGAAGGAAGAGGCTTGCGGCTAGGGTTTGGAAGGAAGAAGAAGATGCGCCACTTCTTGGTGTTGTCGCCCTTCAAGCCCTTGCTTTCGCCCCTCCTCTTGTTGTCACGCCTCTAAGGATTGTAACATCTAAGAGGGGGCGGCTAGGGTCACTTATAAAGAGCTAGAGGCGGTTAGGGTAAGGGTTGAGATCATGACAAGTGTATGGCTTGGATGAGAAGGTTTGAGGTAAGGAAAGTCTCCAAGACTTTTCCATAAACCTCATTCAACCTTTCCATAAGCTACCAAGCCTTGCCTTGTGCACCAAGGCCTAGCCTTGCGCCCCAAGCAATGCCTTAATGCATTTCACACTATCAATGGGAGAGGGCTAGGCGCATAAAGCTTCCTTAATGAAGCAAATTTGCCATCCAAACCCCATTATGCCCCTTAGGTGCCAATGGGCTTGGCTTCCTCCCCATTATACCCTTTTAGCCTATTGCCTCTTCATGACAACTTATTATTGGGCCTCATTGGATAATGAGCTAGCCCAAACTTCATTACATGGCTTGATTAAGCACTTGGATCCAATCCAATGCAACCCTAATCCAAATGTGGCCCACCATGGTCAATTTCGGGTCAACCTGCCATAAATGGAGTTTGGCTCCAATAACATCCTTCCATCTCATCGGGCCCATTGGCGCTGATGAAATCTCCAAAATAGATCCGAGTTATCCAATAACTCGATCATAAGACTTCTCGATCAATACGAGAACTCGAGTATCAAGGTGTGCGACCCTGTAGGTTCCTTCTGACGCTGGCAGTGCTGACTAAAGGTCACCACAAGCAGTGAGTGGCACCTAGCAGTGCATCGCTGCTACCCAGGTCATTGGAATGGATATTGACATCGACATCCCCATCATCACAACTAGGTACAGATGCATTACAGTCTCTTTGCCGAACTGATATCCGATTGGACAAGTGTGTCACCACTTGTTTTCACCCAATCACATGGCTATGACTAAAATAGGTTCTCACCTGGGTATGGCCATACACTCTCAGTCATAGAACCATAGAGGAGCTCTATGGATATCATACTTTCCTAAGGAAGGGGCAAATCTTATGTCTGTCCATTGACCTTCTCATATGGGTCGTGACATGCTCAATGACAACCGTTATTACCTCCCAACTACGGCGAGGTGTTAGGTTGTATCAAAGCAAGTCCCTAACCATATAGAATGATCAATGACCTTAAGTCAAGGGATCAATGCATCTCCTGTCACTTGTGAGGATAACTCATGACACCAAGTCATAGCCTCACAGCGGGTCTATCCAGTATATCCTCCAATGATATACCTATGTGTCTGCGTTAGCACCACGTGCCTAACTAGCCCACATACCAATCTCACAAGTACCATAGCTGTCCCATATCCACTAAGGTACATCGACTGGGGACTATAGTTCGAGCACAGATCCAATCTGTCTCCAGGGACATTATCATGTTAGTACATATGCGCAGATGTAAACAAACATAGATAACGACAATACTAGAATGATATAAATATCAAACTCAAGTAGTACAAAGATGGATCAAAACTAGGTCCTAGGGCATATACACCAACAGTACACGCCGACTCCTCCATCTTACCGGCCACAGTCAGCCACGCTAGGATCTTCATCCTCTAGGCAAGGACGCACATCTGCCAGCCGGCCGCAACCATACGTCTCTCCCTCGAATGAGTTCGGAATTATCTTTCGCAACGCCAGCCAAGAAGAACGCTATCAAACACTGCGTCAACGTCGAGTTCTCAACACAAGATATCTTGATAGAGGCACATTGCAATTGCTCGAGCTGAAGGAAGATGTTGATATGATGTATGCTGCTGTGGGTTGATAGTAGTTCCAGCAGTTCTTTTCTCCCACGTACGTTGGTGTCACGTTGGAGTTTCTGAGCTCCTTGGAAGTCAAGGCAGATCCGATTCTAGAAGATGATCCCGGCCGTTTGACATTCCGTCTCGGGCTTCTGGGGCGCAATAACTAATGAAAAGATATCAAGTATGGATGAGCGACTTTCCTTTCTCTCTGAGAAGAACATGGCTCGCATGGACATTTCTTCAGAAGAGGAGGTCGAGCCTGACTATAGCACACGCAGGAAGAGCAAGAGCTCATGGGCTTCCGGCTCTCGCTCGCGCAAACGAAGGTATCTTCCCATGCATCAATATTGACATCCACTCCTCTCACATCACAACATTGCATAGAGGACTATGCAAACTTTTAGAGTGAGTGAGTTTTCTTTATTCCAGTTTCTTCTTTCTGTCTTCATGTGGCTGTTTGACTTTGATCGCTTGACTTGCTGTGTCTGGACTTGATACTTTTTGATGGTATGATTGTGTCATTGTATCTTATATACCATTTTATTCGTGGGTCTGGTCCACATTTTCAGGCTCCACTATGTGACAATTTTGTATGACACTTTAAGATCTATTTTATTGTTTATGTTAGTACTATGCTATAATGATTGTGAATCTCATACATGCTGTGTGATTGTCGAAATGTTATAATGCTTATTATTCGTGAATTCATTTATCTATCACGAGTCTTGTCCTATTATTCGTGAATTCATTTTATTCGTGGGACATGTCACTGTACCAAGCCGATGAAGGATGATGAGACTACTCATATGGACTTGTTCGATACACGCCCCGACATCGCTTGCACGAGGGTGTTGCTGGATAGGCTTGAGGATAAAAATTTCCAGGGCTTGAGATTGAAAGACTTTGATTTTAAAACTCTATCTTTTTAATATTTTGAAGACATTTTATTTTATACACCTATTATTATTACTGCTTATCTCCATTGGTGTTAATTTTAGGCCTTTGATCCACCAGATGTGCCATGATCTACACAGACTTTTGGTCAAGCTGTTGACCTTAAACCAGCGCTTCTTGGGAGGCACCCCAAGGATTTATCTTGTGTTGTGTTGACTAGACTTTGATGTTAATTGTTGTGATTGTTTGTTTTGTTGTTATGTTATTTTTGTTTTGATATTTTTATGATATCTCATGGTTTTATTTTCATTGTTTTACATGAGAAATAGCATCTTACTAATTGTGGTAAATTTTTGTGATTTTTCAAAAAATTTTACGAGTCGCCATAGTGATCACAGTTAGGTTGTGACGGCCATCACGGCCGTGATCACCTCGTCGATGTAAAAGGAGTTTCGTCGAAGCAGGCACGGCAATGACGTGTTCACCGTCACGGCTGTGATTGAGATTTGGAGATTTTTTCGCTGAGTTGATCACGGCATGGGGGTGCTTGCCATCATGGCTGTGTTCACAAGTCCCAGATATTTTGCCGAGCCAGACACGGCCGGGACGTGTTCGCCATCACACCCGTGCCTAAGATTTCGAATCTCCATGAGCCAAACATGGCATAGCCATGATGCTCATCACGGGCGTGCATGTATCACGGGTCTCGATTTATAAAAAGGGTGTGGGAGTGGAACTTAGGGTCACACCCATTCCAGTGCCGTTGTCACCTCTTTTCGTCGTTTCTGGCTCCAAGACTCTCCAGCACTCATTTCCGCCGCCGTCCGAAGCTTCCTCGCCCTTTTCCGCTTCTCGATGACACTCCGATCCGGTTTTCTGGATGAGTTTCTGCCTGTTCACCACTTTCACCACAAGCAACTGCCTTTCATCGATTTCAGCCGGATCTCGCCGCCGACTGAGCTCCAAGCCTCCCCCCTTCCGGTCACCAGTCCACCTGACCTTACGGCACTTCCAGTTTTCTAGATCTAGGGTTTTTTTTTCCCCAAATCGCTGGTTTTCTCTACGCCGCCGCCGGTTTTCTTTAGTGCTGCCACCGGCTCCTCCCCAAACGCTTCTAGATCTCTAGATCTACATCTGCCACCTCGCTGGACGCGGCTCTTCTCTTGTTTGCACCGCTAGCCACTGCCACATCGCCGGAATCTGCCGCCGCTACTTTTCTTCTTTCTTCTAGCCGACAGTTCTCAGCCGTCCCTCTACATCATGTCGGGCCACAGGTAGACCATGGCGCGAAAATCCTCCAAGAGGCCAGCTGTAGAGGAGGCACCGAATCAATATGGCATCGTTTTTCACAATGCCGTGCAGAAAGCTCGTTATGACTTATTGGAGTCTCGGCGGGTGGTCAACACCCACTATCTTGACCGGGCTACTCTTACGATGCTAGGGTTCCACGACGATGTCTTATTCATATTTTAGCAGATCGGCTGGGAGAAGTTCTTTCGGATGGCACCGGCAACGTATGTGCCTATCACCCTCGAGTTCATGTCGTCCCTAGAGGTCGACGTGAACATCCATGACGACAACGACGACGGCATCGTCTCCTTCCAGCTGGTGAACCAAAATTATATCCTTACGCTGTCCTAGATAATAAAATATATGAATTATTACCCATTTCTGTAGACCATGATAAGGTCACAGTCTTAGCAGTTCTTTGAAACGGTCTCGTGCTTCATGTAGGGACTCTCCATCTCGATAGGAAATATTTAGACAAAAAGGCATGAGACAGTTGATCCCACGTCGTGATGGAACCCTAAGGTAGAGATTGCAACCATGCTCTGGCTCGGTCCCTAAGAGGAAAAGGGAAAAGCCTTAGTTTTATAGCATCAGGGGGAGCTCCATTAATCTTAAGAGTGTCACAACATTCTAAAAAGATAGACAAGTGAAGGTTAGGAATCTTCAGTGGCTGCTCCACTGAATTGGTTATGTTGCAACATTTGTTCAAGAGACAGCTTGATCTCAAAGTTGTTAGCTTCGATAGCCGGTCACGATATGCTCGAGTGCACACCAGAAATGGTTGGCGCTACAAAATCCTTTAGAGAGCAGTTAGCTTCCATTGTTTGGTTGTCAGAAAATTGTTCTCCAAGCTTCAACCTTATTAGATTTCTCCTGCTTAGACGGAAAATTTGTTCTATCTCCAGATCTATGGGTACAAGTTTCCCTGTTCGAATGGTGTTCTTGGGCAAAAACAAGTTCCCTGACAAAAGAGATTAGTCTATTAATACGACTAAAAACAAAAAGCAAATAAACAGTAAATAAACAGAATAAAAGGCAAATAAAATCTAACTAAACCTAGTCTATTAATCTTCTGATCGTGTTAATATTGGCAACCTAGTCCGCGGCAACGGTGCCAAAAACTTGATAGGTGCGTACAGCAAGTGCACAGTCTATTGCGTAATAAAAAGTATTAATCCCACGAGGACTAGGAGTCAAGTACTAACTGATCAGTTAACCAATAGCTCGGTGAACAAATAAATGTAGGAGTGTCACTAAATCCTAATGCAAGTAAGTAAACTAAAGCAATTTAAATGCAAAACAAGGAACAAGCAGGTTGTGAAGATCTTGAGAGAGAATCGAGGTTTTGGGTTTCACCACACTGAAGCATGAAAGGAAATTAATGCTGATGTTTTAGTTAAGTTTTATCAAAGTTATTAAGGTAATTCTTCCAAAGGTACAGACGTGCTCCCTCTCAGGACACGGTCCAGTGCCTAACTTAACCCAAGTCTCCTACTTCGTGGCTTACTAGGTTAAGCAGATCCAATGGGTCCTGTGAAGAATTAGGGTTCCTCGAGTAATTTTGACAACTCTCGTGGCAGAAATCACCCGTCCAGTCTAAGAGGATCTGACGATTGTGGTTCACCTCTCAGTCCTTCCCACAACGTCTAAAACATAAATATGCATGGTCAGTACATAATCATGAATTAAAACTTCCTTGATATGAATAAGAACAAAGATAAGTTTAGATAAAATGTAGATCAAATATTAGCAATCAACATTCTTACAGTGGGCTACGCCCAAACCCTGAAAAGAAGTTACGCTACAATGTTCATCATAAAATACATCGTAATCTCTCAAATAAATTGATGCAAACTAGAAAAAAAGACTAGATCAACATCAAGAGATGCCAAGGCACAATCTTCAGCGTCGAAACAAGGAAGAAATCAAGCCGGAATAGCCTTTCGTCGCCAAAATCGCTGTCAAACCCTAGGTATCGCCGTTTCGCTTCATTCTCCCCAACCATTCCTCCAAATCACGTGATTCTAGTCTCAAAATGTCCGTGGGTAAGTTAGAAAGGTCTCCATGAAATTCAGTAAATTCCGCTTCAAAAATAGTAAGATACTGGCGAAAAACTAAACAGGTGTCATGCAGGGCGGAAGCATTCACGGCCGTTCAACGGCCATGCCCGTGAATGGCTCGGTGAACTTCTATTACTGAAAAAAGTCGGCCGGGTCCTTCACGGCCGTGCATGGATACACGGGCATGCCTGTGAATGGCTCGGCACAGTCTGGGAAAACAGTGTCATACACGGCCGTGCGTGGATGCAAGGCCATGCCCATGAAGAGCATAGGAAACTCCATTTGAGCTAAAATTTGACGTGTAGCTTCGTCTCATCGTGAGGAATCGTCCCATATTTTCAGATTCTCCAAATTCCATCGATTTTAAGGCGAAATCCCTACATTTCAATGAAACCAAGGAAAAGTGAAAATTCTCAATAATACAAAGTATTTGAGCAAATAAATGAGACGAAACATTCATTTTACTCCAAAATAATAGTAAAATTAAGCCACGATATATCATATATATGCATGTCATCAAAATACATCGGACTTAAAGTTTTGCTTGTCCTCAAGTAATTGAATTGTCTAGAGCACAGTGATAAAATGAAATAAAGAATCTCAAACAACTTCTGTAAATCTAGCAAAGTTATAGTTTAATTACAGCAAGCCTCAAGTTATGATGCAGTGTCAAAAGCAAATTAAATCAAATATTATTAATACAATTCATTCGAATATGCAAAGTTGATAGTACCAACAACCTTTACCATACATCACACATAAATGAAATTTTTGATCAAGTGTTCACAAATGAGATAGTTGTACCTTAAGTCATGGGAAAATAGCATTGGTGCCATATAGTCTCTATGTGGTGCCTTCTTTTTTTTTAGCAACAACAGTGCCAAGCTAGGGAACTGAGAACATCTTGGCTTCAGTACCACTACTATTATTTTGAATTTTGGAGATAGTGCCAAGTATAATGGACAATGAACTTAGGTACCACCATCCCTTTTACTATTATAATGCTATGAATAGTGCCAAGTGGAAGTACAATGTGCAATGTACAAGCACACTTCGGTACCACTATTATTATTTCTGATTCCCATGACAAGATGTACAAATAAGTATGAAATTATAAAGCAAGATGCAAAGAAGTGTATCACATATGATGTATATCAAGGTGAAGGTAAATACAACAAGTGCACCTATTATGAATGAATTATAATTAATTGAATTAATTAATCTTTCAACTGCACTAAACAAAAAGCTATGTGTGGAAATAATAATCAATATAGACAACAAAGCATGCAAGATTCTCATCCAAATCAATCTAGTAACCAAGGAACAAATCAATCCAAGAGGCAAAGCAAATATTATAAATACGGCGTGGGGTAGACACCTAAGATGTTGATACTACTAGAAAAGTAAAGTCATGCAAAAAGGGAAATGACAGTCCAACAAAAGAAAACTAACAGAAGCTGACAAAAGAAAACTAACACTGAAAGAAAACTACTGGTAATAAAGTAGCTAATCAAGTGATGGATGGTGAAACCAAAGTGCTCATCCCCAACGCCGATGCAGCCTCTACTGAAGGTCATGTACGGTAGCCTACATGGTGGACTACACCCGTCTTTTGGTGTTAGATCATAGAAGTGTGACGACCTTATCACAGTCGTGCATGGATGCACGGCCATGACCGTGAACATCACACAGCTACCTAAAAAAATTCAGAAAAATTGTCAGCAGCTGGGCACTATATAAGAAAGCATAAATATGAAAGAAAATTTAAAAACTACAAAGACAAAGTAACAAAAATAAATAAGAAGCTACGAAAAGGAGTCTAAATAAGAGATTGAGTTGTCTCCCAATAAGTGCTTCTTTAAGGTCACTCGCTTGACCATAGAAGAATGTCATGGTGTTTCTGGCAGAGCAGTGGCGAAATAAATGGCGTATAGTCTCTTTTTTCTTCGTCGCCTAAAAATTGTACCTATTAAGATAAGCATTAAATATAATAGTACAATTATTATTGTTCTCAAATGATATGAAACAAGAAGATGGTTAAACTCTAAAGTCCCCTCAACGCCCTTTGATTCCTTGTCTTCAGGTGCTCCATATAGCGCTCTGTTAGGGTCAACTCCCGGACTATCATATATCAATGTCATATAAACCAACACCTTCTCTTCATTTGGATTGGCCAAGTCATCAAGCTCTCCCTCAAAACATCCCTTCTTCTCTGTTGATGATTTGGCACTCTCTTCCACCACCTCAACGCTGCAATAGGAACATAAAAAAGATGATTTCTCATTGTCAATAGAAAGGTCAAATTTTAGGATGTTCTCACAAATATTCAATGACAGCTTTCCGTGTTTGACGTCTATTACAGCTTCGGCTGAAGCAAGGAATGGCATGCCCAATATAAAAGGAAGTCTAAAAAATTTTCAGTCATATCTAAAACCACGAAGTCCACTGGAACGAAGAATTCCCCGACTTTAATGAGCACGTCCTCCACAATTCCCATGAGATGATGTGTAGAGCTGTTAGCAAGCTGAAGAACTTTAGACATTGGTTTCAAATTCCCCAAACTTCTCGAAAATAGAGAGTGGCATGAGACTAACGCTGGCCCCCAAGTCCAAGAGTGCTCTTTCAAATGAGATGTTGCCAATTCTGTATGAGATGAAAAAACTATCAGGATCTTCAAGTTTAGGAGGCAGTTCATTCTGAATGATTGTAGTATATTCTCCTGTTAGTGCCACCATCTCATTTTCCTCAATTTTCCATTTGTTGGTCAGAATGTCCTTAAGGAACTTGGCATAAGTGGGCACCTGGGAAAGTGCTTCTGTGAAAGGAATATTGAGGTGGAGCTTCTTCAGCACTTCTAAAAATTGCCAAACAGTCTATCCAATTTTGTTTTAGCCAACCTCTGTGGAAAGTGTATAGGTGGCTTGTAGGGGGGGGGGGGCGGAGGAACAAATACTGGTTCTGGGTCTACCTCCTTCTCTATCGGTATTTCCATTGAAGATTGAGTCTCTTTCATCTGACCGTTAGACTCTCTTCCAGCATCATCACTAACATCTATCTTGGGGTCGGCCAATTGTTCGCCACTGCATATCATAATCGCATGGCAGTGCTCATGTGGATTTGCTTCAGGTTGAGCTGGAAGCATGCCCGTGGGTCTAGAATAAGTACTAGCCTGTTGAGCGAGTTGAGTAATCTGGGTTTCCAATATTTTCGAATGTGTGGTCATAGATTCCATTTTCAAGTTTAACTGGCAAATATATTCATTCATGCTGTCATTTTGCTTCATCTGGTTCGCCATAAAGTTCTCAATCATCGACTCTAATCTTGAACTATATGGTGGATTGGGCTACCTTTGATTGACTAGTGGAGGTTGCATTCCGGAAGATGCCCTGAAATTAGAAACATAATTCGGGTTAGAAAAATTCACAGGAGGGACTTGCCCTTGATTAAGTCTGTAGGATAAATACAGGTTATTCCTCCATCCCGGATTATATGCACTCGAGTATGGGTCGTTGTTGTGCTCCGCAAGTGCACGGATACTCGAAGTAATATTTAAGATCGAACCACAGAGACCTTGTTGTTAAGTACTGACTAATTGAATTTTCACTAGCTAAGTGAATCGAGAATCGTGAAAATAGCAATCGAGTGAGTATTGGAGAAAATCAAAATGAGAGAATCGGGACTAGGGGTTCATTCATCTTGATATTTATGACTAGACATGATTAAATATTTATCAATTTATTTTTTGTCATGGTTAAGATATAATTCACTTGATAAACAAACTAACTCACTCTCGTGCAATTAATTTACAAAGAACAATCCTCACTCTCGTGCAAGATTAATTCGATGCTAAGTATAAGTGAATTTTGGTTAAAGAGATTGAGAATTACTCTCGTGCATTCTATCTCAATATCAAGATCTCAAGCGAAACTAAGCGCTCTCGCACCTTAGTTTCACAGGTTTTGCTTAAGGTTTTTCAACAATCCAACATCTATCTCAAGTATGTTTTCATGTCTGAAACAATAATAATTTTCAGGTCATATCATCAACAAGAAATTAACTTCTAAAACCTAAAGATAAGAACACAACTAATCTCTTGCGATGAGTTTTTATTATAAATTCTAGGGTTCCAAGTTCTATGATATCATCTTCTCAGTCCAAGGCTTTGCTAGCGTAGTAGATCACATAAGGCTTCTTCTCCTTCCTTTGCCCTAGAACTGCTCCCACTGCAAAGTCACTGGCATCACACATAAGCTCAAAAGGTAACTCCCAATCAGGTGGTTGCACGATGGGTGCCGATGTCAAGGCCTTCTTCAGTTCCTAAAAAGCAAATAGATATTTCTCATCAAATACATATTTCTCAAAAGGTAACTTCATGCGGTCTAGTTGGGTAGTAGGTCTCTAAGAAGGTGGTGGTGGCTCGGTCCTGAGGGGCACATCATGATCCTCAACTGCATCTACGCTCCAATTCTGATGCTCGCGGATTGTGGTGCGTGCTGGATTCGGCAGCGACAACTTTACATCACTCCCGGGGAGCAAGTGAAGTAAGAAGTCTCCCGAGAGCAATGGCACCCTTCGGCACCCTAGAAACTTTCTGGAGTTGCTTAGCGAAATGGAAAGCGGTGTTGAGTCGGACCTCATGCAGCATAGCCCAAAGAAATAGGAGCTCAGATGCTCGAACAAGACCATCAGACTCTCCTTAGCCAAAGATAGTATGTGCCCTGACACAGTACACATACTTCAAGACGGGGTTGCCAAGAGAGGTGGCTCTAGCAGTTATGGTATCAAAAGATGCGTAACCAGTCAGTTGTTCCCAGAAGGCGCTAGCATTGACTACTCTGGGTGTCAGCCGCGTCCCATCAGTGGGAAAGCCGGTATTGTTGAGCCGGAAGGATAAACTACTGTCATCTTCATCGGTATGGATGTTGGCATGAAACTCCATTGAAGACAAAAACTCCAGCACGATGGGGATATATATGGTGTAGGAGATCGTGAAGAACTGCTCCCACCCTATACGCTGAAAAAGCTACTGTACATCTTCATGAAAACCTAGAGTATTCAGTATGGAATGATCAAGGAACCTGGTGGTAACCACCGGGCGGCGTGTGAGGGAGGTGAGCTTGGCAAGCTGCTCAGGATCTCGGCAAATAATCCCATAAGGTGTTGGCGGCGCTGCAGGCGGCGGCTGTTGTGCGGTGGCAGCACTGGAAGAGGAAGCTCGGTGCTTGGAGGTGACTTGCTTGCGTCGAGACATGCTGGTGGTATAGGAAGGTTACGGTAAGGTAATAGCAGGTGGCGAAGAGGCATCAGAAGCGTCGGAGGCGGAGAAGGAAGGTCGGTGGCGGCGGGACAGCGGGCTGCGACAGAACTCGGAGTGGCAAAGATCGGCGACGGGAGGCGCAGATCGGGTGCGAAAACTTGGGGGAAAGACGCGCCGGAGGATGGAGAGGACGGTGGAGGGTCGCCGACGGTCGATCGGGTACCAGAGGTGGCAAATCAGAGTGGCGGCGGCAACACTAGGGTTTCGTACACTGGTGTGCAGCCGATGCCCATTATAATAGAATTGTGCAAGGCCATGCACGCGTACACAGCCTGGCCCGTGCAAGTCGTGGCACAAATTGTCAAATCTGTTCATGGCCGTGCATGTCTTCACGCCCCTGCCCGTGAACGTCTCGGTGCTGTTTGCAGAAAAATCTACGAGGCATTCACGGCCGTGCATGGATGCATGGGTGCGACCGTGAATGGCTCGCAAGTGCCTAGAAAGCATAAATATGAAAGAAAAACTAAAAAACTAGCAAGACTAAATGATGAAAATAAATAAGAAAGTGAACAAGAGGTTGGGTTACCTCCCAACAAGCGCTTCTTTATGGTCACTAGCTTGACCAGCGTGGGGCTTAAGGTATGTCTGGTGTGGCAGAGGCAAAATAAGTGGCATGGAGCCTCTGCTTACGTTGTCTCCCACGAATTGCACCTATTAAAATAAGCACAAGGTATAAAAGTTTCTCTGGAACTGTTTTGACGGCACATGGAACAACAAAATAGTAAAACATGTAAGTTTTCGCAAAGTCGATCAAAACTTCATCTCCAAACACTCCCAATGTCCTCTTCTTCAGATTGGCTCCTGTGGCATCTCCAATTTGATTCATCATGGCCACTGTCTTATCTCCTCTTGGACCAATCGAGTCTTTGGGCTTATCTTCAAAGTGTTCGGGAAAAGTTTCCGGGAGGAGTTCTAGCTTGCTCCTTGACTGTGCAGTACTTCCCTTCACCACTACTCTGTTCTCCCTAGAACCTGAAAAATATAATTCTTTATTATTAGCAGGAAGATTGAATGACATATTATTCCTATTAATACAAAAAGTCATTATCCTGTGTGGGACATCGATTGTAGCTTTGATCGCAGCAAGGAATGGCTTGCCCAATATAAGAGGAAAAGTGGAATTCTCAGCTATATCTAGAATCACAAAGTCTACCGGGACAGAGAATTCTTTAATTTGCAGTGGCACATTCTCAGCAATCCCGAGCGAGCAAAGCTTAGAGCTGTTTGGAAACTGGAGAACCTGAGATATTGATTTGAGATTTCTGAAGTCCAGCTTCTTGAAAGTGACAATTGACATGATACTGACTCCAGATCCAAAATCCAATAGTGCTCTATCGAACACAATATTTCCAATCATGCATGGTATATCAAAACTACCAGGGTCTTCGAATTTGAGAGGTGGTTGTTTAGTTATGCAATCTGTAGAGTTTTCAGTAACAGCCATTTTCTTCTCGACGTCTGGTGTTACAGGAATTTCTGGATGAGGCTTCTCATTCTGGCTGTCAGACTCTTCTTTTTCTTTCTCGATATGCTCAGCTTCAGAGTCCTTTAATTCCTCATCACCACTTGTCATGATGGCGTTGCATTGGTCTCTCGGATTTGCTTCAGGTTGAGCTGGAAGCATTCCTAGGGTTCTGGACAGTACAATTGTGTGCTCTGGTTTTCCATCATTTTCGAGTGTGTGGATACTGAGTCCACTTTCATGTTCAGCTGGCGAATCTGCTCACATATAGAGTCATTGTGCTTCATTTGACTTGCCATGAAATTCTCCAGTATCGACTCTAACCTAGATTTTTGAGGAGGATCTGGTTGTCTTTGGTTGGCAGATGGATGTTATATTCCAGAAGGAAGCCTGAAATTAGAAGCAGAATTCGGATTAGAAAATTTTACATGAGGGATCCATCCTTGGTTCAACCTGTAGGAGAAATTTGGATGATTTCTCCATCCTGGATTATATGTGTTCGAGTAGGGATCGTTCTGATTCCTGAAATTCTCAATAGCGTTGACTTGTTCAGAGGGAGCATTCAAGATGTGGCAATCATTAGAGGAATGTCCTGTCACTCCACAAACATCATAAGTCATAGAGTTAGAAGTAGAAACATTAACAGAATCAAGCATAGAAGAAAGTGAATATACTTTTGCTAATAGGGAATTAATCATTTTCATATCAAACTTCACTGAACTTCGAACTGGCTGGCTCCTCTCTCCTGACCACTGATAATGGTTGAGGGTCATGTCCTCAATCAATTCCATTACCTCATCATAATTTTTGTTCATTAGTGCCCCACCAGCAGCAACATCCACAGAAAGTATGGTCTGATATAATAATCCACTGTAAAAGGTGTGAATGATCACTCATTTCTGTAGACCATGATGCGGGCACATCCTCAGCAATTCCTTGAACCGGTCTCATGCTTCATAGAGGGACTCTCCTTCTTGTTGAGTGAAATTGGTGATTTGATTTCTGAGCTGGGCTGTTTTGCTCGGTGGGAAATACTTTGATAGAAAAACCTGAGATAATTGTTCCCACGTTGTGATAGAGCCATGTGGTAAAGATTGCAACCACACCCTGGCTCGATCCCTAAGAGAAAAAGGGAAAAGCCTTAGTTTAATAGCATCAGAGTGAGCACCATTAATTTTCAGAGTGTCGCAGCATTCTAGAAAATTGACAAGTGAAGGTTAGGATCTTCAGTGGCTACTCCACGAAATTGGTTATGTTGCACCATTTGTACAAGGGACGGCTTGATCTCGAAGTTGTTAGCTTCGATAGTCGGTCGCGATATGCTTGAGTGCACACTAGAAATGGTGGGTGCTGCAAAGTCTTTCAAAGAGCGATTAGCTTCCATTGTTTGGTTGTCAGAAAATTGCCCTTCAAGCTTCAACCGTTTTAGATTTCTTCTGACCAAACGGAAAGTACGCACTATCTCCGGGTCTCTAGGTACAAGTTTCCCTGTTCGAACAGTATTCCTGGGCATAAATAAGTACCTTGACAAAAGAGATTAATAGCACTAGCACCAAGTAAAATCTACAACTAAAAACAAAAATCAATTGAACAGAATAAAAGGCAAATAAAATCTAACTAAACCTAGTCTATTAATTTTCTGATCGTGTTAATATTGGCAACCTAGCCTCCGACAACGGCGTCAAAAACTTAATAGGGCCTAAACTTGATAGGCTGCTACCGCAAGTGCACGGTCTATCGCGTAATAAAAAGTATCGATCCCACGAGGACTAAGGGTCAAGTACTAACTGATCAGTTAATCGATAGCTAGGTTAACGATTAATGGAGAAATATCTAATTTCCTAATGCAACTAAGTAAACTAAAACAAACTAAAAAAATAAGTATAGCAGAAAACAAGCAATCGGGGTTTGAGATCTTTGAGAGAAGATCGGGGTTTCGAGTTTCACCATACTGAAGCATGCATGAAAGTTAATGTTGATATTTTAGATAGGTTTTTACCTATGTTCTTAAGGTAATCCTTCCTAAGGTACATACACGCTCCCTCTTAGGACACGGTCTGGTGTCTAACTTAACCCCAGTATCCTACTCTCGTGGCTTACTAGGTTAAGCTGACCCAATGAGTTCTATAAAGGATTAGGGTTCCTCGGGTGATTTCGACAACTCTCGTAGCCGAAATCACCAATCCAATCTAAGGGGGTCCGACGATTGTAGTTCACCTCTCAGTCCTTCCCACAATGTCTAAAGCATGAACATGTATCGCCAGTATATAAAGATGAATGAAAACTTCCTTGACATGAATAAGAACAAAGACAAATATGAGAAATATATAAATCAAACATTAAAAATCAACATTCTTACAGTCAGCTACGCCCAAACCCCGAAAAGAGAGTTTACGCCACATGATTCATTACGAAATACATGAAATCTCTCATACAAATTGATTCAAACTAGAGGGAGGAGTAGATCCTTGATGGAATAAGGTTCAACACGATGATCTTCGTCAGAACGAAGAAGAAATCATGCTGGAATAGTGTCGCCATCAAGAAATCGCCCCCAAAACCCTAGTTGTCGCCGTTTCGCTTCATTCTCCTCAACCGCTTAGTCAAATCCGATGATTCCGCTCCCAAAACGTGTGTATCCTAGTTAGGAAGGTCTCTACAAATTTTCAGCGAAATCCGCTTCCAAAATAGTAAGTTATGGGTGAAAATTCGAACACCTGTCGAACTGGGCGGGATGATACACGGCTGTGCATGAATGCTCGGCCATGCCCGTGTATGGCCTGGCGATGTTTAATCTTTGGAAAAGTTGCTCTTCACGGCCGTGCATGAATTCACAGGTGTGCCCGTAAATGTCTCGTCAAAAATCTGAAAGTGCAGGTTCATACCCAGCCGTGCATGGATACACGGCCATGCCCGTGAACAAACACAGATAACTCCGTTTGAGCTGAAATTCGACGTGTAGCTTCGTCTTATCATGAGGAATCGTTCTATATCTTCATATCTTCCAAATTCCATCGATTTTGGGGCGAAATCTCTACATTTCAATAAAACAAAGGAAAAGTGAAGACCCTGAAGAATATAAAGCATTTAAGCAAATAAATGAGATAAAACATGCATTTTACTTCTAAATAATAATAAAATTAAGCCACGATATAACATATATTTGTATGTCATCAATTCCTCGGGTGATTTTGACAACTCTCGTGGCCGAAATCACCGGTCTAGTCTAAGGGGATCCGACGATTGTGGTTCACCTCTTAGTCCTTCCCACAATATCTAAAACATAAATATGCATGACTAGTACATAATCATGAATTCAAACTTCCTAGACATAAATAAGAACAAAGATAAGTTTAGATAAAGTGTAGATCAACATTAACAATCAACATTCTTACAGTGGACTACGTCCAAACCCCGATAATAAGTTACGCTACAATGTTCATCATGAAATACATCGTAATCTCTCAAATAAATTGATGCAAACCAGAGGAAAGACTAGATCAACGTCGAGAGATGCCAAGACACGATCTTCAACGTCGAAACAAGGAAGAAATCAAGCTGGAATAGCCTTTCGTCGCCAAAATCGCTGTCAAACCCTAGGTATCTCCGTTTCGCTTCGTTCTCCCCAACCGTTGCTCCAAATTGTGTGATTCCAGTCCCAAAATGTCCGTGGGTAAGTTAGGAAGGTCTCTATAAAATTTCAGAAAATTCTACTTCAAAAATAGTAAGATAGGAGTGAAAAAATAAACAGGTGTCGTATAGAGCGGAACCATTCACGGCTGTGCATGGATGCACGGCCATGCCCGTGAATGGCTCAGTGAACTTCAATTTCAGGAAAAATAACTCTTCACGGCCATGTATGGGTTCACGGGTGTACCCGTGAATGTTTCGTCTAATTCTGAAAAAGTCGGCCGAGTCCTTCACGGCCATGCATGGATGCACAGACATGTCTGTGAATGGCTCGGCGCAATATGGGAAAACAGTATCTTACATGACCTTGCATGGATGCACGGCCATATCCGTGAAGAGCATAGGAAACTCTGTTTGAGCTGAAATTTAACGTGTAGCTTCGTCTCATCGTGAGGAATCGTCTCATGTCTTCAGATTCTCCAAATTCCATCGATTTTAGGGCGAAATCCCTACATTTCAATGAAACCAAGGAAAAGTGAAGATTCTGAATAATACAAAGTATTTAGGCAAATAAATGAGATGAAACATGCATTTTACTCCAAAATAATAGTAAAATTAAGCCACGATATATCATATATATGCATGTCATCAACATACTATCTTTGCATGTGGGGAGAGTGACGGCTTAGTGCGCGCCACAGAGCTCCTTTTTCTTTGGGCCATGGTACACTCTTGTAAGTTAAGCACCACATTTTACCTAATTAAACAATTGCAGAAGTTGGCCAGTGATAGAGCCCAAGGATGTTTGATAGGCTTCCCGCAAGTGCACGGGTCTATCGAAGTAATAAAATATCGATCCCACAGGGACTAATGGGTAAGTACCGACAAATCTCAAATTTGCTAGCTAGACAACGTCGAAATTTATGAAGTTTGAAGTGTTTAAATTAATTAAATGCCCAAGAACATAGATAGAGGATTTGCACGAGAGAATTTTAATAGAGAAATGCATCAGGATATGGGTTCACCGCTTTGACTTCTTACAGTTGAATAGTTAAACTCTATTCCCAATGTCCTGCCTAGTTCAAGGGATTTAGTAACCTGTCATACAGGTGGCTCCCTCCAATAATCTTGTCCGCTCCCACGAACTAAATTATCAGTCCAATCCGTAGGGTTCTGACGTGCGGTCGGACGGGTGTCTCCCCGCAGCATCTAAGTTCCTTATAATCCCCGCAAGTAAGTACAGATCTGCAAGCGAGATTTTCTCCTAGAGATGCTGATTAACAAACCTCACTTGAGGTGATTAAAGGCTCAAACACTCCCTTTCGGGCAGCGTAGGCATAGCATACCAACGGAAAGGATAAACTCTCAACCAAATGGTTCTGACGCTCGGTCAGACAAGCTTCTCCCCGAAACGTCTAAGCTCCTTATAATCCCTGTAAGTAAGTTCAGATCCGCAAGCGAGGTTTTCCTCCTAAAGATGCTGATTAACAAACCTCACTTAGGCGATTAAAGGCTCAAGCATACTCTTCCGGGTAATGCAGGCAAAGCGCGCTCATAGGGTCGAGCAAGGATTTTGGACTAATAGAGCTAAACCATTACAACTAGTAATTCATCAAGGGCTACCCCACATCTTGATTTAGAACTTAGCCTACAACATTCATGGTAAAAGCGTGAACTAAAACATTAAACATCTCATACACATGTAGGTTTATGCAGCGATTACAAGAGGAAGGTAAGATCATATGATACTTTGCTAAGATTACACTAGTAATGCAGCAAATTGAATGTAAATGCAAGATCTTCCTTATAAATTTATCCTTGAGGTGCTGGCGCAAGAAGGTCTTCAATAGTTACAGATGCGCAGCCCTCTTCTTCCCGTGGCTTTCTTCTCTCAAGTTTAGCCCCTTTTCTCTCCTACGATCCTCCTACTTTGCTGAACTCTCCTCTCTTAAATAGGCTGAAGCTTCTCTCCTTTTCTCTTTTACTTCTTGCTTCTCTTTGAAGGCTCTTATCTTCCTCTTCCTAGTGGGCTGCTGCCCCTTTTCCAGATTCTGCAAAGCTGCTGCAACTTTTCAGCAGAGAAAAAGTCTTCGCTGCAGTCTCCTCCATACCCTGCAAACTTATCCTCATGGAATCATGATTATTCCAGCCGATTTCACCATCTAAAGGCTGCTCCAAGGGTTCTCGTCAACAGGGGAGAAAAGACTTGGCTGCCCTCAAGCTTCCCCTTAGGTTAGGTTGAAGAAACCTGGGTTAAAATCGCGGTTTCGAAACAGGCAGGTCTGCAATCACAGGCGTGATTCTGGTCGTGACCCGGTCGTGATTTGTTAGTTACAGCTTCAGGCACAGAGAAGAGTCACGGGCGTGATTTTGATCGTGATCCGGTCGTGATTCTCAGTGTAGGCTCCAATAAATCCAAAAATTTCCAGTTAGAGTCATCTTGAATTAGGAGGAGTTCCTATAATCTCAAAAGTTCCAAATCCACCCTCTTTGTGGTTGTTTTGACCTGAAAACATAAAAATACCGAAAGAGGTGTAGATTCTATAGATGTATAATATTTAAGGCAATAATGAGACAGAAAACCCGGAAATAGAGATGGTTCTGATGGTGGAATCATACTTAAAATGCTATATAAATCTGTGTCAACAGTTAGCGCTCAGAAAGGGGTCGTTGCTTCTGGAGGACTGATCACACCTATCACATTAGCCTTGGGCATCAAGTCATATGGAGTGGAGTAGGCGCGCGGTAGCTCGCACATTGACTTGGAGTTGTGCCAGGCCATGAGGTTGATCATCTGTGGGGGTGATGCCTTTAGCCTCCTCTTTCGCGAGAGCGACTTCACGATGCTGCTATGAACCCCGCGCGCACCACTATCCGCAAGAGGCGGAATTGGCATATGCTTCCCATGCCAGATGAGGATGTCCCGATGGACATCGCCCTAGCCTCTCCTTCTTTCCGGACATTCCACCATGCTAAGTCGTCATCCTCTGCATCAACCACGAATGGTTATGTGAACATCGAAGGCTATCTTAAGGCGATTTGCAAGGACCAGCACAAGACGCGCCTCGAGATGCAGGATGTGTTACGACATTTAGGAGATATGGAGGTGGAGTAGACTTGCTAGGGTCGGGTGCAAGCGGAGCAAACTCGAGCTATCTAGGAGATGAAGCGTATCTTGAACACCAAGCGGTGGTGATCTTCACCTCCACATTGCCTTAGTAAGTTGTTTTCCTTTTTCTTTCTGCTATTCCTATACTCTTGACTACATAGGAGACTATGCAGTTCTCTGCCATGGGTAGAGGGTTTTCCTTCTTTTGTTAGTGTTAGTGCTTATCCATTCATGTACTTCTTATTTTCATATAGTCATTTTTATGGTTTATTCGTGTTAGTGGTATTGCACTGAGATTTCATGCTTATGCTATTTTACCTGTGATGATTCCAAAGAATTAAGTCTGTGATGGTGTCCCTTATACTTGTCCTCAGTTCTTACGCTATTTCGAATCATGATGAAATATGGATGATATGTGTGTCTTGAGCTCAAGGAATAGAATTCTTATTATGACTACTCTTATGCTTTTGATCCATGATTTTAGATTGTTATTGAGTATGTCTTACTGTGGCTTGCATGATGTTTCAAGTTGATTATCATTTTCTGAATTATGTCTTACACGACATTATGTTTGCGAAGATTCATACTTATTGTATTCCTTGTTGTCAGCCTTTCCAGTTGATTGTATGAAAAATAAACAAAAAAAGAGAACAAAAAGGGGCAGTGGTACCAAAGTGAAGATGAATTCAAAGCTTCATCCAACTTGGCACTGTCGACATAGTTAAAAAAATAAAATAAATAAATAAATAAAAAGAGAGAAAAAAAGGGTCATGAGAAAAGAAGGAGTTTGGTAAAAGTGAACAACTCCGCTTTCTTTTACTTTAGGGTAAAGATATGAGTTTGTGTACATTATGTAGTGTACACACTTTGAGTTTACTTGTTAACTAAGTACCGAGGGTGCATTCATCGCAAATATTTGTCCTTTGAGTCACAAGGTGTCAAGTTAATTCAGAGTAGTAGCTTGAACTAACCGATTAAAATTTTATGATGCCCTTATCGAAATAATTGTGCAACTTAACTTGACTGGTTGTCTTCAGAAGGAATTGATGATTATGAATAGTCCTGACATGGTGAAGTGTTTTTCCGATTTCAGATTTGTGGTTTGACTTTGAACATTACTCTCTGCTCACAGTTTAGATTATATCTCACTTTCATCATTCAACCTAGGATTGAGTATAAGTGTTTTCATATGAAGTTCATACATTAGCTTTTGAACATGCTATCTTCTTGATATCTGATTATTTCAAATAGTGTAATTACTTGAGGACAAGCAAGATTTTAAGTTTGTGATATTTTGATAAGTGTTATTTCTAATGGATTTAAAGTCTTATTTATACACTCTTTTCATGCTTAAGTCTTGCTTTTATGCTATTATTTTGAATCTTTTCTCATTAAGTATAGAATCTTTATTATTTTTTGGTTATTTGTAAAATACAGGTTATTTCTCTATATTTTCAAAAATATTTTGAAGATTTGGAGTTATCGAAAGGTTCAACACATTACAAGCATCAGATAAGAAAAAATTGGGATTTTCTTGGAGTTGTATATGCTCATCACGGTCGTGATCAGATCAGCGTCCCTGTCTCCTGTTCAGCGAAGCCGACACGGTATGGCCGTGATGGTCATCATGGTCGTGACCGAAAGAATCCAGAAATTCCACGAAATCGACATGGCTTGGAGAACAGGTGTGTTCAGCATTTTACGAACCCGTCATGGCCTACCGTGTTCACTGTAACGGCCGTGACGAGTTCCGACACAAATGAGTCGAAGTCATCACCAGTATGCGCATAGGCGTGTGAAGAATTCCAGGATTTTATAGACTAAACATGACCTACTCGTGTCCGCCATCATGGCCATGCTTATATCGTCGCAGATCCCAGAATTCATCACTGCCTGGCCGTGATGGTCATCACACTAGTGACGGCGTCCGCAGATCTCGACCATCGATCGGTTTTTCGCCAAATCCGACGATCCAAGAGCCTAGAAATTGGGAAAAACTCCCAATAATCCTTCCTGACTGCCCAAGGCTTCGATTAAGGTAAAAAGTAGCGATTTTGGGCGGTTATAGGGTTCGAATCCTTGGAGAACTCGACTAGGGCGAAAAGAGGGCGAAAACTAGCATTTGAGGGCTTGTTTGAATGGATTTCTTTAGGATTTTCGAGAGAAGACCAAAGATTTGTCGTCTTCTACCGTTATATGTAATTTCCCTAACTTTCGGTTGTATTTTCTTGGGTTTTTACGAGTTAAATGATGTATTTCTTAGCGTAAAACCCTAGTTCGGGACTTGGGCGTAACCCATTGAACAAATTTTCATTTGTAAACATCTTTATGAATCTCAGTGATATCTTTTAGTAAATTTATTTATTCAAATGTGGTGTGTTTATTGCATAGTTGTGTTTTGGCCAAGCATTGATATGTGTTAAGTGTTACGAGAAGAGCCGAGAGGTGAATCGTAACACTCGACTGCTCATTTGAACTTGTGACTTGAATTACGAGAGTCATTCAATGTCACTCGAGGATTAACAATTGTCATAGAGCCCATTGGGTCTTTCCTAAACTAATAAGCAACGAGAGTAGGAGATTAGCTTAGGTAGACACCGGTTTACGCTTCAAGAGAAGGTAAGCTGTACAATAGGACTAATCGTCTTAAATGATTTACTGTCGGATTACGCTTCGAGAGAAGGTAATCCATTCCTAAATTTGACTCATTAATTGTTTTACGTTTAAGCATTCGACAAGGTGAAACCTAAAGTCCCGAAACTTCTTTAAAACTATAAATCTCATCTAGATGTTAACTTTTAGATTCAATATTTTAGACTTAGATTAGTTCATTTTCTTAATTCTATTTTTGATTGTCTAGCTTTCAATGATACTTAAAGTCAGTACTTGACACTCTGCTCCCTTGGGACGATCCTTTACTACTACGATACAAACCATACGCTTGCGGTAATCCTATCACGTATTGTACTACAGTTCAATTCTCAAAGCCTTCTGTAAACTACCCCAAAATCTAGAGGTGAATCGTGGGTCTCTGTCAAAAATAATACTGGCAGGAACCCCATATAGCCGTATAACCTCATTACAATATAATCTTGCCAACTTATCCATTGAGTAAGTTTTCCTTATAGGTAGGAAATGGGCAGACTTGGTCAACCTGTCTACAATCACCCAAATCGAATTGTGGCTAGTCCGTGACCTTGGAAGATCTGTCATGAAGTCCATGGTAATGTGTTCTCACTTCCACTCAGGGATCGGAATACTCTGCAATAGTCCCGAGGGTTTCTTATGCTCAATCTTGACTTGTTGGCATACCGACAACATCTAACATATTCCGTCATGTCTCTTTTCGTTCCTTCTCACCAATAAGATTTTCACAGATCTCAATACATCTTTGTGGCACTAGGATATACCGCGAATCTTGACTTGTGTGTCTCTTCTAGTAATTCTTCCTTAATAACCTCAGGTACACATAGGCGATTCCAATATCTTATTACACCGTCTACATCTTGAGTAAATTCCTCTCTTTTACCTTTAGTAATAATAGCCTGCATGTACCAATCATGTGGTTGAGCTTCAATTATCTTCTGCATAATTGGGGACTGTGTCATCATAACGGCCAAACATCCGTGCTCAGTGGGGCACATAACCTCAACATCTAAATCTGCCACATGTCTGGCCAACTCAGTCGGAGCTACCCGCAAATGTTCTAATACCCTTGCAGTCTTCCTACTTAAGGCATCTGCCACTACATTGGCTTTACCCGGGTGATAATTAATTGTACAATCATAAATCTTTAGAAATTCCACCAATCTACGCTGTCTCATAGTTAACTCCTTTTGTGAAAATAAATACTTTAAACTTTGATGATCCATGAAAATCTCAAAGGTAACGTCGTATAAATAATGCCGCCAAATCCTAATGGCGAATACCACGGCAGCTAACTCCAAATCATGCACCGGATAATTCTTCTTATGTTCTTTGAGTTGACGTGAGGCATATGCAATCACTTTATCATATTGCATCAATACAACACCAAAACTTTGAAAAGATGCATCTGTATAAACTGTATACCTCTTGTCACCTGTCGGAAGTACCAATATAGATGCACTGACAAATCTTCTCTTGAACTCCATAAATCTATTCTCACAATTTTCATCCTAAAAAAACTTAACTTCTTTCTTCGTCAGATTCGTGAGTGGAATTGCAATTTTAGAAAAGCCTTCCACAAATTTTCTATAATATCCAACAAGCCCAAGGAAACTTCGAACCTCTGACATGGTCTTTGGACATTCCCATTCCACGATAGCCCTAATCGTTTCAGGGTCTACTGCAACACCTTCGCCAGAAATCACATGTCTTAAGAATGTCACTTTACTCAACCAGAAGACACACTTGCTGTATTTAGCATATAATTGCTCACTCTTCTAAGAGTTTCCAACACTAGTCGAAGCTGTCTCTTGTGCTCAGCTCTGCTACCAGAATAAACTAAAATGTCATCAATAAAGACTACCACGAAAATGAATACCTGGTTCATCATATCCATAAAAGCCGCTGGTGCATTAGTCAGGCCGAAGGGCATCACAAGAAACTCGTAGTGCCCAAAACGCATCTAAAAAGCAGTTTTCGACATGTCCTCTCCACGGATCCTCAACTGATGATATCCTGACCTCAAATCAATCTTCGAATAAGTACAAGTACCCTTAAGTTGATCAAATAAATCATCAATTTGCGGCAAGGGATACTTAGTTTTGACCGTCATTGCATTCAACTATCTGTAATCAACACACAGTCGAAATGAATCATCCTTCTTCTTCACGAAAAGGACAGGAGCACCCTAGGGAGATGCACTGGATCTGATAAATCTCTTATCAAGAAGCTCATGTAACTGTACTTTTAGCTCCTCCAGTTCATGTGGCGTCATCTGATAAGGTGCTCTAGAGATAGGCGCTGTGCCAGGCTGGAAATCAATAGTGAAATCAATAGCCCAGCCCGGGGGTAATCCAGGTAAGTCTTCAGGAAATACATCAGGGAATTTCCTGACAACTGGTATACGTTCAATAGGGATTGGGGTCTGATCCCCCGCATCAACAATAGACATCAAGTACCCTTGACATCCACTGCTAATTAATCTCCTGGCTTGTAATGCAAAAATAATAAGGGCAATCTGACTAGGTACCCCCAGTGAATGTATATGCTACAGATCCATGACGTTTGAATACTACCATGCAGTCGTAGCAATCCACTACTACACAGTTATAAGAAAGTCAATTCATCCCAAGAATAACCTTGAAATCTGAGAATTCCAATAACATCAGATCCGAGTAGATGATTAACCCGTTGAAACTCAGAGGGCACTGCTGTACCTCCAAGTATGATCGTAATGTACCACTAAAGGGTACAGTCATTGTCATATCATTCTGAGATAATATGAGAACTAGCCACAACTTTTTCACAAATGCATACGAGATAAATGAATGCGAGCTACCAGCATCTATCAGTAAGCAAACAGGTGTATTAAATACGGAAATAATACCTCGCATCATATTGTCGGTCTCGCGCGAGGCATCCTGCTCAGTCAGCGCATATGCTTGTCTAATCGTAGGGACTTGAGCCTGCCCATTCTGGGGAGCTGGTGCTGTATACCCACGGCGTGGAGGTCGGGGCTATCCTCGTCGAGGAGGTGGGGCAGATCTCTGAGTACTAGGGGCATGCTGGCGCTGCTGCCCCTTACGAGGGCATTCCTTCTTATAGTGGCACATCTCTTGGCAGTAGTGACACTGAATAAACTAAAGTGGGCAGTCCCGAGAAATATGGCCCACTTCCCCACACTGGTAACACGTCCTCGGGTCAGGAAACGACCCAATGCATGGTGGCATTGACTGGATAGATTGCCTCGACATTAGGCCTGTTCATGGTTCGGTTAACCAAACCGTTGACCATGGTCAATTGGTTAACCGAACCATTCGGTTCGGAAAAACCACGAACCGTTCCCGAACCATTAGACCGGTTAACCGGTCAAACGGTAAACCAGTCAAACGGTTAACTAGTATCAGTTAACCATGATTAACCGATCACAATTTATTTACTAAAATTTATTTTAAAAAGTTGACTTTGACTATTAAATATTATTATTTAATAATTAAATATTTTAAAAAATTAATTTTAAAACTAACTTTAATTATTAAATATTATTATTTGGTAATTATATATGTAAAATAATTAATTTTTAAGTTGTAGTGAATGGATTTTGAACCCATGACCTACTAACTTGCAAAATAACTTTTAACCATTACACTAGATACACAATCAAAATAATTTTGAGATATATATATACCGGTCGTTCGGCTAATCGATGAAATTTTTTTCCCCAAACCGTAACCGAACCGAACCGAACCATTATACCCAAAAAATCGACCATGAACTGAATCAATCGATTCGGTTAAACGCCCGTTTGGTTCGGTTCGATTCGGTTCTGTCGGTTTTTTGAACAGCCCTACTTGACATAGACCCGGGGGCCCATGATTTTTGACCTGGCTGAATTGAATGAGAGCTAGATCGCTGCATAGGAGGACTCCTACTGGCAGAAAACCCAGAGTCACGAGAATGGCTTGAAGCGGGAGCCTTGCCCTTATGGTGCTTCTGCTCAATCGCATTTTCAGTCTTCTCGGTGCTGCAGGCCATAGCAACAATAGCTTAAAAATCCTCAGGAGGAGCTGCATTAGTCCCTCATGCAATAAGAGGGTCCAACCCACAAATAAAATGATCTGATCGAGCCTCGACGGTGGGCACCATATTTGGGAACATCTTTGCTAATCGCTAGAATTCTACCAAATATTTATTGACCAAGCAACCCTTCTGCTCTATAGTCATAAATTCATGCCGTAAGGTCTCACGAGCAGTCTTCAGAAAGTATTCTGCATGGAACGCTTCACAGAAAATGTCCCAATCATAACGAGCTGCACCGACAGTGTGTTCAAGTCCCTCGAACCAGTCCTTAGCATCGTCAGAGAAGAAATACACAGCCAGCCCCACTCTCTAATCGTTCGGTCATTGTAATATGTTTAGCGTATCAGTTACGCTCTGCAACCATCTCGTCGCTTCCCATGGATCCGGTTGTCTAGAAAATACTCTGAATCTTCACTCCCCTAAAGCGAGACGCTAATTCCATCACCGCGGTCGATGGAGTTTCGAGCGCTCTACGCCGTGGCGGTTCTTGGACTGGAGGCTCTGGAGCGTGTCTCCTACTTCCAACTTTGCTAAAGGCTATCATCGTGCTGATGCGTGGAACTGCAACAGATGGTTCTTCCCTTCTCTCTTCCTCGGAACTAGCAGCCCAGCGCATGCAACTAAGCGATAAACTTATTGCTTCACGAGCTAATCCAGTCATTCATCCAAGATGGGAACTCTTCTTTGGCATCATTTCCTGTAACACAACAACGACAACAGATTTTACATTGATTAGAGTGTCACAAGTTATCAAAATCAAGACGATTAACACTAACGTGCCTCTTAATCCTAATGTTTTATCCTAAGTCCTTATGTCTCATTTAAAATCCTAAACCAAAAGCTCTCATACTAAAATTATTATGCCCCCGAGCGCCACCCAGGACCCACGCCGGGCATCCCGGACCTCGAGATGCAACAACACTGTACCTGACAAGTCAATACGACAACCAAGAGGTACAAAACAGAATAAAATAACATAAACAAAAGGCCAACCCGGCCACAGAGTATGCATAATATAAACCGACAGACATAAGACCGACGCAGTGGTCAACAAAGTCAACAACACACCGACTGACGTAGCAGTCAACAAAACCCAACAGAAACACGACCGGCGCAGCGGTCGACAAGTTCAACAACAATATAATATAATAATAATACACTGACATATGCAACTCAACCCACCCAAATTGGCAGTCCATGTCTAGCTATCTAAAGTGCTCCAAATGGAGCCGCGCCTGAACCTGAAGGAAGTCAAAGGGGGTTAGCCGGAGGCTAAGTAGGGATATATCAAATTATATGGTGTATGATCAGAACAGAGGAGTTTACCATAATACCACCATAACTCTACATGTCCCGTATATCATATAATCAGACTAAAATACGCAACAATATAGTGTTAACACACACAGATAAAACTGGGAGCTGATACAGCAGTGGTCTGAGACCCGCAACTCTGAAATAGAGTAGTCCCTACTGATGGCTCTCCGAATAGTAGAGACAACTGTCCGTCGACAGCCTACTAGTATAGCGTTCTTCACTCAGTATAACCCATCTCATCGGGTTGACAATATATCCGAGACCTCAAGCCCATAACATCGGACTCTCTTGGTCTAGCACTATCACAGATAGACGATCAAACGTCTCAGAATATAACAGGCAATAACCGAGGTACACTGAACTGTCTATCGCTAGACATCCAACCCTCAATGTATGTATACATAACACATATCAACTACCAACTACTGACTCACATGCAACATTGACTCACAATCCGTGTTTCATATAAGCATACTATGTCAACAGGAATAAGACACGAGCAGAAAGGAAATCAGAACAATAATCAATAGTCATAACAGCTATAAGGAGGTGCCACTAATTACACATGTTGTTGGCACTGTAACAAAGAAAAGAAGGTAGAATCCCTACCTCAGAAGCAGATGTACAGTAATAGAACCAATCAGTAATCACGTGTATTAATCAACAGGTCCTAGCAGATTAATCAAGGCATAAGTCAACGTATTATACTAAATCACTTATCATAATTGTTAACATGTAGGTCTAAGTTAATCGGTTGATCATGTCCAGATCTAGGTATTTAATCAAATCCGTTCGTTAGTACATGTATCCAGGTTATATTTTCACATGCGTTCGTATAATTATGTATAGAGTCGGGTCGGGGTACTAATCGAGTTCGCAACCACGTGCGAACGCAAATCACCGCGTGAATTCGTAAGCCAAAGAACCAGCCCAGCATATGCAGAACAAGACGTCGGCACGAAATCCAAAGTTTTCCGAAACAGTATCGCAGGAATAGGACGTCGGAACAGTGCTTCCGAGCTCGAAACTCACCGAAAATGGAGGGAAAAGACTCGCCGTTCGCCAGAGATCAGAAAGGGGTGAAAGAACTTGCCGGAGGAGATACAGCATCGCCGGAAACGTGTGTTCGGTGCGTTTCCGTCCAAACCCTAGCTCGTCGGACGAGATGGCGAAGGAGGCAGCGGAACGGAGTTGGAGTAGAAGATTGATGCCGGGAGGAAAGGAGAAGGGTTGCCGGCGCAAGGGGTGTGTGCACGTCGCGACCATCGCCGAGCAGGAATCGCGAGTGAAGGAGCAAAGGCGTCGCCGAATGGTTCGTTGAGTTAGGGCTTCGTCACCGGAAGCCGGAGCTCGTCGGAGCAAGCCGGACGAAGGTGGAGACACAAACGAAGGAGGAGGAACGAAGCTGAAGGGAGAAACGGGCAGCGTTCATTCGTTCGGTGATGGGGAGACGATCGCGAAGGCAAGGGAAAAATAAGAAGGGAGAAGGGCACGCGCGACAATAAGGGACAAGCCAAGCGGGGGCTTGACCACCTCACATAGTGACCCATCCCATCAGTCCTATCAGCCCTTTGTTTAATAATATTTTATTTTACGTATTCAGCATGGATGTAACAGTTAGTTTCCATTAGTTTCCATCCAATGAATCATTACTATAAGCATATGTATGTTTATGTTAGTTTGATGATTGCATTTGTGAATGCTACTTTACATGTTGGTGTTACAAACTATACCTAAAGCTTAGGTGTATTCGAGAAGAAAAATGAATGAATAACTATTTGATGCCTTGTTATGTTTTCCTAATTTTCTTTTTTTTTTCCCCATATATCTTTTGTTTTTATATTTCTTTGCTCTAAAGTTTCTTTGGCAAGTTGGGCCCCATCAACCCCCTCTCTTTTTCAACCATTGTGATTTCAAACTTACCATAGACATTAATAAATGACTTCTCACGTTGATAAGTACTCTTTGAGTGATCAATTGGACAATTGTCAAGTCCAAACAACGTCAACCAATCCAATTTATTCCCCTATTTGAACGGCTAAGTGAACAAGTGACTCCTTAGACAATTACTTGTCTAAGAAACATATGATGATATCCGCATTAGTTATGCTGGCTGACTCAAACCTAATAATGAATCAAACAAGTGTTGACCTTCCTTGTCAAGTAATCTTACACTTTGATGCTTGCTTGATATTGCCTCTAGGTGCTACATTTCTCTATCTAATGCTCTATTGATTATAACCAACTCAAAGCAATTATTATATGAGTTTTTTCCTTCACGGTGGATTCTCTCTGTATGTGTTAATATATGACATCTCTGTGTGCTTCTATTGATGTTTTAATAACTAGATGACCAAGATTTAATAGTTCTTTATATGCCTATTATATAAATCTAAAAAATAAAATGAGAATAGGTATGACTTTAGTTTTAATGCTTTTTTTTAATATATTTTAACTTTCATATTAATTATGAAAATAAATATATTTTGAGTGCAAAAAACTTAAATTAATTATACTTGTTGAGTTAGTCTGTAAATTGACATTTTAACAAGACGACTTTAAATAATTATGAACCAGTAAAACAAAATAACCTTACACATGATTTTCTAAGACAAACACTTTTGCATGGAATTTCTATTCCTGACTGCTACTCTATCTTATGCTTGCCACCTACTTCTCACAAACATAAGTTGGATGTCGGATAGCTATAATAGATAGTGCTAGCTCATAATTGAAAGAGAGGAAGACGGGGTAGATAGCAGACAAAGGGCACGATGAAGGCAACATGAGCAAGTGATAGGGGAGAACAAGAGGACGAGAACCAAATACACGTGCCTTGATAGTAATCATCAATTGTACTAGGGAGCGCTTATGTGACAGAAGAAGAAAGAAACCTAGAAAAAGACATAAGAGAGATTATTAATGTTACTATAAGATAAAATTATCTATGCTATACTAAAATACAAGATTACTGAATCATAATAATAACAGTATAGATGTGAAATCAAAACTAAATGCACACATGATCTAGACATCATTTATGTAATTAATCCCCTGCTCTCAAATTTTAGCTTTTCTATTCACCACAAGATCTATTTTATTGATGAAGTATAATAGCCATTGTTAATTAACGCAATAACTATAATGAGTGAGATTGTTTAATGTGTAACTCATTTGCAAATTTAATAATAATCCAATGATCAAATAGCAATTTTCCGTTTGACATGCAAGGTCTCTGGGCACTAAATTTTCTTCTCCAAATGTAGAGAACTAACCACAAGAAAGATAAAAAATATGAGTATAGGGAAAAATATCCCTATACCAAATCAGCATGATTATTTCCTAGGAATTGAAATAATATATCAGGAGAAAAATTTTGGGTGGTAATATTATTTTTAACCACGGATCTTTAATTTCCTTTTCTGTTCTGAACATTGTAATGAGACTTCTCAACAGCTCGTTCACAACACTAATAAATGAATGGAAGAAGAGATCTGTGGCCATCCATTTGGACCATGAAATGTCAAATTTAATGCATAGTGCTTGGATAGCTCAGTATAAAAATAATGGACACGATTGTTGTTGCAGGTCAAGCGCTAACAGTCCACATAAAGAAAGCAACACGCATCAACTCCTATTATGTAAGACGGAAAGTGAAAGGATATTAACTAGTGTCGCACCAAAGTAAGTGACCACTCAACAGAAATCACCAAAAACCTAGAGAAGTCAATGCATCCTTCAAAAAAGATCATTGTATCAAATGATCATTCAATGCGATCCTGTACCATGAGTACAAGAAAGTGTAATTTCAAAATGTTCACGTTGATAATGAACTTTTTTGACATGTTAGTACTGCTATCTTTTTTTCTAAAAGAAAAGAAGAATACATTTCGTTTTTTATTCCAATGAGAGAACAACATTAACCAAAATTTCATATTATTTGGGTTGGAATTATTGGAATTACTGAAATTTTATAATTAAAGGGAACAAAATAGAAAGTTCATCAAAAATTACTTCAGATAAATAGAAGCACAATCAACACAAAGCTATAATGTCTATTTAAGAGTAGAAGATTTATTATTATTAACCTAGAGCAGATAAGTTTATAAAATCTCTCAAGATTGCAAAAAAAAATAATAATAAAAATAAAAACATAAATGCTCTAGCTAGAAAGTGTTCTGCATGAGGACTAAAATTTTCGTCTCTGTTTATACAAGTTTAAAAGCACTTTAAATAGGCATAGTAATTGATTATCAATTTTATCAAGTCTTCACCTGCCAAATTGAATACTGACCGAATATAATTTCACATATCTAACTTCAGTCAAAAGAAGACAAAATCGACCAATTAATTTGAGTCAAACATTATAATTCTCCTTGTTGAAACTTGATACAAGTTTTATTGCTCTATCATTAACTCCTCATGGCTCAGTCCAAAACTTGATATAAACGTTGACTGATTCCAAGCAATTTTGAAATTTGGCTGAAAGGTAACTAAAATTTTGATGAGCATATTTATCAATTTATGAGGTTTTACAAGCAAATACATTTAGCGTGAAGATGAGATTTAATTGCATAATTGTATTATTAATAATTAAGATATTTACTAGTTAAATTAACACATAATCCTTAAATACAATATTGTGCACTGTAACAATCCTCTTTTCTAAGAAGAAAATACAGCTATTTTCCAGTCCTTGGTACATATTAAAGAGATCATATTTATTTATTGGTTTCTCTCTCATGCAGAGATAAGCGAGTAAGCAATTAAAGTAGATGAAAATGATAGTTTCTAGTGTGATAACAATTCATATAGAACAACACCATTAAGTTTGAAAAAGAGTAAGAAGAATGTAGCAAGAAAAAATCATTATAACTTTACAGTCTATACACCTATCTTGATAGTACTAATTTTCTTTATTACAATTGAATCAAGTAATTTAATTTGGTGCTGAATTAACAAATATATGGTTGTCAAGATGTCTCAAGTGTTAGGAGAATAAGAAAAATTAATAAAGTCAATGAATTTTCGTCATATTAATTTGTTAATCCTCAACGACTAACTGAAAAAAAAAAAGAAATTGAAGCCCGCATCCTTAAAAAAGTAAATAAACAAACCAGAATAAAATATTTGCCAGAGTTTTTTTCTGGATGAGGGAACCGAATTGAGTATGCATTCGACACAAGAATGTTTCGAAGCCTGTTCGATGTGTGGAAGATCCAACTACCGTCAAGCATTAGTCATTCAAAAAAGAAAGAAACAACAGTTTGTACGTGTGGGTATAACAAAATAATAAAAATTCTACGGAGTATGCATTCATAGAAACCGATGCAATATTCCTTGTAAGTCATTTAACACGGCGCTCGGAAATTTAAATTGTCCGATCGGAAACACTAAAGACAAAATCTCTAAGCTAAAGGTGATTCATTATTATTTAAGAATCTTGATCAGATAGCCTGAATTATCAGCACTAAATGTGATGTCCAAGATGTTTGTCTAATAGTCTGTCTTGATAGTAGAAGATGTTCTATAAATTTATGAAGGGAAGGATATCCTAGCCTAAAAAATTAATATTTTAAATAAACACACCTCTCATCCATAGAGATATAACAGCTCAACAGCTATTGTTTAAGTCCATTAGCAGCTACCAATTCAATAAGCATTAGGAACGGGAATCTTTCAATTAGTGCAAAGCATAATCTTATAGAGTGCTCACTTAGTATAAAAATCAATGCAATATTTCTCCAAAGTCATTTAATAGGGTGCTCATGAATTCAGGTCATCCATCAAAATCACTAAAATATCCGAGCTTGAGATGATCTATTATCTTTTAATGATTTTGATTAGACAAAATAGAGTTACCGGGCACTCAATGAGACGAATTTCGAGAGCCCGTGCACATTATTTATATCCTTACCAAACCGACTCTAAGTTTAACACTGCACGGTTTGGCCATGCTCTATCTGCATGCTGTATATGAATAGCATCCATTTAGTGAAACTGGTGCACAACAGAAAGACATGTAGGGAAGCAAAAGATACAACATCAAGGAATAAGATGTTGCCTATCAGCTGAAAGTCGGGACCGGCAATTTCTGATAACAGTTGTATTTAGGTGACAAGGACCGTGAAGACAACTGATCACAACATCCCACGAACCCTAAATGATAGTGACGAATGTTGTCCTTCTATAAGCTCAGCTCACCTAACATGGTAAAATTATATTGCAAAAATAATAAGCTCATCTCACCTAAAACAGTATGAAATTGAGTCAATTGACAAGTAAAGCCAAAACTTATAAGTTGCTAGTGTTTGATCATATACTAAATATTTTGTCAATAAAATTATATGAAAAGAGAACAAAAAAAAATATACCAGACTCCCTGGTCATAACAGAAATGATATTCACATAATGATCTTTGATATTGTTGTTCTCAACCAACTGGGTTCTTTTTTGCAACATGCATCTCAACTAAGAACCACACCTGTATTTATAGACAAAACCTAATAGGCATAATTACATATTTGCCCATTATAAATCTAATAATTACGCACCAGAAATTATCTATATTTTTAAGCCTCTTTCATGCATTATTTATTTTAGATGATGTTGTTGAACTAATTATTTTCATTAAAAAATTAAAAAATTAAAAAATTTAAAAATTAAAAAATTAAAAAATTAAAAAATTAAAAAATTTAAAAATTTAAAAATTTAAAAATTTAAAAATTTAAAAATTTAAAAATTTAAAAATTTAAAAATTAAAAAATTTAAAAATTTAAAAATTTAAAAATTTAAAAATTTAAAAATTTAAAAATTTAAAAATTAAAAAATTAAAAAATTAAAAAATTAAAAAATTAAAAAATTAAAAAAAGGAAATTCAGATTTAAAAAAGGGAGAAATTTGATTTTAAAAAAAAGAAAAAAGGGGTGAGATAATAAAAAATAATAATAAAACTAAGTCTATGGCTAAAATAAAAAAATAAAAAATAGTAAAACCAAATTAGCAAAAAAATATAAATAAAACCAAGTCTACCACTTTAAAAAAATAGCAAAACTAAATAAAAATAATAATAAATTTTCTCCACCCATCTCCTATAAAAGAGGGGTCAGACGAATGAAACAAACACACTTGGATGGAGAGATAGCTCCTAAATAAACACCCCTATAATAGAGAAACAACTCCAAAATAAACTTCTATTTTGATGGAGAGACAACTCCGAAATAAACACACCTATGATGGAGAGATAACTCCGAAATAAACATCTATTTTGACGGAGAGACAACTCCAAAATAAACATCTATGATTACTCATCGATGTTGTCATCATTCTGATTCTAAGAGCCGTGCCAAATTGCATGCGTTTCCAGGATGAGAAGAAAATTATATCGTCGTCTCTTTAAGCCCTCAAGATAGACATCTGCGTGCAAAGCTGTCGACGCCGAACCCTTTTTTGTTCGCTGATGCCCTCGCCGATGCCCTTACCACAAGAACTCCGCATCCGACCGTCAGATTAGGCGCAAATTATAGCTGTATAATCTCCTCATGCCCGAGAATCTACAACCGAGAGGATCCGTCCATCTAATCACCGGATCACCGGAATCAAGCGATTTTATGCTGGCGACCCTATTTCCACCAAGAGCTTCGATTCGTTGCCGATACTCCACCGGACGACGCCAAACTCCGGCCACAAGTCATCCACGACCTAGGGAAGACACCCCTGAAGCCGATTGGTCGGAGGAGCAACGAGCAGCCGGTGGCGACGAACCCTAGTTTCGTCTGTCACCGAGGTCGTCAAAAGAGTTGAAAAAATGAATGAACCGCTGAGATTCGTCCACAAAATTCAATGGTCCAGATCTAAACTAAATCAACGGTTCAGATTATATCACTCTTAATTAGACGGATGAGATCATTGCAATCTAATAAATCGAATCCAACAACTGGGATTCGTTCACTTAAAACCGACGGTCCAGATCTGCATCAGAACCAACGAACCAGATTAATTCAAGTTTAATCAAACGGTTCGGATCAATCCAATTTAACTTCAAAATTAAATGGATCAGATTAAATCAAACTTTAATCGGATGGTCCAAATTCAAATCAAATCGACGGTCCCGATTCAAATCAGATCAAGGTCCAGATTCATCTTAAATCAATGGTTCAGATCTGAATATAAAACAAATGAACGGCTGAGAATGATCAGAGCATATTTCCATCAATCGGTTGATTTTCGACATGATCAAAGTGTCGATTCCTACTATATCGAACTCGATCTCTCTAATTATGATATTGGATCTTCTATTCGAGACTTGAATTGAAGCGGATCTGCGAATCTAAATGAACAATCACGATGAGTTTGATCAAATATGAAACCAATGACTGAAATTGATTTGAGCATATATATGAAGGTTCCCACATAGGGGGCGAAACCCTAAAGTGGCGCAAACAAAATGGGCAGCGGATTCAAGGGTTTCATAGAATCGATGAGCATGCTTTATATGATCAACTTTTGAAGCATGAATAGAGAAGATGCGATTCATACCATGGCCATTTCTAGATGGCGCCTTGGAAGCAAGAGAACAACGAAGGTCTCCTCCAAATCGTCACACACAAGATGAGCGACGGCTTGCTTCTTGTCGTCCCTTGTGCTAGCAAGGATCGTCCAAGGTGTCTTTGATCGAAAGGAAAGGGAGAGAGCAACTCCTTGCTTGGCAAAAACTTTCCTCTTGTCGTCTCAACTTCTCTACCCGAGATGTCTTTACTCGTCCAAACCAAGAGAGGGCGACAAAGGCGTGAAGAGGCGACGTGAGAGAGAGGTGGTCACGTTGTGACATGCTTTCTAAAAATAGAAAGCCAACAATTCATGCGACCATGAATTTTTCCCTCAACGCAAATTCCTCTTCAATTGAACCATGCGCTCATGTAATGAGCTGGTTCATTTCGGTTTGGCCCAAGACCAAATAAACCAAGCAATATGGTCTAGATCTCAATTAAACCCAAAGGCTCTTGATCTAACCGTCAATCTCTTGATGCTCCTGATCTGACCGATCCAGCATCCATTCTCTCAATCGAAGCTTACCGATCTTAAGCCCTAATCAATCAAACATGATCAGACCAGATCTCACTTACAATCAGAGATTAAATCCCTTTAAACTGAACCTGAACAATTCAGTCCACACGATCTGACTTAAGTAAGCCATTTCATCAAATTGTGCGACCCTGAGGGTTTCCTTTAAATGTCGGTAACGATAACTCACGTCATCACGATCAGTGAGGGGTATCTAGCAACACATCACTGTCTCCCGATATAAAGGAAAGAGTCTTCCAAGACTACACCCAAAAACAGCACAAGTGTGAATCAACTTCACTAAGCATACATATTTCCTTTGCCACTGGATGTTCTTATTGGACAAGCGTGTCAAGCTTGTAGCTCCAATATGATGAGCATGATTAGATCAGATGAACACAGTCATCTGGGTATGGCCATACACTTTCTCATCATCTCATCCAGGGGGCCCCTTTAGAACATCACACTCCTTAAACAAGGAGACGGCAATCCTATGTCTATCACTAGTGCCCTAACTTGACTCAAGCTCACCATCCAAGATAGTCTATAATCATTATATTTCAAATGATATTGAACTATCTCAAAACAATGACAATCATCATTTAGAAACACAAGTGATCTCAAGTCAGAGGAAATGTGCCACTTGATACAATCAAGGAATATTCACATTGTGACAAGCAATTGAATATCCTAGTAGGGTCTGTCCAGTACATCCAATGTACCCATGAGTCTACATCTTATTCCATGCTCGAAGCATCCTATAAGATTAGAACACATACTAGTCTTAACCATATCAAGGCTGTCTCATGTTCACCAAGATACATCGACTAAGGACATATAGCATGTCAGCCTAGCTGAACAGCATTGAGACATTATTCAGAAGTATATCTATTGCAGCAGATAATATAACAAACTGAATAATAACCATGCCTTTATAAACATAAGAGTTTATTACATGATACTGATACAATCCTTAGGCCTCAAACATTAGCCTTAAGGGCATACCCCAACAATCTCCCACTTGCACTTAATCTAATGGTTGAGAAATCTCAAACCCATATTATTACAGTGCTTCTCATGCTTCTGCTGCGCCAGAGGCTTAGTAAGCGGGTCTGCCAGATTGTCATCTGTATGTACCTTGCAGACTTTGATCTCGCCACGATCAATGATCTCCCTGATCAAATGAAACCGTCTCTGTATGTGCTTGGACTTCTGGTGCGACCGTGGTTCCTTTGCCTGTGCGATTGCTCCAGTGTTATCACAGAAGATAACTAAAGGATCTGCACTCGATGGAACACCAAGTTCTCTCACGAACTTACGAATCCACACTGCCTTCTTGGATGCTTCCGAGGCTGCAACATACTCGGCTTCTGTTGTGGAATCAGCAACAGTTGACTGTTTGAAACTCTTCCACACCACTGCTCCTCCATTCAAGCTAAAAACATAGCCTGATTGCGATCGGAAATCATCCTGGTCAGACTGGAATGAAGCGTCAGTATATCCTTCAATACTGAGTTCTTCCTGACCACCATATATCAAGAACATATCTTTGGTTCTCCGCAGATATTTTAAGATGTTCTTGACCGCAATCCAGTGTGCCTGACCTGGATTACTTTGGAACCGACTGGTCACGCTTAACCCGTAAGCGACGTCTGGGCGAGTACACAACATCGCATACATTATGGACCCAATAGCCGAAGCATAAGGCGTATTGTCCATTTCATCTTTCTCAGTCTGTGTTTGTGGACACTGACTCTTTGAAAGATTCAGACCATGTCTGACTGGAAGATATCCTCTTTTAGAATTCTCTAAATGAAATCTCTCCAGGACTTTATCGATGTAAGTACTCTGGCACAGCCCGAGAAGCCTCTTAGATCTATCCCTGTAGATCTTCACACCTAACACATAGGCTGCTTCTCCTAGATCTTTCATCTGGAAACATTTCCTTAACCATGCCTTAACCGCATGCATTTCAGGAATGTCATTTCCAATGATCAAGATATCATCGACGTAGAGGACTAGGAAAGTAATCACGCTCCCACTAAACCTCTTATATACACACGGGTCATCCTCGTTCTTGATGAAACCAAATTCAGTGACTGATTCATCAAAACGAATATTCCAGCTTCTTGATGCTTGTTTAAGTCCATAAATAGACTTCTTTAACTTGCATATCTTATGACGATCTGATGGATTAGTGAAACCTTCTGGTTGTGTCATATACACATCCTCATCCAGATTTCCATTCAGGAAAGCTGTTTTCACATCCATTTGCCAGATCTCATAATCATAATATGCTGCTATCGCGAAAAGAATCCGAATAGACTTAAACATAGCTACTGGTGAGAAAGTTTCATCATAATCTATCTCGTAGATTTGTTTGAAACCTTTCGCAACTAGCCTGCCTTTATAGGTAACCACGTTACCATCCATGTCAATCTTCTTCTTGAAGATCCATTTACAGCCTATAGGGATAACTCCCGGAGGCGGATCAACCAAATCCCAGACTTGGTTATCTGGCATGGAGTCCATCTCGGCTCGCATAGCTTCAAGCCATCTCGCTGACTCCGGTCCACTGACCGCATCCGCATAAGTGAGGGGTTCATCATGATCAATGATGTAGACTCCGTCATAGCGCTCAGGCTGTCGACGGATCCTTCCCGATCTTCGCGGTTCCCGTGATATCTGAGCCTCAGGTTGTTCAATAACCTGTTCTACCGGCTCAGGCTCATCCAACTGTGCTTGAGACTTTGTCCTTCTTCTGGATTCTCATCCAACTTTATTTCTCTCCCATTGGCCTCTTGTAGAAGAAACTCCTTCTCAAGAAATATGGCCGTCCGAGCAACAAACACCTTGTTCTCTTTGGGATCGAAGAAATAATAACCCTTAGTTTCCTTAGGGCAACCGACAAAGATACATTTGTCAGATCTGCTCTCTAGTTTCCCAGAGGCGAGCTTTTTGACATAAGCTTCGCAGCCCCAGATCCTGATAAATGTCAAGCTTGGCTGTTTCCCATACCATAACTCATATGGCGTCTTTGAAACGGCCTTGGATGGCACTCGGTTTAGTACCTTTGCAGCTGTTTCCAGTGCAAATCCCCAAAAGGAGTATGGAAGAGTAGCCTGACTCATCATAGAACGAACCATATCAAGTAACGTTCTATTTCTCCTCTCGGACACACCATTCCATTGGGGTGTTCCTGGCGGAGTGAGCTGTGAGATAATCCCACACTCCTTCAGATAGTCAGTAAACGCATGACTTAGGTATTCTCCACCTCGATCAGAACGAAGTGCCTTGATATTTCGGCCTAGCTGATTCTGTACTTCATTCTTGAACTCTTTGAACTTGTCAAAAGATTCACTTTTATGTCTCATTAAATAGACATACCCGTATCTACTGAAATCATCAGTAAAGGTAATGAAGTACTGATAGCCACCTCTGGCATGTTTACTAAATGGCCCACACACATCACTGTGTATAAGGTCAAGTAAACCTGAAGCCCTTTGACCTTTGTGAGGAAAAGGTGACTTCGTCATTTTACCCATTAAACAAGCCTTGCATGTATCAATCTCCTCATAGGAGAATGATCCCAGCAGTCCATGATCATGCAACCGCTTAATGCGTTTCTTGTTAATATGGCCTAAACGACTATGCCATAGCAAGGTGCTGTCATCAGCATACTTGGCTTTCTTAATATCAATATTTTGTATAGAACATTCCATGTCCAACATGAATAACCCATTGTTAATTGAACCAGTTGCATAAACAATATTATCTAAAGATAAAACACACTTTGAAATATTGCATTCAAAGGAAAATCCCTTCCTGACAAGAGCAGGAATAGAGATAATATTTTTAGTAATACTGGGAACAAAGTAACAATTGTCTAGTTCCAATACAAGTCCAGATGGTAAAGAAATGAAATAGTCTCCTACAGCAACAGCAGCAACCCGTGCCCCGTTTCCAATGCGTAGGTCCACCTCATGCTGTCCCACCTGCCTTCTTCTCTTGAGTTCCTGTACATTTGAACAAATGTGAACTCCACATGCAGTGTCCAACACCCATGATATAGAAGAAGAAAACATGACCTCAGTCACAAAAATACCTGAGCCAGAAGCGAAGCTTCCCCTCTTATCTCCTTGGAGCGCTTTACAGTCCTTTTTCCAGTGACCCAGCTGGCCACAGTGGAAACATCTGTATTCCTTGGACCGCTTCACCTTTTGCTTCAGAGCCTTGCTGTAATTCTTGACAGGGGTCTTGCCCTTCTTCCCCTTCTTCTTGTTCCTAGAAGGAACCATTAAGACAGAGGTCGAAGGCTTTCCCTTCAGAGTTTCCTCAGTAGTCAAGAGCATATTCAGCAGCTCTGCCGGAGTACAATCGATTTTGTTCATATTAAAGTTAATGATGAACGCGTCGAATGAAGGCGGGAGAGACTGCAGAATAATGTCTACAGCAAGCTCCTGATTGATGGTATGCCCCAGTTTCTCTAGAGCTTCCTTGTGCCCAATCATCTTGAGCACATGAGCTCCCACTGGGCTCCCTTCAGCCAGTTTGCTCTGAAAGAAAAGCTTTGTCAGATTATAGCGTTCTGTCCTCGCCTGTGCAGCATACAGCATCTTGAGGTTTGCTATCATGTCTATAGCAGACATATCCTCATGCTGACGCTGCAGCGGTGGCGTCATAGACGCTAGCATCAGGCAAGCGACATCAATGCTATCATTGACGTGCTTTTCATAGGCTTCCCGAACCGCCCTTGCAGCGTTCGGGGCGGGCTGAGGCAGTATCGCCGTCTCGAGGACATACAGTTTCCTCTCTGCCTTAAGAACGATCTTAAGGTGTCCGTACCAGTCTGAGAAGTTCGGCCCAGCAAACTTCTCCCTTTCCAGTAGGGATCGCACATTGAAGCTCATGGTGTTCGTTGCTGCAGGTATCTACAACAATGCAAGAACAACAAGGTCAGTATCAATGTTAAGAATCAATCAGGACTTAAAAAAGATTCTTTTTCTCACTATTTTATCTGGCTGAAAAATCCAGCAAAACAGCCCGAAAGAGTAGAACTCTTTTAGTGAGATGGGATCCAGATTTCATACTTGGTCTCCGCGTCCCGCTCAGGCGAGATAAGATGCACAGAGAGTACAAGCACTAATCTCTGGTAGGCTGCCCTAGCCAATCGCCAACCCGTGCGATTCCCCTTCATCTGGGCAATCCAGCAGACTGTGCCAACTGAGTTGGTACAACACAATCTCTGACCCCACAGATGGCTGCCTCCATGTGCTACCATATGCGCCACATATATAGGCTACATGGTCAAGCTGACCCGACCTACTCCCTGGACCACCACGTGCTATGCTGAGCAACGAGAAGCGATAAATCCCTTCTCTGTAACACGCAGGTGTAATCCCGCACCGTCTGAAGATAGATGAACGTGCCCACTGGGTGGGTACAACACGGCTCCAACGATAATCAGAACAGTGAGGTTTCGCGTCAGAAGGCTAACGAGCTTGATATTTTAGCGTTGGATTTTAACGGTCTTTTATCTTCTTCACTATCATGCAATTCCTATGGTGATAGCAGAAGATAAATAAATCATGCTGTTCTACTTATTTAAACAATAAAAGAAAGCATGGATCTTATGTGGTAAAAGCCCATAGCCCAAGTAAGACCTTAAGATACTTAAGTTTTCACTTGCTTTTCTTCATGGGACTTTAGCTGCTCATCTGGCCCAAACCAGGGCCCAAGCGCCATTTGCAGCTGAGGTGCGCCCACCAGGGAAAATGCGCCTGGTCCCAGAGTCGAACCCTGGACCTCCCACCTGGTCAAGCCACTGCTGCATGCGCCTCTGCCAAGTGTGCTCTGTGCTCTTGTCTGATTAACTTACAAATTAATCTATCTAGACAAGATTGACTCGCAGGTCAATTACATTTTATAAATTAATTAAATTGTGATTCGCAGATCACAAAAATAAGAATTAATTTACAATAAAATTCCAGGCACGCAGGCCCCAGCACAGCACACATTAAACGGGCAGCCCACATAAGATTAAATAAACATACATATGGCATCCAATCAGCATGTGATCCAATCATAAAAAAATAAAATTTTGAAAAAACCCCATTGAGATTAATTTTATTTTTCCTTATTTGCCCTACAACCTTACAACGGTCCATTACTAGGGATCCACTCATCCAACCTAGTCAGATCCACTGCCCTTGCATGCACCAAGTCCTAACTGACTTGAGTCAACCAAAAGGTCAACCATGCATGCGCCAGGGCTGAACAACCCTCATGAGATCTGGCAAGCGGGTGTGACCCCGGGCCTAACTCATGTGTGTTCACTATTCGTCTCAATCAGACATCGCTACATGCCTGTCTGCAGTCGACCTGTAGCCACCAGATGCTCGCGCACAGGTGCTATCTGGTCAACCCATCAAGGCTGTCAGATGGTCTGATCAGACTATTGGATCTAACCTAGGGGATGACTTCAACCCTAATAACCCGTCTAAGGGTTTACAGTAAGGCCTTAGATCTATAGTGAGTCGCGCATGTCATATAGTTTTGATAAAACAAAGATGCGCCTACATGCCAACATACATGCGCAAATGAAACATAAAATAGGTTTCGGCATGATACAAGTTAACATGATAAATTTACGCATGATATAGATCTAAGCATTCATGGAACACAAAATCAAAGCAATCATATAAATATGCATGTAACCTGCTCTGATACCAATTGAAGGTTCCCACATAGGGGGCGAAACCCTAAAGTGGCGCAAACAAAATGGGCAGCGGATTCAAGGGTTTCATAGAATCGATGAGCATGCTTTATATGATCAACTTTTGAAGCATGAATAGAGAAGATGCGATTCATACCATGGTCATTTCTAGATGGCGCCTTGGAAGCAAGAGAACAACGAAGGTCTCCTCCAAATCGTCACACACAAGATGAGCGACGGCTTGCTTCTTGTCGTCCCTTGTGCTAGCAAGGATCGTCCAAGGTGTCTTTGATCGAAAGGAAAGGGAGAGAGCAACTCCTTGCTTGGCAAAAACTTTCCTCTTGTCGTCTCAACTTCTCTACCCGAGATGTCTTTACTCGTCCAAACCAAGAGAGGGCGACAAAGGCGTGAAGAGGCGACGTGAGAGAGAGGTGGTCACGTTGTGACATGCTTTCTAAAAATAGAAAGCCAACAATTCATGCGACCATGAATTTTTCCCTCAACGCAAATTCCTCTTCAATTGAACCATGCGCTCATGTAATGAGCTGGTTCATTTCGGTTTGGCCCAAGACCAAATAAACCAAGCAATATGGTCTAGATCTCAATTAAACCCAAAGGCTCTTGATCTAACCGTCAATCTCTTGATGCTCCTGATCTGACCGATCCAGCATCCATTCTCTCAATCGAAGCTTACCGATCTTAAGCCCTAATCAATCAAACATGATCAGACCAGATCTCACTTACAATCAGAGATTAAATCCCTTTAAACTGAACCTGAACAATTCAGTCCACACGATCTGACTTAAGTAAGCCATTTCATCAAATTGTGCGACCCTGAGGGTTTCCTTTAAATGTCGGTAACGATAACTCACGTCATCACGATCAATGAGGGGTATCTAGCAACACATCACTGTCTCCCGATATAAAGGAAAGAGTCTTCCAAGACTACACCCAAAAACAGCACAAGTGTGAATCAACTTCACTAAGCATACATATTTCCTTTGCCACTGGATGTTCTTATTGGACAAGCGTGTCAAGCTTGTAGCTCCAATATGATGAGCATGATTAGATCAGATGAACACAGTCATCTGGGTATGGCCATACACTTTCTCATCATCTCATCCAAAGGGCCCCTTTAGAACATCACACTCCTTAAACAAGGAGACGGCAATCCTATGTCTATCACTAGTGCCCTAACCTGACTCAAGCTCACCATCCAAGATAGTCTATAATCATTATATTTCAAATGATATTGAACTATCTCAAAACAATGACAATCATCATTTAGAAACACAAGTGATCTCAAGTCAGAGGAAATGTGCCACTTGATACAATCAAGGAATATTCACATTGTGACAAGCAATTGAATATCCTAGTAGGGTCTGTCCAGTACATCCAATGTACCCATGAGTCTACATCTTATTCCATGCTCGAAGCATCCTATAAGATTAGAACACATACTAGCCTTAACCATATCAAGGCTGTCTCATGTTCACCAAGATACATCGACTAAGGACATATAGCATGTCAGCCTAGCTGAACAGCATTGAGACATTATTCAGAAGTATATCTATTGCAGCAGATAATATAACAAACTGAATAATAACCATGCCTTTATAAACATAAGAGTTTATTACATGATACTGATACAATCCTTAGGCCTCAAACATTAGCCTTAAGGGCATACCCCAACAATATAAGTCAATCGGATGGCTTCCAGAGTGATCTGAATATTGATCCCTAAAAATTTAGATAGGATCTTTCTAGATCCACTCTTGGATTTTCGATCAGAGATCCAGATCAAAGAAGATATATAAATCAAACATGCAACGGTTGAAATTAATTCACCTGAGTCGCAGGCAATCGATTGACTTTTGACGTGATCAAGGTGTTGATCCCTACTAAATCAAATTTGATATCGGATTTTTGATCTGAAAATTGAAACAAAGCTATGAACAAGATTCGAGCAATTGAAATTGAAATATCCAACAGGCCATCAAGGCCGGACATCTTTCAAATTAAATATCCAATAAGCCATCAAGGCTAGATAAAGAATCACAATAAAGTATTATTTGGGAGGTGCGTATATCGATGTTTATCATCGAGGCGTAACTCAATATGATGTTGTGTTTATTAAGACTGAAATATCGAACACGCCGCCAGGCTGGATATCTTTACCCAACAAGCTTTTGAGGCCGGGTAACTTCTGAAATTGAATATCCAACATGCCGCAAGGCCGGATATCTTTACCAAATAAGTCGTTTAGGCCGGGTAATCTTTCAAATTAGATATTCAACAAGCCGTCATGGCCGGATATCTATATCCAACAATCCGCTGAGGCCGGATATATGTCAAATTCAAATGCTCACAAGTCGTCAAGACCGAGTACATATCGAATTCAAATGCTCACAAGTCATTAAGACCGAGCACATGTCAAATTCAACTGCTCACAAGTCTTCAAGACCAAGCACATGTCAAATTCAGCTGCTCACAAGTCGTCAAGACCGAGCACAAATGCTCACAAGTCATCAAGACCGAGCACATGTCAAATTCAACTGTTCATAAGTCGTCAAGACCGAGCACAAATGCTCACAAGTCATCAAGACCAAGTACATGTCAAATTCAACTACTCATAAGTCGTTAAGACCGTGCACATGTCAAATTCAATTGCTCACAAGTCGTCAAGACTGAGCACATATCAAATTCAACTGCTCACAAGTCGTCAAGACCGAGCACATGTTAAATTCAAATGCTCATAAGTCACCAAGACCGAGCACATGTCAAATTCAAATGCTCATAAGCCGTTGAGGCTAAGTATTTTCCAAATTAAATATCCAAAAAAGCTGTTGAAGCCGGATATCCCCTCAAACACCAATCACCCAAGTTGACGAAGACTTTTCTCTTCTGAATTCCATTGTGCATCTTCATTATAATGTTTAATGAATCATATTATTCAGCCATTTTATTTTATAACATAGATCTCTTAATCAAAGGTGCCCTGATTTTTAGGAGTAATTAACAATGAATGCTTGCGTTCATTGGAAGGCAGAACCATTTAAATCAAAACCTTATTTTTATAAGGTAAATTTAAAAAGGTCAAAACATATTAATCAAATGACCAAAAATAACCCCACAAATGTCTTTAAATAAATTAGAGATATATAAAATATATGCGATTAGATAAATTGTAATACATGTACATCTACATATCCATAAGCAATTTATCATGTGTGTACATGTGTATAGTAAGAAGATTCTAACACCTAGTTCTTCGTCTCATAATTATTTCTTATCAATGGTTAAACGAATGATTCAACACACTGAAGCACGCCTTATTTTGACCTCTTCAGCACTTACATGTCTCAGTTTTAACAAAGCTCCAAAGCTCCAAGTATGATGATTAATTCAGTGAATGGGACGTGGACCACGTGTCCACATCCTAGGAAGAAACTATATGTATCTAGTTCTAATACTTAAATTCGCTCCACAACATTGTCCTACAATTGTGAGATTCTTTAGTATATGAACTTTCAAGTAAGAAATTACAGTGAATGTGCTACGTTCAGAAGGATATCTTGGTAAGTTACATTAGCATTGGTAAGATATTGCCCTTTGGGTTTTCCAAGATAGGTCTTATAACATATGATTCAAACATACAAATACAAGCTTGTTAAAGTTCAGCTACAACATATGTAACCTAGACATAAAACTGTCTTCTAAGTCTAAATGCTTACATGAAATGTGTTGTGACAGATCCTCCAGCAAGCACATAAAAAACGCTGACTTGCCCATTCGAGAATTGGGGCCTTCCTGACAATACAAAACACAATAATTAAGTCATATCACAAGATAGGTAGTTTCACTTTTTTTAAAGATACTACAGGAAATATTTAATAAGTAATTAGACAATGCCTTTGTATATTAAGAAAACAGTTTGAGAAGACAAATTGCTGCACTCGAGAAGGCAAATTGCTACACTTCTTTTTGGTGGATGGTAATTGAGTGGAACATATATCTAAGAAAGCTATATCACTTACGCAGTTGCTCAAATAATCTCTTAGCTACTTGAAGCGGGCAAACAATATTTCTCCAATTATTGTTCAATTAAAGCCTATTAGATCATTTTCTTGTATCAAAAATTGGCTCAGAAGGACAAAGTGATAACCATTATTAGGCGAAGTCATTTTTAAACCGTGGATATGCAAATTGAAAATCTCCCTTACCTAGTGTAAAACTTAAACAGAATAATGTCTCAACTGATGAGTGTATTGAGCTGTTGATCACCAAAGTTCTCTTATTCAAGGTTCGAAGGTACCCAGTGTACCAATCCAAGATGGCATTGGTACCATATCAAGAAAGATAAATTGGGCAATACATACCAGTTTTTTATTCTATGCATTAACCAAATTTCATTTCCTATCAAGAAAGATAAATTGGCACTCATCCAATTAAGGGTGCGTTTGGGATTACAATGCAGTTGGAATAGGTGCCATTTGAAAAATATTATGTTGTATAGTTAAAAGCAGTATTATTTACTTAAAAAACACTATAGATTGCTGCCCAAGAAATATAGAAAAAAATATTAAATTAAAATTTATATAAAATTTAAAATCATTTGTTAAGATAAATTAACCTCGTACATAAGATAAATTGATCTCATACATCATTATTGAAATTCACGTATATAACAATATAATCACAAATAAGAAATACATAAGTGTGTGTAAATATTTATATAAATATATAAATTTATATATTTATATAAATGTTTTTATATTTATATTGATATACATATAATATATTTATTTATTTAATAACTCCTGCAGTAATGTGCAGTTAGTGTGGAGCTCTGTTGAGAAAAAAAAATGGGAGCACAGTTTAAACCCCTGCGCTCCCATTTCACACCTATGTGCTTTGACCCTGTAACCCACGCTCCATTTGTTGGGCCAGCAGGGGAATGCAATGGGTCAGAATTGTAGAAAAACACGGGTCAAAATGTAGTCAACGCAATAAAACATGTGAAAAACTGTTTCTTCTGTTGCGTGTTCTGCCCCGGCCCTGCGCACCCCATGATTGGCGCCACAATCTCAAGTGCGCCCTATAAGTGACCATTGAGCTTGGAGATTCCACAAAATCAACAGTGTATTTAACACATGCATACTTTCTTTATGTTATGTTTAGTAAGGTGGAAAAGAGGAAGGATTAATATTTTTTTATGTTTAATAGACTGGATGGGAAGTTGTAGAGGAAATTAAGAGAGAAAGTTAATTAACCTTCCCTTGGAAATAGATCCGCCCGAATCGGGCAGAAAGCCACCAGCACACGCGATTTTGCCCTAATCTCACCCCCTCTGCGCACACGCTACTCGTGCCTCTCTTCCCTCTCGACTGCTGCCACCTCTTCATAGTCTTCTCCTGTTGCTCGCTTCACCCATGCTCTAGTGCTTCTCAGCTGCCACCTCTTCACAGTGTATTCTCCCATCACCGCTCGCCTCTTCACACTACCATTGCTGCTCACCTCTTCTCGCCTCTCGTCGCCGCTCTCCTTATCACCGTCAGCATTGCCACCACCTCTCGTATGCAATTTCTTCTTTGTTTTTGAGCAACATGTTCTATTTGAAATCTTCGCTGTCAGCTTTTTTTTTGACTTCGCTAGAAATCTTCACAGGGCTGGCTTTTGAGGGTCCTTGTGAAGATTTGATGTGAGCCATTTGATCCAGCGCTCAAGCAGTCCAATTAAAATCAGGTAAAAAAGAAAATCCTATTCCTTTAGATGTACCTTGAGTGTACCAAGATACTACAGGACTTGTTAGCTTCATGATAGTCTTAGGGCATGTTCTAGTGGTTTGCTTTTGAGATTATTATTATGTGAATTGTCCAATGATTGCAACGGACTTGTTAGCTACTTCCTCTGTTTTTTTTTTCATGTTGAGCTTGTCTTCTTCAGGACTTCCTAGTGTTACTGGAGTGTTTGGATCATCACCTGAGCCTCTACTAGGAGTTCCATTTTCATGTGATGCAGCATTAGTTTTCCCTACTGTTTCATTGATAGTTGCATCTGTTACTAAATCAGTTTGTACAGTCACTTGCTTATCAGATGCACTTGCTATTGTAGAGTTGGCTTGCAACTTTGATTGACTGTCCGGAGCAGAAAGCTGTGGCCTGATCTTTACAATGGGTGCTCCGTTTGCATTTTGGCTATTATTTTGATTGGTGTCATTTCCTATTGCACCTCTGATAATCCTTGGGAGAATTTGTCCCTCTGCCACTTCCACCTTCTGTCTCTAACGGTCTGTTTCAGAGGAGAGAAACAAGGAGGGAACATTTCCCTAGTTTCAATGAAGAGAAATAAGGAATGGAAAGGAAACTTTTCCTTTCCTTTCCCTTCAAAATCGTCCCATCCAAAAGAGATGGAAACGATTTTCGTTCCCTCGCCTCGCTCCAAAAAACACTCCTGCTCGCCCCGATCTCGCACTCTCGCCCAATCTTCCTCTCACCCCTCTCCTCTCGCAACCACCCCCTCCGTCGAGCATCGCCGCCCCTCTCCTCTCGCAGGCTCGCAGCCGCCCCCTCCGTCCGAGCTCACAACCATCTCAGCTCACAGCTCGAAACCTCTGTCCCAGCTCGTAGCCGCCCTAGCTCCCAGCTAGCAACCGAAAGCTCGCCGCCTTCCCTCTCGCAGCCGAGCTCTCAGCCTCTTGCCGTTCGCCTCCCCTCTCCCCTCTAGCCGCCCGAGCTACAAAATCACGCGGCTTCGACCTCTCCAGTTGCCAACGCTCGCTAATTCACTCTCCAGTGGAGTGCCTCCTCTTCTCTCTTCACATGCCTGCAATTGGACCTTTTACCCTCTCCTCCTTTCTCTTCTCCTCTCAGCCGTCGCCCAAACCGAAATCTTGCGGCTGACGAACGAGACGAGCCGCCTGATCGAGCACGCCTTCTACTCCACCGCGCTCCGGTTCCGGAACACCACTGACGGCGCCGCCTTCTCCTTCTCCATCCTTCGCTTTCGCCATCGTCCCTAAGTATCCGAAGCTCGGCGGCCACGGCCTCGCCTTCACCATTGCGCCCTCCAAGGAGCTCAGAGGCGCCTTCCCCCGCCAGTACCTCGGCCTCTTGAACACCTCCGATATCGGCAACTCCACTAACCACGTCTTTGCCGTGGAGTTCGACACAGTCCAGGACTTAGAGTTCGGCGACATCAATGACAACCATGTTGGCATCGACATTAACAACTTGGCCTCCAATTCGTCTGCTGCCGCCGCCTACTTCGGCAACGATGGATCAAAGAACGACCTCAATCTCATGGGCGGTCACACGGTCCAAGCTTGGGTCGGGCGGAGGAAAGGGTCGACGGAGGGATCGGGATCGGGAGCTCAAGCACGCCACCAAGGGGTTTGGGGATCGAGAGCTCCTTGGCTAGGGCGGAGGAAAGGGTCGACGGGGGCTCAGGGGGGCTGAATATGACTTCGGGGGCGTGCAGCAGACGGAGTCCGAGGAGAGGACGAAGGAGGACAAGATAGTGTCGCAGCAAGAAGCGGAAGAAGGGGAAAGACTCGATTTTGACTCAATCAATTGGTCAAATACTTCTTTTCTTTCCATTGAAACACATAGCCTAAAAGAGAAAGGAATTATTTCCTTTCTTCCTTATTTCCTTTCTCTTGTTGTTTCCTTTCTTTTCTGATTTCTTTCCCTCCTCCGAAACGCAGCGTAAAAATCCTTCACGTTGTTCTGTCGATGCTCCTCATCAACACTATTACCTTCTGTCTCCACTTGGTTTTCTTGATGCACAGTGCTAGAAGCATCATCTTTTTTTGTAACTTTTTTCATGCTTTTCCTTTGAAGAACCATCCTCACTCTCTTGATCTTCCAGGAACTCTGCTTCCTCAACTTAATGGAGAGGTTAGATGTACAAATAACCTTATACTATTATGTATAAATAACTCATGCTTTTCCTTTGAAGAACCAATCAAATGTATGTATTATATATAGAAGTGTATATATGCTATTAATCTTATACTATTATTGGTAGGTTAGATGTATAAAGTCAACCCAGGGTCAATTTTTTAGACACTAGTAGTGACTAGCATTCTATTTAAGCATGATAATTGTCGGTTTAGCATTTCCAGTTCCTAAATTGTTATGAGACTAGTTCCAGCTAATGTTCCCAAAGCTGCAACGATGTTTTATTATGGTTTTTTTTTTCTTTTACCAATGGGAGCAAAATACCCTAATTTAAATCAAAATAGCCATAGCAATTAGGAAGTACATAAAAATTCAATCAATAGTATAATCATCACACGTTGAAGACAAGGCACCATTAAAGATTTTGATGAGGATCATCCAAAGAAACAGAATATGGGTAAATTTAGCTGCAATCACACTTGTAATACTTTTGATGTATAATTACAAATTACCTTGGCACATCTAGTTGTTGTTGCAACATGAACAGGAACAGATTCAGTTTCATTAGAAGTTCTCAAGATTGGTAAAATGTAACTTTTGGAGAAATAGGTAATATTATGTTGGCATCTATAGGTATTCATCCCCATCATTTTATTCTTTATCCTTTTGGAGAAATAGGTAATATTATGTTCCATGTACTCCATGGTAAAATGTAACTTTTCATACTTACCGTTTTTTACATACATTGCTATAAGACTTGTATTTTTGCTTGTCATTTACATACATTGTGATATTTTAGTGCATATAGATAAATTGACTTAATCGAGCTAGAAGAATTGTTTAACATAGAGGGCATTTTTAACAATATTGCCAAGTTGACACATAAACAACACATTTTAAAGAAAAAAAAATCTTTTATCAGCCTTTCTTGATTTTGTTTACTTATTAATGATAATATTTTTATTTTTATAGAATCTTCATTGTAAGGGCTCTAACAAATAATGAAGATACGAGAATTGTTCGAAAGCGTAAACGCCAAATTCTATGTTGTCTAGTAGCATGTGTGGCTGAAGTTTGTGTTGCACACGACTTCATCAACCTTGCCTTCTATTAAGCTCATCATATGTGGATAAGCCACTAAGGAATAGTAATGATTATAAGGATAACATGAGATCTGACCTGTTAAGAAATTTAACTAGTTCATATCAAATATGTTATAACATTTTAATAATGCACAAGAAAGCCTTTTTATGTTTATGTGAGATTGTATGAGGTAAAAACCTTGTTCAAGACACCAAAAATTCTACAGTAGCGGAGAAAATTACAAGATTTCTATATTTGATTGCCCACAATATCAAGAATCAAGCACTTTGCTTTTTCTTTCATCATACACCGGGAAGTGTTAGTTATCATTTTCATGAGGTATTGAGAGCAATTATATGTTTACATGATCAATTTATCAAATTACCAGATGATTTAGTGGAGAGTCCTCGACTATGCGATAATGATAGATTCTATTCTTATTTCAAGGTATGTGACTATTTGTACATTAGTATAATTTATCTATTTTAATAGTTAAATGAGTTATATAAAAATATAGGATTGTATAGGAGCTATTGATGGGACACATGTTCGTGTAAGAGTGTCTCGTAAGGATGCACCTAGATATAGAGGGAGAAAGGACCAACCAACAACAAATATTTTGGCCGCATGTACATTCGACTTGAAATTTACGTATGTCCTCCCTGGTTGGGAAGGGACTACATCCGACTCTCGAATATTAAAGGATGCTCTTTGTAGATCCGACCGTTTAAAAATTTCAAAAGGTAAATTTTATGGTTTTTATTCAATAAGAATTATCTTTAATAGGTCATAAATTTCTTATTAAAGTACCTTTTATTGTCGTAGGAAAATACTATTTAGGTGATGCTGGATTTGGGATTAAAAGTTTTCTTATCACACAATATAGAGGAGTCCGCTATCACTTGAAACAATACTCAAAACACGATCCAGAAAATGCAAAGGAACTTTTCAATCACCGACATGTTTTTGCTCGTAATGTTATTGAACGAGCTTTTGGTGTATTGAAAAAAAGATTTCCTGTTATAGCAAGTGGCACAGAACCCCATTATCCAGTTAAGACACATATACAAATTATTCTTGCATGTTGTGTTTTACACAACTATTTAATGGGTGTTGATCCTGATGAAAGCATACTTGCTGAAGTTGATGCGGAATTGACAAATACAATGAGCCAAGATGTTGTTGGATTAGAAAGATTAGACGAAGATGCACAAAAAGGGATTAAACTCCGAGACTCTATGGCATCCTTAATGTGGACTGATTATATTTTGTAATTGCAATGTAGTTTGACATTTACTATATTTGAGATATGTAGTTTAACATTTACTATGTTTGAGATATGTAGTTTGACATTTACTATAGTTGAGATATGAAGTTTAACATTTGTGTTAATATCTTTTGATGTCACTTTTTTATTCAGCTATTATGTTTGACATTTTTATCATTACTATGTTTGAGATATGTAGTTTGACATTTGTGTTAACATCTTTTGAAGTCATTTTTTATTCAACTATTATGTTTGATAATTCTATTTTGTACATTAACTCATTAATATATTTGTTGTCATAGTCTTTGTTTTTTTACTTCGACATAATATGAGAAAAAAAGGTAAGAAAGCTGAAACTTTAAGGAAAGAGAACATCAAATGGACAGAGGAGATGGACATTATATTTATTGATGCAATGCTAGAACAACAAACAAGAGGATTCAGGATTGACAGTACATTTACATCGGCAGCTTACAAAAATATGTAGGCAATTATTGAACAACAGTTGGATATTATTTTGACGAAAGACCACCTAAAAAAATCGGATCAAAACATTGAAAAATACTTATACTTTCAATACTTATCATGAGCTGTTAAAGAATAAGAGTGGTATAAATTGGTATAGTGAAATAAAAATATTTCAAGCTGAAGACCAGGTGTGGGAAGATCTTATAAAGGTATATTAACTTTCAGTTTATTCATTTATTTTTTATGTTTTGAGCATTTATGTTTCACTTTATTTTATATATATTTACTATTTGTACAGGCTAATCCCAATTTCAAGAGATGGAGGGCTACCCCTTGAGCAATTATGATAAGTTGGGATTTTTTTTTCAAAAGATAGAGCCATGGGGAACTGTCAAGCACTTGTGGTGAGTTTACTCAAACATGGAGTAAAGAAAGTGAAGACCCCAACAAGTATCTAGCTTTTGACTTATATGACATAGGGATGACAATAATAATGAGTCAAGCTACATGGTATGCCAACTATTCCAACCGATAAAACAACCATGGGTGATTCTACATCTTCTAAGAGTTGTAAGAAAAAGAAAAATTATGTATCATTACCTGAAACGTATGAAGTTAGAGAAAATACAAATCAAAGCTTTCTAAACTTGTGAATTGTCTCGAGCATTTGGTTCAACAACAAGATCATGAAAATGAAGAAAAGAGAAAGAGAAAAGGAAATGGAAGAAAAGGAGAAAGCAAAAGAGAAAGTGAAAGAGAAACAGATGATGGAGGTGAAGGAGAAAGTAAAAGAGAAAGAGATGGAGAAATTTATAGAAGTACAAAAGATATATGAAGAGTTGCAGAGGATTGGAGTGCCAAATCATCGATTAGTTCATGCTTATGTAATTTTGGAGAGCAACAAAGATAAATCTAAAATTTTTTTCGTTGTACCTGAATATGCTCGTTTAGCAATACTCAATGAACTACTAGATATGGATAATAAGTAATGACTTTTTATTGTGTTTTGGATCAGCCCTTGTACTCATACTTGACAGAGATACTATGTGTTGCTGATTAGTGTGTTTTGGATGTGATGTAATTGATCTATTAGGGTGTTGTAGACTTGTTAATGTAGGTAAATGTGATACACTACTAGCTTTCTTATTAGTGTTGTTTCATTCTTCTTAAATGTGATGTAATTATGGTGATATTATGATGTTGTGTTGTTTTGGATGTGTTGATCTTATTGACTTCTAGTCTTGTTAATGTAGTTGATTTGATGCACTTGTGTGATATTATGATGTTGTTGTGTTTAGGATATGTTGATTTTATTGACTGCTAGTCTTGTTAATGTCATTGTTTTTGATGCACTTGTGTGATATTATGATATTGTTGTATTTTGGATGTATTGATTTTATTGACTTTTAGTCTTGCTAATGTAGTTGATTTGATGCACTTGTGGTGCTATTATGATGTTATTGTGTTTTGGATGTGTTGATCTTATTGACTTCTAGTCTTGTTAATATAGTTGATTTGATGCACTTGTGGTGATGTTATGATGTTGTATTAGACTTGTTAATGTTGTAATTGAGAATGCTTTTATTTCATGTGTCAATTAGTTATGTAGTTTGTAGTTGATCTATCTTGAAAAATTGATTTAAATTTTATATGTAAATAATATCCATGACAATTTGTTACATTTGATAGTGCCAAGTAGCAAATAATATCTATGATAATTTATTCTTATTAAATGCCACTTAATTACCTTTTAATCGGACTATATCGTAAAGTATATAATACTATTTGGACATGCAGTCATATTTATTTTAATATATAAATGTCAAAATTCTATTTGGTTTGCTTATATGTGATTAGATATTAATTTTATAGTATTTAATAATAATAATTAATTTTTATAGTATTTAATGGTATTTAATAAATTTTATATTGTTTATTAATATTAATTATATTTTTAAGAGTATTTTATGGTATTTATATAATAAGAGTATAAAAATAAAAAGATGGGGTGTATATAATAATCTTTTTAACTTTTTTCCCTCTAATTAAACACAAGAAGGTAAATCTTCTTACTTTTCTTTCCATTTTATTTTCCTTTCCTTCTAAGTTTCCTTTCCTTTTAATTTTCTATCTTCCCTATTAAACACAACACAGTGTTAGTGAAAAAGGAAAAACTAAGAGCTCATAAATTGTGCAAGTCAGGTAAGCTGGAATTTTGATCAAAGTTTAAAGATGAAAAAAAGTAGCCTGATAAGTGACTTCAAGGAAAGTTTTGACGGAAAGCATGTACGGAGCATACAACCGATGTACATCAAAGAAAAGAGTAAATATGCTGCAGAACAAAGGATATCGAATTGATTAATGAAGATGAAAATCTTCTAGATTATTTGGCATAATGAGAGTAGTAAAACTTTAGAACATTAGTTGTCACAATAGAACTCATAAGTGAATAAAAAAAATTAACAGTCAATGTTTATGAAGTATGGAAGAGATTAAATATCAGAAACATACACCCAAACATTTTCATGTCCTAAATAAAGGGATAATGCAAGCCAACGACTGGGTTTATTATATATGCATCAATACATAAACTCCTTTTGTATCTCATTTTACAGCATTATGAAAGTATACGCAAATGGCTGATATAGCATCGTTGGAAATCCACAGAATTTCAATGATGAAAATTTAAAGTTTAACCAACACTATAAAAATGTTGGGTATCACCAATTCATTTCACCAACTGGACTATAATATCAATTGAACTGTAAAAAACCAGTAAATAAATCCTAGGTAGAGAGCCTAGGTAGTGGATGTAGGCATTGGGGCCAAACCACTATAAATAACTTGTTTGCATTGCTTATTTGTGTTGCTTTGAATTTCATGCTTATAAATTAGTAACATTAGTAGTTAGCTAAATCTCATAAGTGTAGTTCTTCTTCATAACATAGTTTTATCTCAATTATTATAGTTATCTTCATTCTCTTTTATCTACATTGAAAGAAAATCATAAAGTTATAAAAAATTACTTAACACACAATTCAAAACCCCCCCCCCCCTCTCTCTCTTGTGTGTTAATTCACTCTACAGGATTACAACTGCCCAAATCTAATGATATTCGATCAGCATCAAATTCCCTATTTTGAATTGTAATTGGAGAAAGATCTCAAATTAGAAACCTAGAAAGACATAGCTCGCAATATATATAGCAATAAGAGGCTGTTTGAGATCCTAATTTATGGTTTGTTCCTAGTGGTGGTAATAGTTGTAAAATAAATAAGCTTTTGAAGCTCATTTTTAGGGGTAATAAATAATTTCTGAACTCTTTTCCAATGATAATATTTCTTTAGAGGTTAATCTCTTACAAACATTAAGTCTTGGTAGAGTTCTTTATGACTATTTAACAATTCAAAGTTATCAGTTTTCAGAGAAATCATATGAAATATGTAAGCATGAATGAGAGTAACACATCAAAAATTTCACGAGTGTGCATGTCTATAAAAAAAATGGCAACAAAACAAACAAATGAAGACTGCATATTTAGAATCCTTTAGGGTTAAATGCTGTAAAAAATGTGCTACATCTATAGGAATGCTTGATCTTACGACCTACATTTGGTAAACTAATGAAGTTCTATTGCAGGATTGCACCTGAATTATGATTGGTAGGTTCGTCGAACTAGATCATAGGAATACTGTGATCAGATGTAGGATCACAGCAAGCTTGGTTTTTGATGCTTGGACTTGTGTGCTGATACCTTAACCTGGAATTACTGTTGTGTAATAGTTAGTGACTGAAACTTGATACATTAACTTTATTTGTTGGTTTTTTTATTTATAGTTATCCAATTTGATGTCTTCATTTAAACTTATTGTGTGAATGTTTAGAGACTCAAGAGTTAGTTTCTTATTATGTTGTAAAGTAGTTGGTGGTTGATATAGAATTACATATTTATCAATATTTGGTAAGTTCCTACCATCCAGCATTTTAATCCGACGTTATGATCTTGTGGGGTCTTCATAATTCTATGTAGAATCTCAGTCCTAACAGTATTTGGATAAGTAGTCACGACCTTGCAGTTCGTAAAAATGATGATACGTTTGTCCTTGTGAATAGAAAATGGAAAACAAATTTAAAAAGCTATAGGCCCTTAAAGGTTGGTTCTCTTCATGAAAAAGAACTAGTAATGTTTTAAATAGGGAATGTAACTCTTTCAATAACTTATTCAAAACATGTATCCGTATACACCTAGAAACAAGTTCAATGTAGTCAAGATCAGAGTCTGGAGTAGTTGGCATGTAAGGTTTGTAACTTCTTAAACATGTTCAACCTTTCCTCTGCCAATGCAAAAAACAAACCAAGCTATGTTTGCAGTATTCAGGTAGATAACAAATAGAAAAAGACGAATCAGATCAGATGACATGCAACAGCTATGTTGCTCACTTGGTAGACCTTAAAGAGGAGTAAATCGAACTCCAGCCACATTGCGACTAAACTTTGCCCTGCCACTTTGAAACCCCTGAAGCTTTTAGGATCCAAGCAACTTGAGATGACAAAACATATTAAGTGTCCAAGATGTTCAACCTATCTGTCCCTTCAATCGTAAATGTAAGAGCATTTTATCTCGATTAAACTATCCCTTAATAAAAAGATCATCTCCAATTATGTGCATCTTCCGACTAGCATATTTCAACAAATGTTTAAAAGGCAATAGATAGGTGAAAACCGAGGAATAGAAGCAGAAGCAAGCAAACACTACAATCTATGGTCTAAAAAGACCATTTGCAGCAGATCGAGAAGAATAGGCAGCACCAGAAAAATCAAGCCATGCCATCCAAAACCATATTGCAGAGATCATCTCGTAAAGGGTTTTAGAATCTCACCTTTGATTTCTTGCTGAGTTACAAATAAGCAGCGCCGGCGGCAACAGATCACCACGACGGCGATCCCAACGACATTGAAAACCGCAAGAGTTCAACATTCCAATGGATTCAACCGGCGCTCACTGTCCAACTCCCTATCTTTCTTCAATCCTTTGGGTTGATGAGAAATCGAGAGGAAAACGAGACTGGAAGTTGAAAAGCATAACAGATTCTTCTCAACAACATTCGCAAAACGAATTATTCGGCGGTACGAAATCTTCGCTCCTCTGGTAGAGGCTAAATTTTGGTTGGAATCCATTTGATCCTTTTCGTGGGAATGCTTTTTGATTTCTGTCGGATAAGTGAGGTTGCTGCGGTGACAAGACGCGGAACCCCTTGTAAAGGACTACTTCAAGTTAAACCCCTCATATTGCTAAAATTACATATAGTGACTTTTTGTTTACATGTAGTGATTCTAAATATATCATTTTGTAATAAAATATGACAAAAATAGTTTTCCTTTAATCACCATTCATTTTAACAAATCCCCTTTTGAGTAATATAAAAATGTTTGGAGTTAAACTGAAAAAACTGCAAAGTTCAAGAATTATTTTTTTTTAAAAAAAATGTAGGGACTAAAATACTAATTACTAAAAGTCGAAGTCCCTCCGTGTTGTTTGTGCACGCCATCACGTTACTGGCGTCTCTGTAAGCCTCCGGTCCGCGCGGTAGATCGCATCAAAGCGCCAAGAGATGGAAGAGGATGAAGAGCGAGGAGAGAAGGGATTTCATCTCGAGGATTGCATCGTCGGCTCCCTGCCCACCCTCATCTACATACCCAACTTCATCTCCCAATCCGAGCAATCGCAGATCCTCCATCATGTACTCTCCATGATCCACATCGAATCCACCAAAAGTTTTCTTCCGTTGAAGTTTTTTTTTTTCTTTTCTACGATTCCTACTGATTTGGGTTAATCCTTTGGTTATTTCGTTCATCTGTAGATTTACGAGGCGCCGGCATCTAGATGGAAATCGTTGAAGAACAGGAGATTGCAGAACTGGGGTCAATCACTGATCTTGTGTTTACTGCATTCCTTTGATTCAGCTGCTTATGAGTTAATAATTCTGCATTTAATGTGGGCTCGTTTAATTCTTTTGTAATTGTATTAGGTGGGGTAGTGCACGAGAAAGGTCTGCTGCCACAACCCTGTAAGTAGATAGAATTTGTCGGCCTCTTGTAGTTTTGATGGTTTTGCACCCCGTTGGCGTGTATGTAGTACTTTGCAATGTAAAATTTCTTGTCATTTGTATGTTCTTTTGAGTATCATTTGGTGACTCTTGCCCGCACCATTTTGGTAGGCAAGGTGTTTGTGAAATTGTCCACTAAAATCTCACTGCACTCTTTGTCCTTTCATTAAGTTCTAGTTCATGTAAGAGCTAATGACCTTCAAGTATTACCAATTTTCATCATCATATTTCTACACGTGGATGGAGCCTGTAACAACCAGTGATAATAAATTGAGAGGTAGCTCTTATTTAGGTATGGGCCAATGAACAACCATGCTGGTTAGTCTAGTTGAGCGTTTTAAATATTAGTCCATAGTCCATTCTCAATATCCAACACTAAGCTTGGTATATATTTGTCCGACCTTATATGGTAGGGAACAAATACTAGCACCACTTGTAAGGTTCTGGTAGTTGCAAGCTGTAACTCATGTCTGTTGATATAAGCATATGGTTTTAAGATAACAAATTGGATAAATCCTTCACGCATCACACTTAAACAATTTATCTAGAATGTAGTTATTTTAAGGGCAATATACCATGCTAAGAATCTCAGTTTTTTCAGAGTACTTGATGTAGTTTTCTTAGAGCACAATCATTGATTCAATATTTCTTTTTGCAGTGCCATCTTGGCTCACTAATATAACTCAGAAAATAGGTCAAAAGACAGGGTTGTTTCCATCGCCAATCAACCATGTGCTTATTAATGAATATTTACCAGATCAAGGAATCATGGTTGGTGATCGAGTCACATAACTCTGTTATTAAATTGGATTCTTATGGTGCTTGTTATTCTCGTAAGCTCTTGATAGGAATATATCAAGCTTATTTGGCAAAAAAAAATCTTTCTTTATTCAGCCACACCAAGATGGTCCGGCCTACTTTCCTGTAGTTGCAATTTTATCACTACAATCACCAATAACCCTTGATTTCACCCCTCATCCAAGATTGAAAGACAAAGATTCAACTATTTCTGAAGCAGCTACAGCTCAAGTGGACAATCCATCCGATTCAACAAGAAGCCCAAAAGATGAGCATGATTCTTCTTCTGTTCTACTAATGCCATGCAGTTTAGTCATATTCAAAGATCGAGCCTATACAGGTTAAACTTAATAGTGCTTTATGATGATGTTTTGTTGGCTGAAATTTTCTCATTTTTTGATTCCATTATATTCTTCAGAGTGTCTTCATGGGATACAAGATTCCGATTTACTTAGTCTAGACGAGGTGAGACTTGTTAATGGTTTCTTTGCTGAATCACATATCACAAGGAATTGTTTTTTCCTTTGCCTTCTGGTTACAGGTTGTTAACATTTCAGAGGTCATGAAACTGAAGAGGCTTGGGCTGCTCCATATGGCATCAGATAGCAACCAAGAAACTGGACAAAGTAACGTCTTCCAAAGATCTTCGACTAGAGTGTCATTAACATGTCGCTTGGTGCCAAAAGTTCATAAAAATCTGTTCAAATTTTAGTGAATTCAGTTATATTTTCCATGTGCCATTTTGTATCAACTATATGTAAATAATTTTACGTTCTAGTGGCAATAAACAATTCCTTTGATTCAAAGATTCATGCATGGGATAGCTGGATTCCTGGCTATTTGGATCCAACCATACAATCATCCAAATGCAGACCATATTTAAGATTTTGAAGGCAGGTACTGAGCAATTGCCCTATGTATGGTTTTTGCGTGTTTGTTTGCTTAGTGATTATTCAACCTCTTGCACTTTATTAGTGCTTGGAATTGTATCCAACAAATTTTCTCAAGGCAGGAACTTTGAAGTTCTCCAATGATCCGAGAGAAGGTTCTTATATTCACGGTTTTTATAGTATTGACAGCTATTGAAGCAATGCTCTTTGTATCAAATATTGATCCCTTCTCCGACAACGAATTGGACATGATCATCATATGAAGAAGCCTCCATCCAACACATACGAGAAAAGGTTGGTATGCCTAAATATTTGAAAGATTCAATGCAAGATCATATGCAAATGAACAACAAGAGAACACTGGGTCCCTAACATTTTGTTTCCAAGAAGGATGGAAAAGAAAATAAGAGGAAAGAGAAAAAGGAGAAGGATGAAAAACAAAAAAAGGCACGTGATGTTCATGTGCTGAGATGGGAAGGAAGGAGGTGAGCGGCATCGAGCTTCGCAAAGCTTGAACGCAAGGGAAGGTAGCAGGTCAGTGGTGGCAATCGAGCAAGGCAAGCAGCGGTGACCGAGCAATGCAAGTAGGCGAGCAACAGCGACCATGCAGAGGGGGGGCTATGTGAGTGAGAGGTTGCAGGCGTGGGTGGACATAAGGGCGAGCACGCGGGGGTAGGGAGGGGCAGGCGATGGATGCAAGGGTAGGTGGCTTGCCGGGGGTAGGGGGAGGCACAGGATGGGAAGGGGGATGCCGGGTGTCAAGCCCATGGAACTTGGGCCTCGCCCAAGCCCAAACTCAAGCCCACCTAACCAGCCCAGCACCAACCAAACGCGACAGTGAACCCGGCGTTTGTCCGCGTCATCCCCTCGCGAGGCTCGGACGCAAGCTCGCAAGGCGAAGCGGGCAATGACGCGCTGATGAAATCGAGCGCAGCTTCAGACGACACGAACAACAACGATCGCGGACAATATGGACAACGCAGGGATCAAGTTGCGGACGCCCAAATTAGGGCTGTTGACGAGGTCGGACACGAAGGAGTCGGTGAGGCGAACGACTGCTTCAACCTCTGTGGGAACTTCGGCAGGCGAACGCTCTCCTTTCCTTTAAAGCTCGAGGCAGAGAGAAGAGGAGGGTATCCAGCATCTGTGAGGAGATCTTCCTTCGGCGACAGAGAGGCCTGAGAGATCTAGAGGGGAGATTGAGAGCAGGGGAGATAGGCTACAACGTGCGTCGCCCCTGAAGCGAGAGGGCTTGAGAGCTTGTAACGACGGCTGTTACGTTTGGGAAGCCCAAGGGGTTGCATTAAATCGGGGAGCCCAAGGGTCGCATTAAATTGGGTATCCCATGGGTCGCATTAAATTGGGTATTGATGGGACTTTTCCCATTCCAAGCATTATAAAAGCCCAAGGGTCATCGTCCGCATGTAAAGCTGTTGCTCCTCCCTTTCTATTTCTCCTTCATCGCAAATGTCTCCCTCGTGAACGAACACGGTTCGCCTTCGGATCGCATCATCCCCCGGCTTCCAATTTGCTCCTACTCCGGCGAGGTCTGGTCGGAGACGACAATCCCAAACCTCTGTGACGAGATCTGTCATTGCCCCTCTTTCCTCCACCTACGATCTTGGTTCGGCGGCGGACGCATCGTGCTTACGCGTCTTCCAGCAACGGCTTTGTCCCTTCCAGCGCCGACGACAAGTCCTTCCGGCGTCGGCGACTCTTCCTCCTCATTCCATCATCGTCCGCTGCCCCCTTCGACGCTCTGTCCAGCGATCTAGGGTTTTGGACGGAGAACACGCCTAACATGCGGTTCCGGCGGCGTTGCTTCTCCTCCGGCAACTTTCTGTACTCACCTCGGATCTCCGACGAACTGCGAAGGTTTCCCCTCTATTTTTCGGTGATCTCCGACCTCCGGTGAGCCTCCCTCACCACCAGCGGACATCTCCGCTTCCTCCCAGCCTCCTTTTCGGTGTCTCCATCTTCGGCACCGGTGAGTTATGCGAACGCCGCCGCTGCCAGTTTTTCCCAGATTTCCGGTGATATAAACCTCGTCCCATGAAACCGACCGTACGGCCGGAACCCTCTCAACGCCGGCTACACTTTGGCTACCAGAACGTCCCGATCCGCCGCTGGAAACACTATTCTGGCAACACTGTAGAGGCAGCACTATTGTTCCGGTGAACTCCGGTTTCTGTGCCGACGCCTTATTCCGCATATTCTGGGCTGGTTCTTACGTATTTCGACTCCACGTGGTGGTTGCGTTCGCACGTGGCTGCGAACTCGGTTAGTACCCCAACCTAACTCTATACGTACTTATACGAGCGCATGTGAACCAACCTGGACTTATATATCTGTTGAACTCGAATAAATAACCCAGATCTGAACATAGCCACTTAATGACGGATTAGCATGTTAATTAACGATTATTATGAAATGGATTAAAATGAAATACGAGGACTTATACGATGTTGTAACCTGTTAGGGCCTATTACCTGATCTCGTGCTTATCGGGTTGGATCTGTACTATTCATCTGCTGTTCGAGGTAGGGATTCTATCTCCGTCCTTTGTTACGGTGTCAACCACATGTTTAGTTAGCGGCACCATTCTTATTGCTGTTATTACATTTGATTACTATCTGATTCTTGTTCTACTCGTGTCGAATTCCTATGGACATAACATGCTTGCATGCTACACGGTATGAGTTTTTGATATTGTTGGTCAGTCGGTATGTTGTGATGTCATGTTATATATATACATGAGGGGTGGATATCTAGTGATAGATAGTTCAGTGTACCTCGACGTATTGCTTGTGAGATTTCTGCCCGAGACGCTGTGTGATCGTCTCCCTGTGATAGACCAAGAGAGTCCAATAATGGGCTTGAGGTTTTGGATGTTATCAGCCCAGTGAGGGGTTGATTGGAGTGTAGGACGCTACACTAGCGGGCTGTCGACGGACAGTCGTCTCTACTGTTCGGGGAGCCATCGTAGGGACTACTCTACTTTATAGAATTGTGGGTCATAGACCACTCTATGTTTATAGAGTTGAGGGTCGTGGACCAATGCTGTATCAGCTCCCAATTTTTCTACCTGTGTATGTTGACACATATAGCGATACGTATTTGAGATTTGATTATACTCTATATGGGTCATGTAGAGTCTTGGTTGTAGTTTTGGTAAATCTTTATATCTGATCATGCACCATACAACTTGTGATATCCCTACTTAGCCTCCGGCTAACCCCCTTTGATTTGCCTCCAGGTTCTGGCACGGCTCCTTCTGGAGCGGTTTAGATAGATAGTTTGTGACCACCAGTTTGGGTGGGTTTGAGTTGCATATGAGTCAGTGTTGTATGTTATTATGTTTTGTTATATCAGTCTTGTGACCGCTGTGCCGGTCGTGATATCTGTTGGACTTATTGACCGCTGCGCCGGTCTCGTTATCTGTTTAGTCTGTCGACCGCTGCGCCAGTCTCGTTATCTGTTTAGTCTGTCGACCGCTACGCCGGTCACGTTGTTGGTTCTATTGACCGCTGTGCCGGTCTCGTATCTGTCTGTGGGTTTGACTTATGGATATTTGTGGCCGGGTTGGCCTTTTTTATAATATATTATTCTGTCCTGTACCTCTTGGGTTCTGTGCTATCTTGTCAAGTACAGTTGTTGTTGCGTCCCAAGGCCGGGATTCCCGACGTGGATCCCGGGTGGCGCTCGGGGGGCGTAACAATTAGTGGTATCATAGGGGTTTGGTTTAGGATCTTGTGTCTGACTTAAGGACTTAAGATCAAACACTAGGATTTAAGATCGCGTTAGTATTACTCGGATCTGATGTTACTAGAGTTCTCAAATTCCGAGATCATTCTTTGGATGAATTGGCTTTCTTATAACCGTGTGGTGGTTGATTGCGATGACTGCACGGTGGTATTCAAAAGTCATGATTATAGGACATTCACATTTACTTGAGTATCTGGTCAGATTGCTCCTATTATCTCTGCTATGCAAGCTAGGAGGTTACTTAGCAGTGGATGTCATGGTTTTCTAATGTCTATTATTGATACGGGCGGTCAGACCTCCATCCCTATAGAACGTGTGTCAGTTGTCAGGAAATTTCCTGATGTATTTCCTGAGGATTTGCCTGGATTGTCCCCAGGCAGGGCTGTTGATTTTACTATTGGCTTCTAGCCTGGCACGACGTCTATCTCCAAGGCACCCTATCAGATGGCACCACATGAACTTGAGGAGTTGAAGGTACAATTACAGGAGCTTCTTGATAAGGGATTTATCAGACCCAGTGCATCTCCCTGGGGTGCTCCTGTCTTGCTTGTGAAGAAGAAGGATGGTTCATTCCGACTGTGTATTGATTATAGATAGTTGAATGTAGTTACCGTGAAGAATAAGTACCCTTTTGCCGCGGATTGACGATTTGTTTGATCAGCTCAAAGGTACTTGTGTATATTCGAAGATTGATTTGAGGTCTGGGTATCACCAATTGAGGATTCGTGGTGAGGACGTGCCGAAAACTGCTTTTCGGACACGTTACGGGCATTATGAATTTCTTGTCATGCCCTTTGGTCTAACTAATGCTCCGGAAGCTTTTATGGATATGATGAATCGAGTTTTCATTAATTATTTAGATCGGTTCATGGTGGTTTTTATTGATGATATATTGATCTATTCTCGGAGTAGAGCAGAGCATAAGAGACATCTTAGACTTGTGCTTGAAACACTTAGAAGAGAACAATTATACGCTAAGTATAGCAAGTGTGTGTTTTGGCTAAGTGAAGTTACCTTCTTAGGCCATGTGATTTCTGGCGAAGGCGTGGCAGTTGATCCTGAGAAAATTAAGGCTATAGTGGAAGTGGGAACACATTACCATGGACTTCATGACGGATCTCCCAAGGTCGCGTACCAGCCACGATTCGATCTGGGTGATCGTAGACCGTTTGACCAAAACAGCCCACTTTTTACCTATAAGAAAGAATTACTCTATGGACAGGCTGGCAAGGCTATATTGTTAGGAGATTGTATGGCTACATAGGGTTCCTGCTAGCATTATTTCTGAAGAGACCCACGGTTCACGTCTAGGTTTTGGGGTAACTTGTAGAAAGCTTTGGGAACTGAGCTACGATTTAGTACTGCGTATCACCCGCAGACGGACGGCCAATCGGAGCGAACTATTCAGACACTAGAGGATATGCTCCGAGCTATTACCTTGGACTTTACGGACGGTTGGGAGTTACACCTGCACTTAGTGGAATTCGCTCATAACAATAGTTATCATTCGACGATCCAGATGGCACCTTTCGAGGCTTTGTACGATAGGAAGTGTAGATCTCTGGTGCTATGGGACGAAGCTGGTGAGAGTCGTGTGTTGGGACCAGCTATGATGGAATTGGATGCTGAAAGGGTCCAAATCATTCGGCAGAGATTACTAACTGCCCAAAGCCGATACAAGAGTTACACGGATAAAAGACGACGTCCTCTCGAGTTTGACATTGGCGATCACGTGTTTCTTCGGACTTCTCCGAAGAAGGGTACAACTAGATTCGGGTATTCTGGTAAATTGGCTCCATGATATGTTGGCCCTTTCAAGATATTGGAGCATGTCGGCGTTGTCGCGTACCGATTAGCGCTTCCATCGTCGTACTCACATATTCACCCAGTGTTCCACGTGTCAATGTTACGAAAGTATATAGCGGACCCTTCACATGTTTTGGCTCATGGTGCTATTCATGTCAGATAGGATGCCACGTATTCGGAGATGCCTGTTGAGATTTTAGACCGTAAAAAGCACCGATTGAGAAATAAGGTTATCAGTCTAATCAAAGTTAAGTGGAAGAATCATCATGAGAGTGAGTCCACTTGGGAGCGAGAAGATGAGTTTATGGAAAAGCACCCGGATCTATTTCCGGAGAACGTGTACGTGGATGAGTGATCCTTGTACGAGTGTCATGTCATCCTGTTTTGTTCACCGTTAATACATGTGTTTGAATTTGGTGGACCAAATTCTTTTAAGGTAGGGAGAATGTTACGTTTGGGAAGCCCAAGGGGTTGCATTAAATCGGAGAGCCCAAGGGTCGCATTAAATTGGGTATCCCATGGGTCGCATTAAATTGGGTATCTCAAGGGTCGCATTAAATTGGGTATCCCTTGGGTCGCATTAAATTGGGTATTGATGGGACTTTTCCCATTCCAAGCATTATAAAAGCCTAAGGGTCATCGTCTGCATGTGAAGCTGTTGCTCCTCCCTTTCTATTTCTCCTCCATCGCAAATGTCTCCCTCGTGAACGAACACGGTTCGCCTTCGGATCGCATCATCCCCCGGCTTCCAATTTGCTCCTACTCCGGCGAGGTCTGGTCAGCGATGACAATCCCAAACCTCTGCGACGAGATCTGTCATCGCCACTCTTTCCTCCACCTACGATCTTGGTTCGGCTGCGGACGCATCGTGCGTACGCGTCTTCCAGCAACAGCTTTGTCCCTTCCAGCGCCGGCGATAAGTCCTTCCAGCGTCGGCGACTCTTCCTCCTCATTCCGGCATCGTCCGCTGCCCCCTTCGACGCTCTGTCCGGCGATCTAGGGTTTTGGATGGAGAACACGCCTAACACGCGATTCCGGCGGCGTTGCTTCTCCTCCGGCAACTTTCTGTACTCACCTCGGATCTCCGATGAACTGCGAAGGTTTCCCCTCTATTTTCCGGCGATCTCCGACCTCCGGTGAGCCTCCCTCACCACCAGCGGACATCTCCGATTCCTCCCAGCCTCCTTTTCGGTGTCTCCGTCTTCGGCTCCGGCGAGTTATGCGAACGCCGCCACCGTCGGTTTTCTCAGATTTCCGGTGATATAAACCTCGTCCCGTGAAACCGACCGTACGGCCAGAACCCTCTCAACGCCGGCTACACTTTGGCTACCAGAACGTCCCGATCCGCAGCCGGAAACACTGTTCCGGCGACATTGTAGTGGCGGCGCTATTGTTCCAGCGAACTCCAGTTTCCGTGCTAACGCCTTATTCCGCATATTCTGGGCTGGTTCTTACGTATTCCGACTGCACGTGGTGGTTGCGTTCGCACGTGGCTGCGAACTCGGTTAGTACCCCAACCTAACTCTATACGTACTTATACGAGCGCATGTGAACCAACCTGGACTTATATATCTGTTGAACTCGAATAAATAACCCGGATCTGAACATAGCCACTTAATGATGGATTAGCATGTTAATTAATGATTATTATGAAATGGATTAAAATGAAATACGAGGACTTATACGATGCTGTAACCTGTTAGGGCCTGTTACCTGATCTCGTGCTTATCGGGTTGGATCTGTACTATTCATCTGCTGTTCGAGGTAGGGATTCTATCTCCGTCCTTTGTTACGGTGCCAACCGCATGTTTAGTTAGCGGCACCATTCTTATTGCTGTTATTACATTTGATTACTATCTGATTCTTGTTCTACTCGTGTCGAATTCCTATGGACATAACATGCTTGCATGCTACACGGTATGAGTTTTTGATATTGTTGGTCAGTCGGTATGTTGTGATGTCATGTTATATATATACATGAGGGGTGGATATCTAGTGATAGATAGTTCAGTGTACCTCGACGTATTGCTTGTGAGATTTCTGCCTGAGACGTTGTGTGATCGTCTCCCTGTGATAGACCAAGAGAGTCCAATAATGGGCTTGAGGTTTGGATGTTATCAGCCCAGTGAGGGGTTGATTGGAGTGTAGGACGCTACACTAGTGGGCTGTCGACGGACAGTCGTCTCTACCGTTCGGGGAGCCATCGTAGGGACTACTCTACTTTATAGAGTTGTGGGTCATAGACCACTCTATGTTTATAGAGTTGAGGGTCGTGGACCAATGCTGTATCAGCTCCCAGTTTTTCTACCTGTGTATGTTGACACATATAGCGATACGTATTTGAGATTTGATTATACTCTATATGGGTCATGTAGAGTCTTGGTTGTAGTTTTGGTAAATCTTTATATCTGATCATGCACCATACAACTTGTGATATCCCTACTTAGCCTCCGGCTAACCCCCTTTGATTTGCCTCCAGGTTCTGGCACGGCTCCTTCTGGAGCGGTTTAGATAGATAGTTTGTGACCACCAGTTTGGGTGGGTTTGAGTTGCATATGAGTCAGTGTTGTATGTTATTATGTTTTGTTATATCAGTCTTGTGACCGCTGCGCCGGTCGTGATATCTGTTGGACTTATTGACCGCTGCGCCGGTCTCGTTATCTGTTTAGTCTGTCGACCGCTGCGCCGATCACGTTGTTGGTTCTGTTGACCGCTGTGCCGGTCTCGTATCTGTCTGTGGGTTTGACTTATGGATATTTGTGGCCGGGTTAGCCTTTGTTATAATATATTATTCTGTCATGTACCTCTTGGGTTCTGTGCTATCTTGTCAAGTATAGTTGTTGTTGCGTCCCGAGGCAGGGATTCCTGGCGTGGATCCCGGGTGGCGCTCGGGGGCGTAACAGCGGCGGAGGTCACCGTCAACGAGAGATCTAGAGGAGAGTTTAGGGTTTTTGTAACCTTCTGACGTGAATAAAAGGTGAAATTTCCCTATCCGGTGTTTCCTTGTTTCTCTGTTTCGGATCCAGCGACGCGTTCTCGCCATTTCCAGCGGTGACGGTGGTCGTCGGGCGATAGGAGCAGGCCGAGGGAAAAGGGGCAGCGATCTCCTTCTTTCGGCGTCGAGGAGCGGCGTTGCATCAACGATGACGGCGACGGCGACGAGCGAACGCTACAACGATCATTCAATGGCGAGGCAAGGACGACGCGAATCGAACGAGCGGCGTTCGATTCGAGAAAGTCAACCAAATCGGCGAGTCAACGAGATTTCGATTTTGAAATCGAATTTGGGCAGCTGACGTTAGCAACTAAATTCGAGCGGAGGCGGCAATTTCACGCGACAAAATTTGGGGCTGACGTCACGCTAACGTCAGCATCCGAATAAAAATCGAGTAGCATGCGCAGTGGGCGAGATTGGGCGTCGACTGGTCAAAATTGGTTGACTCAGGCTTGATTCTCAAAAATTAGGGTTAGGGTTTTCGACTCTTTTTATTTGGGGGTGAGTTTGCACCCGTAGATTAGGGATTTCACATCGGTCTGAAGGTCTATCGGAGTACCTTTAGGCCGGGGCATGACACCGGGGGTGGGGAAGGCAGTTTATGCTTTTTTTTTTCTTTTTTTTTTTTGTTTCATTCGAGCTTTGCAAAACAAGGAAAAACTAACCCTTTTGCCTGTTAGTCCTCAGTTTTTTTCTAAAACTAATCCTCTTTTCTATTCGTCCTTATTCTTTCCCCCTAATAAAACTGAGGAAGTTAAATTTGTTTTCCTTTCCCCCTAGGCAGGTAAATGTTACAAATCGTGTGACTATTTCTTTGAGCTGGTTACCTGACTTTGAGTCCTTCCTCAACGATTGGCTTAAACTGATGGGTTCACAGCATCGGATAAGCTCTCGATTCCCTTCCCCCTATTTCTTTGGAGGTAAATGAATAAATACCAAAGGTGACCGGGAGACAAAAGAGAATTGCATACTTGTTCCCAAGGTTTGCCGTCGACGAGTCCACGAAGGAGAATAATGCACAGCCAAGCTTCTTCCCCCTACTTGACATAAAGCATGTAATCTAATTCATATATTTTTCCTCCCTAGGGCTTGTTTCAAAGGAGGGATAGAAATAAAGAAGGATCAGAAATGCTGATAGAAAGGAAATAATAAAGGAAAGAAATATTTGCTTTCCTTTTTATGCCTCATGTTTCGATGAAAAGAAAGAAATATTTTGACCAGTCCATGAGTTGTTAATTGGGCCAAAATCAACCCAAATCTCAGCTTGGACGCGGTGATCGAATGACATCGGCCTAGTTGATGGCGTCGGCAGCTTGGACGTGGCGATGCGGCGGGAGCTTGGTTCTAGCGAGAGGGCGGTGGCAACTTGGACGCGGTGATGCGGCGGCAACTTGGTTCTAGCGAGAGGGCAGTGGTAGCTTGGTTCTGGCGAGATGGGAGAGGGGAGGCCTGCGAGATTAGGCTACGAGGTTGGGCGAGAAGGCGAGTTGGCGGTGTGCTCGGACAAGAGGGGAGGGGGCAGCAAGCTCGGGTGAGATGGGAGAGGGGAGGGTTGCGAGCTCAGACGAGAAGAGAGGGGGCGCCGAGCTCGGGAGAGATGGGAGAGGGCAGGGCTGCGAGGTTGGGCGAGATGGGAGAGGGGCGGGCGGCGAAGGTGAGAGGGTGGCGAGATTGGGAGGAGAGGGCAGCGAGATCAGGAGGGGCGGCAAGATCGAGAGATGGCTTTGTGGGCAGCAAAATTGGGAGAGAAGCACGGGTGAGAGAGGGTGAATACGGGTGAAGGACGAAAATGGATTTCTGTCTGATTTGGGGGGAATGTTTTTCAGGAAAAAGAAATGAGTTTTTTTCTTTCTTTCCTTTTGTTCCCTCCTTTGAAATTAGGGAAATAGAAGGAAAGAATTTCATTTCCTTCCTTTCCCTCCTTATTTCCCTCTTTTGAAACACACCGTAACTTCTACTGTAGATCAAAACTTGATTGAGCCTATCACTCATTTCAGACGCCAAATAATCACAAATGATAGCTTCTCTAATGTGAGCGCCTGAAGAAATGCCATTGCAAAAGTTATCTTCAAGAGACTATGGTTCTTTTCCTTTTTAAGTGTCTTCTATATAAGAGCATCGCTACATGCGGATTTTTAGTTCATGCATTATGCTCCTCCAAGCGCGCCTAAACTTTTGAACTTTTATAAAAATTGATGCATTAGTAGTAGCATTATCTCACCCCAAACATAGTGATTCATGTTCTTAGATGGTTAATTTGTACGCCTAGATAGTGATTCATACCAGAAGACAATTGATTTTAGAAACCTTTTTATATAAAAATTGATATGGTAGCATCAAAATAGACATTGTCCAGCGGTGATTGACATAGTGGTGATTGATACCTAAATTACAAAGCTTAGGGCATCAAGACAAATAGGAGTCTAAGATGCCAGGAGCTTGAGAAGACTAATCGAAGTTTGAGCCACTAAAATGCAAGACTATATGTGATTGGACATCAAATGTTTGACTACAAGATTAAAGCACCTAACCAAAGGCAACTCGAAGCACAAAACCCTAATGCCCCAAGAAACTTTGAGTCTCAAAAGACTTTAATGATGCACCTTCAACAAAGATATGTCAATCGACTTAATATACAATTCCTCTCAAAAGACTTTAATGAAGTGGTCAAATATGCTCCATGATCTATTTGTGGAAGCAGTGAATCGGCTTAGTGGAGTAGACAGTGAGTATTCAGTCAAACGCATACAATTTAGTCCACAAAGGGCTTTATGTTGAAAAAAATAGTCCACAAAATATTCTCATTCAGATTTTCTCGCAGAAGCTACACTGAAAGCAGTCATGAAACTTGTGGCCATTCTTGGGCTAACATTGTATCACTTGAAAAGCCTTCTCCAAGTCCTATTGCTTCTCTTTTTCTTGATATCAATACGCCTCTTTAGATGGCTGAGATGCTTCTTCATTTGGGATTAGCACAAGTATAGGCTGAGTAAAACTATACAAGCTCAAGTAAATCATGGAAGCACCAAGAATAGTAAGGAGCAAAACCCAATTGCTATGAATCTATAAATCATAAAGCAAAAGAAGGCACTGAATATCATCTCATACTTGAGGTTGTAAGGTAGAGGCTGAGTGAAGAACTGAGTGCAGTGTGTCAGTTGTGGCCATTCCAGAGATCAAACGTCAGTCAAGCAAGTAAGATTATGTGATTGCATGGACTTCATACTGAACATCAACTTGTATGGATCTTAATTGCAGAAATGTTCGTGTAAACGAAGCACTTACAAGTGCACATTGAAGTCCAGAGGCGACTACAAGAACAGTGTGAGGTAATTTGAGACTGTATATGAAACTTTTTGGTTTCCCCTTTCAGGTTTGTTACCATGATCACATCCACTGACTCGTAACAATGATAAATTGGCTTGTGTCCTGGAAATGTATTTCTACAAAAGGTTCAAAGGCACTTGCAGCAACAAATTGAGACACCGGGGAAGTTCCTATAGTGTGTGCTGGAGAAGGCTAAAGAGTCTATTGGGAATCAGAACTTGGGTTGCTCAAGTCTATATGTGTAAAGTTCTCTGAACAGGTCACTAATTCCTCGAGCACATGTTTCACAATGCATTTGCAGACCTGGAAGATACAAATGGCAGGAATGCTTTACATCTCTATCAATCCCAACTTGTTGATTGCTTAGTGGATGCTAGTTGCCTGACATCTTCTGAGGGATCACACAAGGATCAAGACATAATTAATGTCCATGGAAGCTTGAGAACCTACAATGGCAACTTTAGGGATGGTGAGTGTATGTTTCTTGAGCACTCATACAGCAACTGAGCTGAGGATGGACAAGGCACTAGGAAGCAATCAAATGGTATTAGGCTGCGATGGCACACGACAGAAGTAGATTTGAATGCAAACAATGACCATGAAAGTGAGGCAGAAAGCAACTTCGACTTGAATATCTTTGCTTGAAGCTAGTTTATGCCACCATAGGATCCACAAGCCCTAATGTTGCCTTCAAATACTATAAATTGTGTGACAATAGGTACCTATTGAAACATTAGGCTCTCTCTTGAATGATCATTGCCAGCTAAACAAGCAATAGCTAGCTGCAACACTGAATATGATTCAAAGAGTGCTTGATGATATGTATGCATGAAAATAGTCCTAATGGAGAAATGTAATCAGAAGATCATATCCACACATCTTGATAATTCATATTGAATAGTTGATGATTACATGTAGTTGTTAAAGCATATAATTTGATGAAAAAAAAATCCAACTACAAATATTAGAAGCTACAAGACTACAAGTATATAGAAGTCATAACAAATATAAACTCGATAAGACGATTGTCCAATAAAGCTCATAACGCTATCACAAACTATAAGCTCTAACACATATTAACAGACTAATGATTGCTAAAGTCTGGATCAGATGGTTTGATTCTAAGAAACTACCGAAAAGATGAATTATCCCTACCGACAAAATGAATGCATCCCACTAAACAACTATTGCAATGTTGAGGTTTCAATGACTTCAAAAAAGCCATACCATTTTCTTATCTCTACCACATGGAAGTTGAATCATCCTCCAAATTCATAAAAGAACTAAAATGTTATTTGCATTCTGAAAAAAAAAAAAGAAAAAAAGAATACGAATTTAGTTCAGTCCTTTGGTTCTTCTATTAGTGGCAACTCCATTTCTGCTAAAGCATTACAGAGAACGAACAATCAATTATGTGAGAAAATTGCAGATTCAGAAGCAAATTGATACTCTTTTCTTTTTCCTAATCTTAGCTCACTACCCTCTATATCTTATCATCAAGAACACCTATACATGCTCAAACAAATCCTTTAAAGAAGAAGAAAAAACCCTAGATCTAAAACGCAAACCATATCAGAAAAATCGAGAGAAAAACCTACATTGGAGGCAGCAGAACTCGCATAAGCTAAGGGTAAGGGGAGGGGGATGGGGATAATTAGTGTAATTGTTAAATTTAAAGAACGATCAACTATGTTAATTATTTATTGGAAAATAATTATATCTATTATGATTGGTTAGTGATTACTTGTTATATGAACCCTTTTTTTTAATCATATTAACAATGCAATAAATTATTTTTTATCCATTAGCGTCCTTGTTAGAATTAGCGTATGTTTGCAAGTGAAAACCAAAATCGTATATACTTAGCCTAAATAAATTCTCCAACAAGAATTTTGCCTTGGAATCTTAGGTCACGTCTTAGTTCTCTATCTCTCTAAAATTGTGAATCGTGTTTTGAGAGATGGGAAATGGGATGAAAAAAAAAATGGAGGGAAGGGAAAAGCACATAACGTGACCCTTCCTCACGTGTGTTCCACGCTGCGGCATACGACTCTGTCCGCTGTGGCGCGTGGGTGAAGATGGCAGGTGAACGGCTTTTGGCTGCAAACAGCTCTAGCAGCAGTGAGGGGAGAAGCCGTCGAGGGAGGAGAGCAGTGAGGGGGAGCTTGATGCCGAGGGAGGCGAAGCGACTGGATTCAGTGCAAGTAGAGAGATTCGATGAGGGGAAGGTCGGCGTAGGGGCGATTCAAACAAGGGGGACGACGCGGGGGGCGATGCGGACGAGCAGGAGGTTAGTGCAAGGTAAGTTTTTTTTTTTTTCGTCTTTTCTTTTCGCACAATTTTAGCGAAATTGTAAATGCTTCCTTTTATTTTTTTTTCCGGGTATGTTTTTTAGATAATAAAATTGAGAGAAAATAGTGAAAAACATATTAAGTTTAATAGCATTTTCGTTCAGATTCAATATATTTTTTATTTTTTTTTAATTTTTTGTTTAAAGAAATACACTATAAAAGAAACTAAGAAAAAGATATATTTCTTTTTTTTTTCAATACAAGAAACATAATATTAATGTAAAGGTCACATATAGATTTATATATTCTACCCAATGAAGACTCAAATATAACTCTATTTAAGTTTTTTAGAAAGGACATTTTTAGAAATTTTTCGTAATGACTCAAATATAGTAGGAACAAAAATTCTAATGTTCTGGTAGGTTTTTTGAGAAATTTTTCTGATAAAAGCTATTTAGTTTTTTTTAAGCCAAAATAAAAGAAAAAACTTGAAAATCGTATAGAAGCTAGTGCTATAATAAATATCTTTTTTACAATATGCTCTTTATTTTACCCCCTCACTCTAACTCATGCTAATTATTTAAACAAAAAATTAAATAATTATTTATAAACATAAAAACATTATATTTATAAAATCTAATATTAATCAAAAATTAAAAATTATAAAATGAGAAACTACCAAATTCACTAATTTACTAATTAGAGATACCTATGGATTATATCATAAATATTTGATCTTGAAATACGAGTCTCATAAATCTATTCATCTAATGAAAATGATTGTTAAATTTGTAAACCTAAGCTAGAACCTCAATTTGTATCAACACTCTTTTGCACTACATTCCATTGTGTTAGCAAATTATCGTTGATTGAACAATCAATATGAAGGGATCGACGAGAATTTGCTACAATAAGAAGTAAGCTTGTGTTCAGAAAGATAAATCATAGGCATGAGCGATGCTTAATCTTGCGATACAGATGATAGGCTTTTTTTATCTAAAGATTCAAAAATCTATCTTTATCGGGCAGAATGACTGGTTTGTATTGATCCAAGCATTGATATAAGGACAACAGCTAGACTGGAGGCAGGCGAAGATGGAGGAGAAGGACAAAAGCAGAAGCTTCCAGCCTTCACTCATTCGCCAGTTCCATGGTTTCTGCCTTTGCGCAGAGCAACCAGACAGCCTTCACTCATCCACCGCTGAAGCTTTCACTTAGCCCATCCAATGCATAGTCTTCTAAGGTGTAGCTCGCCTACTTATAATTTTTGTTCAGTAATTCTTTTACACTTCTGAAAGGATAAATGAAGAACCAGAATGCATGCTGAGCAGAAGTAGACCTACCTGAACTTTGAGTTCTTAGATTCTTCAAATGTCATTATTGCTTTTTGTAGCTTGGCGACTGCAATGATTTTGCCACTAATATCAGTCAGTGAAGTCTGAAACACAGGCACTAAGAGGAACAAGATGTTCAAAATTGTTAATAAAGATCAAATTAGACAAAAGGATTAACAGAAAAAGAAGCTATATTGAAGTTTAATTGTTATATTTTTCTCCAGATGCACTGTAGCAGGTAGTAAATTTGAGCTACAGAAGAACTGCATCATAAGTAAACTAAAACGTCCATGAATCATCCCTGTTAACGCCACAGAGCTTCAACTCATCAGACGTTTAGCATGAGGAGCAGGAAGTAGCATGTAGCCAAAGACAACTTGCCGACGCTTTTCTCAAGCGGACTGCAGAAACGTCGGCAAGTCATCCTTGGCTGCAGGAGTACTCCCTGACCCTGATGCTAAGCCGCAGATGAGGAGGGGGGAGCGATCGCCGCCGGGGTGAAGAGGCAAGGGATCGGCAAGAGGATGGAGCTGGCCACTGCACTGGCCTTTATATAGGGCAGCTCTCTGAATAGATTAGCTTTATTTAGATGCTGCAATTTTGATGAATTTGCTCCAATCGAGGCGGTGGCGACAGCTCCTAGAAGGATCCAGTTTTGGTCCAATTGAATAAAAGAGCAAGTGACGAGCAAAACTAAAGTTTTTCAGCAGACTGATCATTTGACATACTTATGATCAAAGCATTTCAGATCAGTGAGCTGAGTGGAATCTTCATCAGTCTCTTCAGTGCATGAAAAGGCGAATGCAGGAGAATGGGAGATGAATTAAGGAGTGGCATCTGCTAAATGGCTTTCAGCTTAAGGGTACCTTGTCCCTATTTGATTCCCCTTTACATAGTAAAAATGCCCATGCCCCCTTGTGCAAGAGATGGCAGCCCTTTTGTTGTCACAGGTGTCATTTTGCTCCTGTGCGATCCTCAAATGTCAGACTTGACAGCAATGGCTGGTGCAGGCACAGCTGCCCCAGGGCCCTTGTTTAAGGGTCCAATCAATGGCAGCTCCATGCTCAAGGACAGGCGCTTACAGCATCTTATCCTGAAGTGGCCTCTTCTTGGTGCCATGACTGGTGATGTTTCTAAGAACAATCTTTCCTTTATGGATTTAGGGCCAAAGAGAAAAGGGGGGAAAGGAGGCTGAGCTAGGGAGGAAAAGGAGTAAGGGGCATGTGCAGCTGGATGGAGGAGGGACTGTTAAATTAATTAAGGTTGGTGGATAGTGCAAGATCTAGGCCCACTGACTAGGTTAATTAAGGGTACCCTACAATTTTGTGGGGTGCTTCAATTTCAGGCTAAAGAAATAATTGGTCGGATGCATATAACACAGGAAGAGTGGCTTTGAGGGGTTTATAGAAAAAAATTTTCTAGCCAGGGTGATAATCTCACCCTTTTATTTTAAGATCTGTTCTATTCCATCTCAACTTTGATGAGTCATCAACTCATAGTACAGATTTCAAAATAAAAAGAAGAGTCAGATCATTACTCTTCCTAATTTTCTAAGCAGTGACCATGCCTAGAAAATTTTCTCGAAGAGGGGAGGAGAGTAGAGAAGAAAATTATTTAGTGAAAACTCAAATTTATGTTGGATTCTTCATTTTTATACTAAATATATTTTTTTAAAAAAAAAATGATGAAGAAATGATCTACATATTCTAAGCCTGTCAATGGTACCAATATTATCTTAGAAAAAATCATCATCATAAAGTTTCAAAATTGGGACTCTAGTGTGTAAGGTATGCGTGGTTGGAGGAAGTAATAAATAGTTGCTTGTTTTGCTGCTTAAGCTTCTGTGTTTTAGAATAGTTTATACGTTTATTATACATCTAGCATTCGAAAACATTTAGTCATCAAGGATCTAAAAGACGTAAGGGTAAAGCTCTGAAGGACGCAGGTTGCGGCACGGAGCACCGAGAAGGTGAAGATTTCTTCTTGACTATCTTGTTTTCTGATGGTTGATGCTGCTAAATGTTTAGACTATCTAAATTCAGAATTGAAACCTGTTTCATTCCGCCTAAGCAAAGAACAAGTAAAATTTCCTTCCTTCATCTCGACTACGTCCGTACACCTATTACACTCTGATACCAGTTCACAATTAAACTTAATCTATGATCTTTTACTTACTCTCTTCCACAATCAAGAACTAGATCGAGAGCTCTTATTTTGGGAATATTCTAGTGATAAACATTTTCGAGAAATTTGTGAGAAATTAGACTATCTTAAGGAAGCCAAAGAGTTGAAAGTCTTTCAAAAATTTGAAAGATCATCAGAGGTGCTCTTCCAAAAATTTGATCAACGTTTGGCTCGAGTAGAAAAACTCATTGAACATTTGAATGACTCATTAGCCAAATTGTTATGACTGATCAAAATATTGAGTACACAAAGGCTTGTGAAACTGTTGGAAATACATATCCCTGCCATTGGTTTTATAAACCCAGAATCTTTGGTTTTTAAATCTTGGAAATGATGAGTAGATTGTCAGGACACATAAAAAATCTTGTGTTACTACTTCTCTTAAAGTTGAAGAAAGAAAATTTGGAGTGTCAAAATCAAGATCTAACTACCAAATCATGCCATGTTCATATAGAGCTGTAACAAAGTCATTATCTTGAGGATTTACTTTGTCATATACGACATGCATTGTGTAAAATAACTTCTCATATTCTTGCAGTTGATGCCAGGAAGAATTTCTACTTGGGTACGCAGTCATTCTTGGAGTGCTATTATCTTATTCAAAGTCAATTCTTTTGCCAGATCTAAAATATAAGCGGATAGATGCTCTGGAAGTTGGCTCATAAAATGTTGCCTGAAACTTGGTAACAGACACATTTTATGACTAAATGTGTCAAATCCCGGAGTATCATGTAAAACATAGATCGAATTCGTTGCTATTCTCCTTGAGAGCTTATCAACGCCTACGTTATTGCTGCCCTTTATATGTTCAATATGAACATTGATGCCGGAAGTTATCACATAGTCAATGAAATTTACCCATCTATTTCACGATAATTTGCTGCTAGAGATCGTCTGAAAAAAGGATACGATTGCATGACAATCTGTTCTTAAGGTAAATTCTGTTTTGTCAAGAATAAAAATTCTGAATTTATCTAAAGTGTAGATACAAGCCATTATTTTTGCATCTATGGCAGAGATTGCCGTCTTGTATCTTCCTGAATAGTACCTCGCAATCCTTTCATTTTTCTATGAGTCATGCTTTGAGGCTTTCCACTTGAGAACACTGCCCCATCCTATCAAACTACCATCAGTTTCTATAACCAAATAAGCCTGTGGAGGAGGCAATTCTAGGGGAGGTAGTGTCTGAACAATTTTCTTGATTGCAGCAATAGAGTTCCAATCATGCTTGTTAAACCATCTCTCGCCAGTCTTCGAGCACTTATTGTAGAGTGGGCTAGTATACTTCCCAAGCTTTATGGGAAGATGTCATTCGAAGGTGGGAGTCAAATACAATAACCCACTGTGCAAACAAGAAGTTGATAGCGCCCACAAATATAGTAGGCATTTCCTGCAAGTGCACGGGTCTATCGAGTAATAAAATATCGATCCCACAGGGACTAATGGACAAGCACTGACAGATCTTAAAATCGCTAGCTAGACTACGCTAGAATAGATGAAGATTTAAGACAACGAAATAATTAAAAGTACAAGAATGTAAACGGAGGAAATTACACGAGAGGATTTAAGTGAGATGAGATATCAGGATATGGATTCACCGTCTTGACTTCTTTCAGCTGAGTAGTCTAAACTCTATTGCCGTTACTCCATTTTAGTTCAAGGGGTTCAGCTTCCTTGTCACGTAGGTTGCCCCCCTCCGATAACCACGTCCGTACCCACAGATCTGACATCGGTCAAACACGTGAGGTTCTAACGGTCAGTCGGACTTTCGTCTCCCTGACGCATTTGATCTCCTAGTATCTTCCAGGTGGGTACAAGTTTAAACAAAAGGGGTCCTCCTCAAGAATTCCTGGCTTACAAACTTTCTCAGCATTACCTCTAGCTCAAGCGCACCCTCTCGGGCTGCGCAGGCAAAGCGTCTCTTAAGTGATCCGACGCCCCGACACGCTTTCACGTCACCAGGCGCGTCTAAGGCCCAGAAGAACTAACAAGGAGAGCGCAGTTCACATCAAGCGGATTCTCCCCAGCCCCTGATTTAATAACCCCACTCGAGAAGCTAATAGGCTCCAACGCCACCTCTCAGATTGCGTGGGCAAAGAGTACAAATGGGTTTGATAAACCTCCGACCTAATGCTTCCGACGTGCGGTCGGACTCTCGTCTTCCCAACACATCTAGGATCCTAAACAACACCTTGGGTGAGTACAGGCAATCAGCGAGTCTCCTCGTGATTCCCCGATTTACAAACCTCAGTCCAAGGTGAGGAGGTTCAAATGCATTCTCTCGAATAACATAGGCATAGCACTCGCATAAGGTCAAGTAAGGATTTTAGCAATAGAGTAAAACTACTACAACTATCGAGTTATCAAGGGGCTACTCCCACATCCTGAATTAGGAGTTTAGCCTAATATATTCATGATAATAACACAAGTAACATTCATTGGCAACATGCGCATATGTATATTTGTGCAGGAATCACAAGACAAGGGTAAGACCATACGATATTTTGCTAAAGGTATACAACTGGTGCAGCAAACTAAATGTAATTGCAAAGTCTTCCTTACAAACTTTGTTTATGAGATGTTTGCACAAGAAAATCTCCAACAGATGCAGGTGCGCAACCCTCCTCTCCCTTGTGTCGCCTTCCTCTCCACAGGCGTCCCTTCTCTCCGGTGTGATGAAAAATCCCCCTTTTTCTTCTTGCCAAACTCTATTTGTATCCTTCTTCAAGTGGATGCTACTCCTTATCTTCCCCATGCCCTGCAAAAGCCGCAGCAGGCATTGCAGTTTCCAGACGAAAGGAGTCTTTGCTGCCAGCTTCCCTTTTCCTGCAAAGCCGCAGCAGCCCATCTCTTGTGGAATGATGATTGTGTGGCCAAAACTCCTCCAAAAAGCTGCTCCTCGCCCTCTTTGTCAATGGAGGAGAATGGTCCTTGGTGCCCTTCAGCCTCCCCTTAGGTTAGATCAAAGAAATGTGGAAGAAAATGGTGATTTCGTAACAGGCGGGTCTGTAGTCACGGGCGAGAATTTGGTCGTGACCTGATCGTGATTTATCAATGCCAATTTCAAGTTTAACGACGATCACGGGTATGATTCTGGTCGGGACCCGGTCATGATTTCCGGCAAAGCCTCCAATGAATCCAAAGGCTCTTGGTTGGGGTCATCTTGAATTTGGATAAGCCCCTCTTGCCACAGAAGTGTTGGAACCTATCCTTTTGAGGTCAAATTGACCTGAAAATGTGAAAATACCGAAACAGGTGTAGATTCCATAGATGCATCCAAATAAAGGCAATTATGAGGTTTAAAGTCATAAAATGAGGATGGTTCTACTAGTAAAATGACATGTAAAACTCTGTATAAATTTGTGTCAACAGAATATCTACAACTTAAACCTTTGTTTGTCCTCAAGCAAAAAGAAAGAAATGAAGTCCATGAGGGTTGCTTTTATCACATGAAGTTATACTCCCTTTTATCTATAAATACTTAACAACTAGTGCTAGTCACAAGATGCGCAAATCACTGTAGACTTTTAGGGTATCAAGATAAAAAGCAAAGAATCTAGGTCATATCTATGATCAACAGTTGTACCAAAATCTGGGTAATCATAATTCCTTATCACGTGAGACATTAATCCACAATAGTACCCAAAAGGTAAACTTTAAAGCAGTAGTAAAGGCTCTTGCTCATAACTTCGGTACCATCGTACTTCTTTCCTTTTGTAGTGTCAAGCCGTAGCTTCGGTACCACTGCCTCTCTTTCTTTTGATTTGCAGTGCCAAGTCGCAACTTTGGTACCACTGCCTTTTCTCTCTTTTTTTTTTAGTGGTAGCGCCAAGTCGAGACTTCGGTACCACTACATCTTTTCTTCTTTTCTCTTTTTGTTGGGCAGTGCCAAGTTGCAACTTCGATACCACTGCCTTTTGTTTTCTTCTCTTTTCTCTCTCTCTTTCTCGTACGGTGCCAAGTTAGAGGAGTTTGAACCAAAACCAATACTAAAGGCTTACCAAGAGTGGTAAGTGTGTGTCAGGTGGTTTGGTCTATAATCATCCAAACAAATAGTACTCATGTTGAAGCACAGATATTTCCTAGGTTCAAAGCTTATCAAAGTTCCATCCCTCAGTGTTCAGTGTATAAGGAATCAATTGACTAGATTATTTACTTAGCATGAAGGGTGTCCTTAAGGTGGCATGGGAATACAAATCAGTCATATATTAGGTAAATGAACAAGAATTAATCAAGAATGAGGAAAATATCAATCAATGAAAATAAGAAAATCCGGATAGGATCTACAACTTAGGCTTTTATGTGTTGGGAAGCAATCATCAACAAGGTTCAAAACTTATCAACGAAATCATGAAATCACATCGGATAGATACAGTATGTTGTCAAAGCATCTATGTCTACTGGCAAGACATGAAGAAAATCATTATGATGGTGCCTTTGTAAAATTGAAACATTATAAAAGCAAGACACATGTCACGAAGTATGTCATCAAAGTTCATATCGTTTGGTGTATGACCAGCAGTGAAAAAGTTAAAAGTTGGCATGTTTGGTGTAACAGCACATCACAAAAGATAGTTCATCACAGCATAAAAGTTTACCATCACAGTGCATACAACATCATGTCATCAAATGCATAAAAGTTAAGACGACTCATCAAAATGTGTAAGTCTTCCCCCAAAGCAAAAAGTTGCATCTACCTAAATGCATACGGTATAGATAAGTATCAAAATAGATGGGGGAAAACTTATTAGAGTGCAGGCCTACTCACTGCACTCTGCCGGGTCGTCATCGTCATCGTCAATCTCCTCGGATGAGTCAGAGACATGAATAGTGTCATCAGCATCCTCGTCTTCATCTCTCGGTGGTGGTGGCGCCATGTTACTGTGAAGAAAGATCTCAATGCACTTTACCGTGTCTACCAAGGTCGTTACTACTTCCCTTGGTTCAGCTGCTCCTACCGGAGAAGATGAAGCATATCATCCGTAGAAGGGCGAGCTGCGGTCCGAGGCTGTCCACCGATAGATGAGCTAGGGTCCATGTCGAGTAGCGCAGTTTGGTCTTCCAGTACAGCAGAGTCGAGATGAAGGCACCAGTTGGCGCTATCTCTGATATCGGTCCGCGCGGTATTTGGTAAAACCATGGTGGTACTGGTATCTGCGAAAGTGAGGTTGTAAATGTCCCGTTGCCTGATGATCATCTTCATCGAAAGTAGGTGCTCAAGATCTAGTTGTCTACTGCACACTGCCTCCGGCTGTCCATAAAGATTGTGGCCTAGGGATAGAGCGATAGTAGTGATCATGCCACCAATACATATATTCCCTTTTTGCGCGTGGGCGACACGGAGGAATAGCCGAGCTAAGTGGTAGCCGGCGTTGATTTGGAACTAATGCAGAAGTCCCCATAACCAGAGTAATTCGGGCTGGCGCACTATCCCATCCCCATCTCGTGCAAAGATCGAGTATGCTAGCAGACGGTGGGCATAACGGATACATGAATTTGAAATGGTTGAAGCCCTGACGTTTCTTGGCGAATAGGCGGTCATGGAGGAGATGCATTTCCAAAAGATGTCTTCATTGAAGTTGGGAGGACCAAGTCTAGATGCATATGCCGGAAATCCTAATATATCATTGAGGTCGGAGATGGTCAACCGGTATTCAGTATTGGCGAGCCGGAATGTAACCAGGCCAGGGTCTGTCTCTAGAGTTGAGACCTTGACTTCAATTGAGCTGAGAAATTCGAGCGTGAAGGGGATGTAGGTAGGCTGCGCATACTGAAGAAATCGCCCCCAGAGTAGGTCATCAAAGATCCCCAACGCGGCTAGTGAGGGAGGATCGATGTACCGGATGTTGATTATGCGGCGGTTGGAGAGCACCTAATACCTAGCAGCTTGATGATTATCCCTCATTTGGAGCTCAGGTGGAGCGGATTGCTGTCGTGTCTCAGGTTGAGGGTTGGAGGTGCCCGCCAGTCGCTTCCCAGTGTTTTTTCGTCGTGGTGGCATGGTCGCTTGAGCAAATGGTTGCAGAACAAAGGTTGAGCGAAAAGAACAGAGTACTTGGCAAGAAAAGGTTTACAACCTGGAACGAGAGATCGCTGGAGGTGGCTGGTGTCACCGGAAGAGTCGCCGGCAGTCAGTGGTCGGCGGCGAGGCAAGCGGCGGCGACAGGTGGGGCACACGGTGGGGTGGGCGTCTTGTACGGAAGTGGAAAAATCAGGAACCCTAGCTCAAGAAAGTCGGGCGAGATGCTTAAGTGGCTAGCTTAATGGGTTGGGCTGGCCGGGTGAACCCGTTAAGTCGCTAAGGTTGAATAATCTCACCTGAGATTTCCGTCAGGACCTGGTCATGAAGTGCACTGGACTTCAGTGAAAACCTAGTAAAAATCTTCTGTTCGTATAGCACATCTACATCACAAAAAATAATCCTCTAATCAGTGTATAACAAGATTAAAATCTCCTAAAATAAGCTAGACAAGCAAGAGAGTAGAGTACTCAACGATGATAGACTAAAAACTAAATGACATCCAATGTAACAGAAAGAAAATGAAAGCAACAATAGAACTTGGGTTGCCTCCCAAAAGCGCTAGTTTTAGGTCAATAGCTCGACCATAGAGTCATTAGGTTATCGCATAAACAGGGTCTAAAAGGGCAAGGATTTCTCCTTATTCGACCCGTTCATCTTCAAAGTAGTGTTTGAGGCGGTGCCCATTGACTACAAAACTTCCAGTGTGTTCAGCCCATATTGTGATTGCACCATAAGGTTGGACGTGTTGAACTATGAATGGTCCAGACCACCTCGTGCGAAGCTTCCCTAGAAAGAGGCGAAGTCTCGAGTTGAACATAAGCACTTTGTCCCCTTCGTGAAATTCCTTCTTGAGTATGCGTTTATCATGCCAATGCTTAGTACGAACTTTGTAAATCTTGGCATTTTCATAGGCGTAAAGGCGCATTTCATCCAACTCATCTAGCTGTAGTCTTCTCCTTTCACTAGCGCTCTTAAAGTCATAATTGATTTGCTTGATCGCCCAGTGCGCCCTGTGCTCTAGTTCAACAGGTAAGTGACAAGATTTTTCATAAATAAGTTGGAAGGGAGACATACCTAGGGGGTCTTGAATGCAGTCCTATAGGCCCATAAAGCATCGGGTAACTTCAATGCCCAATCCTTCCGTGATCTAGATACAGTCTTTTCTAATATTTACTTGATTTCTCTGTTGGAAACTTCTACCTAACCACTAGTCTGAGGATGGTAGGGCGTGGCGATTTTGTGCTTTCCCCCATACTTTTTCAAAAGTGCTCCAAATTTTTGCTCAATGAAGTGAGATCCTCTATCACTTATCAATATGCGTGGGACTCCAAACCGGGGGAAAATCACTCGCTTCATAAACTTCATGACTACCCTGGAGTCATTGGTGGTCTCGGCTGATGCTTCAACCCACTTTGATACATAGTCAATAGCGACAAGGATGTACCATTTTCCACATGAAGAAGGGAAGGGGCCCATGAAGTCTATCCCCCATACATAAAAAATTTCTACTTCCAATATGTCATTCAAAGGCAACTCGTCCCTTTTTGAGATATTCTCAGTTCGTTGACAGCTGTCACAAGTTGAAATAAATTGTTTAGCATCATAAAAAATAGAAGGCCAATATAAACCAGATTGTAGGACTTTAAAGGCTGTTTTAGAGGCCGCAGCGTGTTCTCCATAAAGTGAGGAATGGCATTGAGTCAACACATCATGCATCTCCACCTCTGGCACACATTGTCTGTACATCCCATCAGCGCATCTCCGGTATAAGTACGGCTTATCCCAATAATATGACTTCACATCATGCAGGAACTTCTTCTTTTTCTGAAAGGAAAGATCAGGAGGAAATATGTCAGAGACTAAAAAATTAACAAAATCCGCATACCGCGGCACTTGTCATTCAAGTAAAGCGTATAAGTGCTCTTCGGGAAACGAGTCGTTAATCTCCAGCTCAAGGTCGTGCTTTGTGTCAACATCTCGTTCCAACCTAGAGAGGTGGTTGGCCACAAGATTTTCACTCCCATTTTTATCTCTAATTTCCTCATCAAATTCTTGTAGGAGGAGGATCCATCGAATAAGTCTCGGCTTAGCGTCCTTTTTGTTGATCAAATATTTAATAGCTGCATGGTCAGTGAAAACAATTACTTTTGAATTAACTAGATATGAATGAAATTTATCAAAAGAAAAAACTATTGCTAGTAGCTCTTTCTCTGTGGTGGCATAATTTATCTGGGCATCAATCGAGCGTGCGACTAGCATAGTAAATGACATGAAGCTTCTTGTCTTTTCTTTGCCCTAACACCGCCCCCACTGCCTGGTCACTGGCGTCGCACATCAATTCAAAGGGGAGGGACCAATCTGGAGGTTGAATTATTGGAGCGGTAGTCAACGCTTCTTTGAGCTTCGTGAAAGCTTCCTCGCAAACCCTATCAAAGCAAAAGATGGAGTCTTTAGCAAGTAAGTTAGTCAAGGGGCGAGCTATTTTAGAGAAGTCTTTAATAAAGCGTCGGTAGAAGCCAGCATGTCCCAGAAAGCTTCTAATCCCTTTTACAGATGTCGGCGGCTTGAGGTTTTCAATGATTTCAATTTTTGCTCTGTCCACCTCTATCCCTTGTTCCGAGACTAGATGACCAAGGACAATGCCTTCTTTTACCATGAAGTGGCACTTCTCCCAATTTAGCATCAAGTTCACCTCTTCGCATCTCTGCAAAACCTTAGATAAGTTAGATAAACAATGATAAAAGGAAGAACCATACACAGAAAAATCGTCCATAAATATATCCATGAAATCTTCGTTAAAGTCAGAGAATATGGCCATCATTGCTCTTTGGAAAGTCGCAGAGGCATTGCAAAGGCCAAATGACATCCTCCTATATGCGTATGTGCCGTAGGGGCATGTGAAGGTGGTTCGCTCCTGATCATCTGGGTGGATGAGGATTTGAAAGAAACCTGAGAATCCATCCAAGAAACAAAAGTAAGAATTATGGGCTAATCTGTCAAGCATCTGATCAGTGAAAGGAAGAGGGAAATGGTCTTTTCTCGTCGCAGTGTTCAACTTCCTGTAATCAATACACATCCTGTGTCCTGTAATTGTGCGTGTCATTATCAACTCGTCTGTGTCAGTCTTAACAACCGTGATGCCTCCCTTTTTGGGAATCACATGAACCAGACTCACCCAAGAGCTATCTGAAATTGGGTAGATCACGCCAGCATCTAATAACTTAAGCACCTCCTTCTTCACTACCTCTTTCAAGTGCGGGTTGAGTTGGCGTTGGAATTCCATTGAGGGCTTACTATTCTCTTCTAACAGGATCCTGTGCATGCAAATTGATGGGTTAATACCTTTCATATCATCAAGAGAATACTCAATTACCTTCCTGTGTAGACGGAGTTCTTGCAAAAGTAATTCAGTCTGCTCCTTTTCCAACTCAGCACTAACTATTACAGGGTAAGTAAAATTTTCACCCAAGAATTCATATCTCAGATTTTTGGGCAAACTTTCGAGCTCGATTTTCTTTTGTCCTCCTTCTTGATTCTCTTCTGGTTCGGCTCTTGAGCCTGGATCCGCATCAAGTAGGGCAGCATAGCCCTCAATCTTTCCTTTACTATCTTCACCTGCAGCGCCGATAAGGGCGAGCTCCAATGGATCACTTTCTTTCCAGGGAGGCTCGGATTGTTGGACAATCTTTTCAACTATATCTACACTATGACATGTGCCTACAAAAGAAGGTTTTTTAAGAGAATTAGATAGGTTAAATTGAATAACATTGCCACCGATGTTTAAATCCAGTTTTCCGTTTTTAACATCGATGACAACACCAGCTGTAGCAAGAAAAGACCTTCCTAAAATAATAGGAAGTCTGTCATCTTCATCAATGTCCAATACAACAAAGTATGCAGGGATAAAGTAGTCTCCCACTTTGATGGATACATCCTCAAAAATACCCACTGGACTCCTAACTGATCTGTCAGCAAGCTGCAGAGAAATATTAGTCGATTTCAAATCACCCAAATCCAGCTTTTTACACAATGATAGCGGCATGATGCTGACACTCGCCCCTAAATCGCACAGTGCTCTCTGAAAGGTCATCTCTCCTATCTGGCACGGTATGGAAAAGCTGCCAGGGTCCTTGAGTTTTTGTGGAAGCTTGTTCTGCAAAATCGCACTGCACTCTTCAGTAAGGGCCACAGTGCCTTGGTCCTCTAGCTTCGTTTTATTTGAGAGAATATCCTTCAGGAGTTTTGCGTATGTTGGCATATGCGAAAGGGCATCAACAAAGGGAATGTTAATATATAATTTTTTTCAAAATTTCCAGAAACTTACTGAATTGCTTGTCTAGCTTGGCTTTGACAAGCCTCTGAGGGAAAGGTATCGGCGGCTTGTAGGCTGGCGGCCCAACATAGGGTCACTCTTCCTCTTTTCGTTCAGGTTCTACCGGTGTTGAATCTTCGTGTGGCTCCTCAGGGTTCAGTGTCACTTCATCCCTTGTATCATCAATCGGCATCTTAGGATCTTCCAGTTGCTTGCCACTCCGAGTGGAGATTGCATTGCACTGCTCCCTCGGGTTAACTTCTGGCTGTGATGGAAGCTTCCCTGGCACTCTAGAGGACGAGCTAGCCTGCTGCGCAAGCTGGCTCTCTAGCATTTTATTATGCGTTTCCAAGGAGTCCATCCTCGTCATCATCAGTTTCATCATGTCAGTCAGCCCTTCTATCTGCTTACTCAGTTGAGAGTTTTGGGCTGGTCTTGGAGGAGGATTGTAATTCGCTTGTTGAGGGGGAGGATTGTAGTTTCTCTGTTGGAACCCAGGTGCCTGCCTGTAATTTTCTTGTTGTGGCAGCCTGAAGTTCCCTTGCTGAGGTTGTACTTGTGGTGGCACTTGCCCTGGTTGTATAGGCTGCGTGGTCCGGTAGGAAAAGTTCGGGTGGTTGCGCCAGTCAGGATTATAATAGTTGGAATAAGGGTTATTCATGGGGTTTGTATTTCCAACTACATTAAGATGTTTAGGCTGACTTTGGACCACTTATCCATCTCCCACTCGGCACTCAGCACCTGCATGTCCTGCAACACCACACAACTCACAAGATAATGAATTAGTGTCCAAAGAATTAACAGATCATGAATCAAATTTCTGAGTCAGATTATCTACCTTCGCAGCGAGAGCAGTTAATGAATCAAGATCGAATTTACCTGCTTTTCTTGAAAGTGTACCTCGCTCTGGATTCCATTGATGGTAGTTCAGTGCCATGTCCTCCAGGAGGCTTGTAGCATCTTTAGGTACTTTGCTCATTAAACCCGATCTTTGATGACACCAAAATCTACTTCCATTTTGGTTTTTCATCATTTTCAGGTAAAAAGGCACTATTTTGAGGTGTTTTTGAGCAGAATCAAATACATAGATGAATTCACAACATCAAGAGGAAATCACACATCAAATTTCAGAAGAATCAGAGCTTCAGATCAAATTACAGCACCCCCACTATGGGCTTTACGGTACCGTAATTGGACTGCACTCCTAGATCGAAATTACGGCATTGTCGTAAACATATTTACGGTACCGTAATTTGGAGTTTTTCAGAACAGAGAAATTTGAAACATTACGGCACTGCTGTAAACATCTTTACGGTGCCGTAATATAGGTATGATTCTGACCAGAGACTCGATGAAGATTACGGTACTGCCATAAGAAAGTTTACGGTACCGTAATTCTGGATTGTTTTCAACCCGAGAGATTTCAGACATTACGGTAGCACCGTAAAGTCTTTTATGGTACCATAATTCCAGATAATATTGAAGCCGAGAACTCACCGTCCAGATTACGGCACTGCCGTAAACCGCATTACGGCCGTAATTCCAAGTCAAAAACGTGATTTTTACGGGTCTGAATCTTGCACGGACCATATCTTTTGATCCAGACCTCCAAATTGAGATCCGAAAGATGCTGCGGACTCGCCTTTAAGAGAAGAAGACACACGAAGTGAAAGAACGAACTTTTATCACGTATCCAGAGAGCAATCGGCAGAGAGGCGGTTAGGGTTTGTTCTCACGCCGAGAGACGTGGAGACCATCTCCGGCCGTGATTTTCATGCAAACGCTTTGCCTGGATGAGAGGAAGACACCACAGAAGTTTTAGAGCGTTTGGAGTCCGATCGAGGAGAAATCAATAAAATAGCAGTGACAGCGCTGTTCATCGAAGCAAATTACGGCTGTAAATTCTTTTACAGTCGTGGTGTAAAGTTGTTCTTCCGTTCTTTTCATTTTTTGATCACTCTGAGACTATGATTCATTGTATTTCTTCCTCTATGCAAGCTTAATACTATTTTTGGGACATGGGGTGTAATCCCCTTGATTTTTAATGATTAGATAATCTTTTCTTTCATCATGATAATTCTACTTTGATAATTTTACCTATGCGATTATTGTTCTAAGTTTCTCCTTAGTTTACTTTTTGTTATCATGAATAGAGTTCTTGCATTAAGGACAGAAAGGTGACATGCTTGAGAACTGGAATCCTAAAATTGATTAATAGGAACTCACCGTAAGAAATTAGGTTAAGTTTTTATTTCTTTATTTTAGATGACTAATTGCCTTGATAATGATTATGAACCTAGGATTAAGTTAGTGTGTCAAACGTGGAGATCTTGCACGAAAGTGAGGATCGGAACGTTGGAGAACGATAGGTAAAACTTGTGTTGAGTCTCGGATGCACGAAAGTGATCCTTGAGATTCCGCTTGAGACAATCAACCTAGAATTCGGATGCACGAAAGTGATCTTGAGTTCTTTGATTGATGATTTACTTATCATCAGCTTGGGATAAATCTTGAGTGAAAGCGAGGATTTGTCTCTGCATGGTTGTCTGCACGAAAGTGAGATAATCCCCTTATGAAGTAAATTAAGTCTTTATCATGATAGGATTTGATTGACGACCTATTATATATCTAGTCATTGAAATCAAGGTGGATGAAACTCTAGTCCTACTTTATCTCTCTACTTATCCCTACGTTCTTTATATTGCTTACTTGCACCATATTCGGTTTACCTAGCTAGTAAGAATACAACTATTTGGTACTCAACAATAAGATCTCTGTGGGATCGATATTTTCTTTATTACTTCGAGTATCCATGCACTTGCGGATACTACAAGTTAGGGACAACAAGTTTTTGGAGCCGTATCAGGGGGTGACAGTTCCCTGTGCGCCAAACAAGTTTTGGCTGTGACTCCTTAAACGAGTCTACCTACTTGTATTTAAAAGTGTATCCTTTCGGATCACAACAATCCTCCAGCAGCTGCATCGACTGTAAGTCTAGTATTGTATTGCAATCACATGTAGAACGTGTGTACTAGGACCCAAGTCTCAATCCCATGGTGGGGACACAGTCTTTGAAGCTCTTTGAATCTCTCCCAAGCTTCGTACAAAGACTCTCCATCCTTCTGCATGAAGCTCGTTATCTGATTTCTGAGGTGGATTGTCTTCGAAGGAGGGAAATACTTCGAGAGGAAAGCTTGAGACAGTTCATCCCATGTCCGTATTGAAGCTGGGGGGATCGTATGAAGCCATGCCCTTGCTCTGTCCCATAAGGAGAATGAGAACAAGCGTAACCTGATAGCATGAGAAGTAGCTCAATTAATCTTTAACATATCGCAATATTCCAAAAATATAGACAAATGCATATTGGGGTCCTCAAAGAGGAGAACCACCAAATTGATTTTGTTGTATCATGGAAAGTAGAGTAGGTTTAATTTCGAAATTGTTGGCCTCCACAGTCGGCCTAACAATTCCAGATTGAAATCCATGTGTAAAAGGTGTTGCATATTCTCGCAGTGTTCTGGCATTATTATTGTTCACAGGTTGAGGCGCTGGTTCGTTCTCCATGTCAATGTGAAGGTGTTCCATCTGTTCTTGACCCTTGGTTTGCTGAATTTGATTAAGCTTCCTTCTTTGTCTGAAGGTCCGTTCTATCTCAAGATCGATTTCAAATAGTGATCCTGCCTTGGAACTTCTTTGCATAAAAATTTGTTAGATTCAGTTATGAAGTTCAAAGCAATCGACACAAGCAAAAAGCAGTGTGAAACAAAACTAAGTAGAATAGTAAACTAAAACTAATTTTTGGAATCTAAGCTGATCAAGGTGAGTACTAGAAAATCTAATTTTTGGAATCTAAGCTGATCAAGTTGTGGTTTTTGGAACTAAAGAAAACTAAAACTAAGTAGAATAGTAAACAAGAAATCAAACAACTACGGCAGGGTAAATATATGAGAGAGAATATCAGGGCTTGGGTTTTCACTACTCCGACGATTTTATTTCTATTAAGAAATAAATACCAGTTACTTGAATTTACAGATATGCATAAGGAATCTACCCTATGGTACAAGGTGCCCTCTTTTGAGTGTACACCCCGGTATTTGCCCGGAACGTCTCCTACTTTCGCGGTGGATCATTCTAGACAAACCCAATGGGTTTCGTGGTAGATTATGAACCCTCGCGCAAGAATAAGCACTTTCGTGTCGAGTCTTCACAAGATTCACAAAGAGGTTCGATCGTTATTGTCCTACTCTCGTTATGAACCGTAACAACTATAACATGATAATACTTGGCCAGAGTATAAATCAAGAAATAAGTGCATCAAGTGAAATATGCTTAAGATGTGATCCAAATAGCAAAGTTAATACATGAGTTGCAAACAAAAATCGTCAGATGGCTTCAACCTAGCCCTGAAAATAGGTTTACGCTATAACCATCGTCAAAATGCTCAAGATACTCTCTTTAATCATAAGAAAATCACAGGAAAAGGTTTCTAAGAGGGAAGAGATGATGAACCGAAGGAAATTAGCAAGGATTGCTGAGTTCCAACGATCAGATCTTCGAAAATCGCCCCAAAGTCGCCTGTTCGTTGTGTTCGTCCGCCCTAGCCACTTCGTCGTTCGATTTCTTGATGATTAGGCATGGAATTTGGGGCTTTTATATTCTTTTTGTTCATCTTCGAGTCAGCTTTCCAAAAAGTTCTCACTTGCTAAATTTGGACTTAAATCGGGTTCGAAATTGCCAAAATACTGAATGGGTGTCGGGCTGATCCGTCAACTTCACGGGTGAACCCCGCCGGGTTCACCAGGTGGTGAAGTGCACGGTGCTTTTTTTTGTTGCGAAATAATCACAGGTGAACCCCCACGGGGTTCACCTACCAGTGAAATCTTCGGCATATTTCTGTGCGGGACTTTATCAGATCAGATCGCAGGTGAACACCTGCTAGTGAAGTGTGCGACAGATTTCAGAAACTTATGACATCATCGGTGAACCCCACCGGGTTCACTAGGCAGTGACGCGCGCGCTAAATTACGTCCTTCGGGAAGATCACAGGTGAACCCCGTGGGGTTCACCTAGCCGTGAAGTCCAGAGAAAGCTCCGATTGAGCCCAAATTTTACGGGCAGCTTCGTCTTCTCATAATGAATCACCCCATGCTCTTAGATTCTTCAAAAAAACCTCAAAATTGGGTGATTTTACCTGAAATTCAATAAGACAGACGAAAAGTGAAGATTATGAAGTTTTTAACTAAATAAGCCTTAAAGCAGTGTAAAAACATTCAAATAGGCCTAAATTCATCATGGAATGATAGTAAAAATCACTACTAAAATGCAAAGTATCAGTCATGAAATTTGTGGAAACTGCTGCTGAGAAGTCACGGTCGAGATTTTCGTCGGGACCGCGGTGTGATCTTCTCACAGATTTTTGATAGAAGTTTCTACGGTCGTGACTGGAATCACCGGACAGCCACAATACTCTCGTCAAAATTATACTCATTAAGTCTTTTAGAATTCCTGCCCGTGATTTTTGTCACTACCCGCTTGTGATTTCTTCTAGAAGAATTCACACAGATTTTATGACCGTTACCACAGTCACGGTTCTACCGTAATATCAGCAGATAAGTCTTTATTTTTGCCTCTTCGAGAAATCTCGGTCACGGTTTTTAGCATACCCTGGTCATGATTTTCTCGTATAATTCTGCACTGCTGATTACGGCCGTGGTTTTAGTCACCTCCCTGCCATAATTCTCTCAGCGAGTCTTCTAATGTTGGACTGAGTAGGAATCACGGTCAAGATTTCTGTCAGGACTCACTCGTGATTTTAAAAAGCTGGTAGAAAACGCCTCTCTTTACTGCATCAGTTTGCGATATTCCTGTGTCATTCAAGGTCAAGTAAAATCATCAATATCCACAGCTGAATAAATAGAGATATAGCAAACAATGCAAGTAGTGAAAGGGCACATTAAGGCCCAAATCTCAGCTTCAACTTCATAAGAGTCAATTGGCAATGCTGAAAATAAGTAGGGTCAAATTTATGGATGTGTATAAGTTCTCAAATAGAACAGATTAAAATCAATTGGCACGAGTGTAGCTTGCATCCTTCTCGTGAGTGTTTCTTGTTGAGGACCTATGCCAATAACAGTTTCAGGATTTTTCTTAAGCACTCTAAGTTCGATGCATGTTGTCAACATAGCGCATGTGCATTACCTGCAAGATTACCACCAATGTAAGATATCGAAACCATGCATGAGAACAACTAGGAAATGAAATCCAAATTTATAGCAGAGGAAGCTAGGATCCCGTCAAAATATGTAAGCTAAATCGAACTAACACAAAACATGCAGATAAGAAGGAAAAATGCTGAAAACAAATTAAACTAAAGTAAGAAGCTTGGGTTGCCTCCCAAGAAGCGCTGATTTAATGGTCCATCAGCTTGACCATAGTCTGTGTCATTCTGGTGAAGGAGTGTCCGTTAGGAGCAGTGCAGTCCCTTCCGGTATCGGTTTATGGAGGACGTAATGCTTAAGTCTTTGTCCGTTAACCTTAAATGTCCCAGTTGACTCTCGGTAAATGTCTACAGCACCGTGAGGGTAAACGTTTTGTACTACGTATGGACCCATCCATTTAGTCCAAAGCTTACCAGGAAAAAGCTTGATTCTAGAGTTAAACAAGACTACCAATTCACCTTTGCGAAATTCTCTCCTTACAATTCTTTGATCGTGCCATTTTTTGGTGCGTTCTTTATAAATCCTAGCGTTTTCATAGGCTTCTTGTAGAAATTCATCGAGCTCATTGAGTTGCAGCTTTCTGGCCTTTCCAGCTTGTTTCCCATCAAAATTCAGTTGTTGTATCGCCCAATAGGCTCTATGCTCAATTTCAACTGGTAGGTGGCATGATTTATTGTATATCAACTGGAATGGAGACATACCTATAGGAGTTTTAAATGTTGTACGGTATGCCCATAAAGCATCGTCAAGTTTGAGTGACCAATCTGTGCATGTGTGCGACACGGTTTTTTCAAGAATATGCTTTATCTCTCGATTTGATATCTCCACCTGGCCACTGGTTTGAGGGTGGTAAGCGGTGGCCACTTTGTGTAATACTCCATATCTTTTGAGGAGTGATTCAAACTTTCGTTCAATAAAATGAGATCCGCCGTCATTAATTACCACGCGAGGCGTTCCAAATCACGGAAATATCAACTTCTTGAAGAATTTGAGACCTACCTTGGAGTCATTTGTTGGAGAAGCCAAGGCCTCAACCCATTTGGAAACATAATCAACTCTAACTAAGATGAATCTGTTACCACATGAGGGTGGAAATGGACCCATAAAATCGATACCCCATACGTCGAAAATCTCTATTTCAAGAATGGCATTAAGAGGCATTTCGTCTCTTCGTGATATTCCTCCCGTCCATTGGCAACGATCACAAGACCGCACATAATCTCTTGCGTCTTTAAATAGGGTCGGCCAAAAGAATCCACATTGGAGGACCTTATACGCTGTTTTCTTTTCACTACAATGTCCTCCGTAGGGCGACGAGTAACACTGGAATAAGACATCTGAAACTTCTTCCTCTGGTAAACATCTTCGAATGATGCAATCAGCGCAACACTTAAACAAGAGTGTTTCGTCCCAATAATAATATTTCACAATTAATACGAATCTCTTTCGTTGCTGATGTGTAAGGTTTGGCGGCATAATGACGACTACCAAGAAATTCACTAGATTGGAATACCTTACCGTGGAACCTTCTTATCCCTTTGATATATCCTTAGCAATTCTGGTCAAAATCAAATGATATATCCTTAGCAAGCAGAGATGTCAAAGGCCTAGCAATTTTAGAAAATTTTTTAATGAAACGCCTATAAATCCCACATGTCCCAGGAACCTTCTTATCCCTTTGACGGAGTTTGGAGGTGGCATCCTTTCGATTACATCGATTTTTGCTTTGTCAACTTCGATACCACTCTTCGATATCAGATGGCCAAGAACGATTCCTTCTTTCACCATAAAATGGCATTTCTCTCAATTAAGCACCAAGTTCGTCTCTTCGCAGCGCTGCAAAACACGGGTCAGATTAGATAGACAAGAATTGAAACTAGACCCGTATACCGAAAAGTCATCCATAAAGACGTCCATAATGTCTTCAATCAGATCGGAGAAGATTGCCATCATACAATGCTGGAATGTAGCTGGTGCATTGCATAAGCCAAACGGCATACGCCGATAAGCGAAAGTACCAAAGGGGCACATGAATTTGGTTTTCTCCTGATCGTCTGGATGTATTGGTATTTGGAAAAATCCTGAGTACCCATCCAGGAAACAAAAATAGGAGTTAGTGACCAGTCTTTCTAGCATTTGATCAATAAAGGGAAGAGGAAAATGATCCTTGCGGGTAGCCTTATTCAGTTTTCGATAGTAGATACACATGCGCCACCCGGTAACGGTTCTTTGCGGGATCAATTCGTTATCTTCGTTTTTTACTACCGTTGCTCCTCCTTTCTTTGGTACCACATGTACTGGACTTACCCACTGGTTGTCTGAAATAGGGTAAATAACCCCAGCATCTAATAATTTCAGAATTTCTTTCTTAACTACCTCCTTCAGGTTCGGATTCAGACGTCTCTGGAATTCGATAGATGGGGCGCTGCCTTCTTCGAGATGTATTCTGTGCATGCATAAAAAAGGATTAATACCTTTTATATTGTCTAAAGTGTAGTCAATTACCTTTTTATATTGTCGAAGCTTATCCAGGAGAATGTTTGTTTGTTTCGAATCAAGATGATTTGCTATGATGACGGGATAAGTAGAGTTCTCACCTAAAAATTCATACCTGAGGTCGCTTGGCAAAGATTTGAGCTCTAAATTAAGTTGTTTACAAACCTCAGATTTCGGTGTAGATGATTCTTCAAGTTCTTCCACGTCTGGCTCAACTATGGTGGTCGAGTCAAGAATATTAGCATAAGCATGGACTTCTTCTTCCTGCTCTTCGTCATGGTCACCCATCAAACAAACTTCGAGAGGATCGACGTTCGTCCGAGGGATATAAGCCGAATCAAGTTCATCGTCGACGACTCTGATATTACAGCATGAGTCTGCAAAGATAGTCTTTTTTAGGCTATTTGTGATATCAAATTCGACCGTATCCTCACCTACTTGTAGTGTCAACTTTCCATTTTTAACGTCAATTATAGCACCGGCAGTCGCCAGAAATGGTTTGCCCAGTATTATCGGAAGTTTGAAGTCTTCCTCCATTTCAAGTATAACGAAATCAGCTGGAATGAAAAATTTACCGACCTTTATTGGCGTGTCCTCAAGAATCCCTACCGGATGTCGTACGGAACAGTCGGCCAATTGCAAAGAGATGTTCATCGGCTTCAAGTCTCCGATATCCAGTTTCTTGCAAAGGGAGAGTGGCATCAAACTCACGCTGGCTCCAAGATCGCACAAAGCTTGGCCGAAAAGAATATCTCCGATCAGACATTGAATGGTAAAGCTGCCTGGATCCTTTAATTTCGGCAGTAGCTTGTTATGGATGATCACGCTGCATTCTTTGGTTAACGCCACGGTGCCATGTTCTTCCATTTTTCTTTTATTTGACAAAATCTCCTTCAAAAACTTAGCGTATGATGGCATTTGTGACAAGGCATCAGTAAATGGTATGTTAATATACAGTTTCTTTAAGATCTCTAAAAATTTACCGAACGGATGATTGAGTTTTTCTTTTGCCAACCTCTGAGGAAATGGAATTGGCGGTTTGTAGGGTGGTGGGGGTACATAAACAAGTTCTATCTCTTTCGTTGGTGGTTCACTCTTAACAGGTTCATTTGGTTCTTCAGACTCACGGATATGGGTTTCATCCTCACAGTGGTCATCTTTGGGCATTTCTGGTTCCTCAAGTTGCTTGTCGCTACGTGTAGTAATGGCATTGCAATGTTCTTTGGGATTTGTCTCAGGCTGTCCAGACAATCTACCCAGGGGTCTAGTGGATGTACTAGCTTGTTGAGCTATCTGGTTTTCCATTATCTTCTGGTTTGTGGTCAAGTTTTTGATTGCTTCTAGCATACAATCCATTGCTTTTGTTTGCGCCGGCACGAAGTTGTCAAATCGCATTTCTAAGGTTTGTTCTTGTGATGTTGCATTGGTGTTCGGACGAAGTGGCTGGTCAAATTGTTTAGGCTGATACCCAGTGTTGGATGAATAAAATCCAGGGGGGGTCCCTATAGTTTGATGGCTGAGCTGCATTGTTGTTTTTATAGGAAAAGTTAGGATGACTCTTCCACCCAGGATTGTAGGTGTCGGAATAAGGGTTATTTTGAACTCTCGGGTTAAAATTACCTACAACATTTACCAAGGCGGGTGGGGGTTCTTGTGATATCACATTTCCTAATTGACAAGTGTCAGAAAAATGACCTTCTACTCCACAAATTTCACACAAAGCAGCATTATGACGCATGTTCATAGAATCTAGTTTATAAGATAATGAATCTACTTTTGCAGCAAGTGAATTAAGTGCGTCAAGTTCATATTTACCCGTCTGTCGAGATGAAGTACCTCTTTCGCTCGACCATTGGTAGTGGTTGAACGTCATTTCTTCGATCAAATTGTAGGCCTCATCGACAGCTTTGTTCATCAAGGCTCCTCCAGTGGCTGCATCAACAGTAAGACGAGTATTATAAAGCAGTCCGTTATAAAATGTATGTACCAGTACCCATTTCTCGAGGCCGTGGTGAGGACACATTCGCTGCAATTCCTTGAAGTGATCCCACACCTCATATAGTGATTCGCCTTCTTTTTGAGAGAAATTGGTAATCTGGTTCCTTAATTGCGCGGTTTTGCTCGGAGGAAAGTATTTCGCAAGGAAAGCATGTGAGAGTTGTTTCCATTTGGTAATGGATCCAGATGGTAATTAATGTAACCAAGCTCGCGCCCTGTCTCTAAGTGAAAAAGGAAAAAGTTGTAGCCGTAGAGCGTCAGTGGTCACACCATTCATTTTAAGAGTGACACAGTATTCATGAAAAACAGATCAATGCATGTTTGGATCCTCAGTCGGGGATCCACCGAATTGGTTTTGCTGTAACACTGACAGAAGTGATGGTTTTATCTCAAAATTATTCGCTTCTATTAGTGGACGTGCAATGCTAGAATGCAGTCCTTGAACATTTGGTGCGGCGAAGTCTCGGAGTGACTTGTTGCCGTCCATAATTGATGTTTGTGAATTCTTTTTCGGTTGGTACTTCTGAAGATTCTTGCGACGCCGAAACATTCTTTTTATCTCCGAATCAAATGGTATTGCAGGTTCCGGTCGCGGAGTTCTATGCATAAACTAAAATTCTAACAAGCAAGTGTTCGTTAAATCAAGAAAGGTGTAAAATGAAATAAAAGAAAGTATACTAAAAAGCTAAAAATGTCTAGTCTATTAACTTTTTAATCTAGTCAATATTGCCAAAATTAGTCCCCGGAAATGGCGCCAAAAACTTGATAGCGCCCACAAATATAGTAGGCATTTCCTGCAAGTGCACGGGTCTATCGAAGTAATAAAATATCGATACCACAGGGACTAATGGACAAGCACTGACAGATCTTAAAATCGCTAGCTAGACTACGCTAGAATAGATGAAGATTTAAGACAACGAAACAATTAAAAGTACAAGAATGTAAACGGAGGAAATCACACGAGAGGATTTAAGTGAGATGAGATATCAGGATATGGGTTCACCATCTTGACTTCTTTCAGCTGAGTAGTCTAAACTCTATTGCCGTTACTCTATTTTAGTTCAAGGGGTTCAGCTTCCTTGTCACGTAGGTTGCCCCCCCCCTCCGATAACCACGTCCATTCCCACAGATCCTGGCATCGGTCAAACACGTGAGGTTCTAACAGTCAGTCGGACTTTCGTCTCCCCGACGCGTTTGATCTCCTAGTATCTTCTAGGTGGGTACAAGTTTAAACAAAAGGGGTCTTCCTCAAGAATTCCTGGCTTACAAACTTTCTCAGCGTTACCTCTAGCTCAAGCGCACCCTCTCGGGCTGCGCAGGAAAAGCGTCTCTTAAGTGATCCGACGCCCCGACACGCTTTCACGTCGCCAGGCGCGTCTAAGGCCTAGAAGAACTAACAAGGAGAGCGCAGTTCACATCAAGCGGATTCTCCCCAGCCCCTGATTTAATAACCCCACTCGAGAAGCTAATAGGCTCCAACGCCCCCTCTCGGATTGAGTGGGCAAAGAGTACAAATGGGTTTGATAAACCCCCGACCTAATGCTTCCGACGTGCGGTCAGACTCTCGTCTTCCCAACACGTCTAGGATCTTAAACAACACCTTGGGTGAGTACAGGCAATCAGTGAGTCTCCTCGTGATTCCTCGATTTACAAACCTTAGTCCAAGGTGAGGAGGTTCAAATGCATTCTCACGAATAACATAGGCATAGCACTCGCATAAGGTCAAGTAAGGATTTTAGCAATAGAGTAAAACTACTACAACTATCAAGTTATCAAGGGGCTACTCCCACATCCTGAATTAGGAGTTTAGCCTAACATATTCATGATAATAACACAAGTAACATTCATTGGCAACATGCGCATATGTATATTTGTGCAGGAATCACAAGACAAGGGTAAGACCATACGATATTTTGCTAAAGTTATACAACTAGTGCAGCAAACTAAATGTAATTGCAAAGTCTTCCTTACAAACTTAGTTGAAAGTCAGGTAATTCATTTGATTATCTTTTGATAGAAAAAGGTTGTGGAGTGATAGATCTGATTTTTTATTTGGTTTTTGCTTTCAAAGCATGCTTATGATCTTTCTGTAGAAGTATATAACTCTGTCGGCTTGATACTCCTTGCTACTTGTTGGAAATAATCAATGCACTTGTCTATGGTTATAATCTCCTTAAAATTCAAAAAAAAAGACTCCTCTACTTGGCACTGCGTAAAATTAGCAGTGGTACCGAAGACATGAGTTGAAGTCTCCGAGAAAAAGAAATAATAAGACTCATCTACTTGGTACTGCGTAAAATTGGCAGTGGTACCTAAGACATGAGTTGAAGTCAAAACAAAAAAAAAATATTTGAGGGGATGAAAATACAAATAAGAGTGCATTGATGTTTTCCAACTCATATATCTGGTTGAATCACGTTTGAACAGAGTGCGTACTCCAAACAGAAGATTATTCCAGCTCATGGAGGTAAGCCTCATCTGATTTTGTGTTTTGATGTTCACACCTTTATTCATGACCTTGAATTCCCTGACTTGCTGAGGTTTTCTCATAATGATATCTTCCTGGGACAAATTATTTTACAAGCTTGACATGATTTCATCCTTATCTAATTACCACTTTTACCTAATTTTTATATGCTTGAGGACAAGCATTGATCTAAGTCTGGGAGATTTTGATGTCTCGTATTTATATCATCTTTTTGACCGATATTTACTAGTGAATCGAGACATAGTATTATGCTTTCATATCTCTTTCTGGCTTATTTCATTGACTTTCTTCAGAAGCTTCACTACTTGTCATGTTTGTTGAATACAGGACATTTCACTCACTCTTAGAGCTATTTGGACGTATATTTACATCTTCGAGTGAATCAAGAATCTTGATAAGAAGTTTGGCTTCAAACAGAATTAATGGGCATGACCATAATCTTCCTCAAGTCTGAAATCTCGCGGCCTCCGCAAAAGTTTATCCGCAAGCGCCAGAGTTTATCCGTAGCCATCAGAATTTATTATAGCCGTCAAGGATTAAATACGCATTAATTGTCTGAAGGTTACAAGAATTAAAAAGACTACAATTAATGCATTACCATTACAGTCATAAATGCGGAATTTATTAAAGAGTCATAAATACGGGAGTTATCTAGATCATTTATTAGCCATCAAGTGTCATTATGGGAATTAAATTTCGAATACAAAAAGACATACCATTAGGAGCCATAATGGAGGATTTAATCAAGAATTTAATTCCATGATTTAATTTAGAATTCCAAGGGGCACCAGGAGTCTATATAAAGGGACTAAATTCGCTAAAGAAAGCCAGCGCCCAGTTGGGGCTCAAGGTGGGCTAGTGAGTTTTGCAAGGGAGAAAACTTTGGCGACAACAAGGGAGGAAGAAGGAATAGTACATCATTCTAGAAGACTTGAAGGAATGTTGCAATGCTTCTGCAGCGAGTTTGCTTCCTCTTTCTTCTATCTTCTCTTTAGTTTCTTCTTTTCCTTTAGAGATTTGTATTGAATTGATGCTAGGATAGCATAATCTTCTTTATCGAAACAAGGGTGTATTTGAATTGTTTGGATCTTGTTTTTGAACTTGTTTTCTTGTAACTAATGTAATTTTATCTTGTGTTTATTCGATCTGTGCTGTTTAATTGCTAATATTGCCTTGATCACGCAATTACTTTTCTCGGGCGCCGCAAGAAGGACTGAAAGGTGAATTGTGACGCTATATCTGCCTTATCGATCATGCTCTGACCTGTCAAGAAATTAGGCAGGATTTGTGTGAGGAAACTTATAATATCTCTGAACCCAATGGATCAATCTAGGTACGATGAGCCACGAAAGTAGGACGCCGATCTAAATTGATATCGGATTACGCCGTCGAAAGAGGGTAATCTGTACCATTAGATATTTCCTTGAACACTTTTAAAATTGCATTGTTATGATTTTATCTTGTTTGAGTTTAAGATCCATCAATGAGACGCACTCAAAGTTCCGATGTCTCTAAACCTTGTTTTCTATCCAAAACTTTCATTTGCTTGATTCAGCTAGCATTTGTATTTTGTTGTATTTTGATTTATTTTATGAAAACCCAAAATGTTCACTCGATTGTCTAGCTATTGATTTGTAATCACTCGGTACTTGATCACTGTCCCTATGGGATCGACATCTTAAGTGCTACTACGATAAAACCGTCACGCTTGCGGTTAGTGGTACGATAAAGTACACATCACCCCTCTTGCCACAGCAGTGTTAGAGTCTATCCTTTTGAGGTCGAATTGACCTGAAAACATGAAAATACCGAAATAGGTGTAGATTCCATAGATGCATCCAAATAAAAGCAATTATGAGGTTTAAAGTCATAAAATGAGGATGGTTCTACTAGTAAAATGACATGTAAAACTCTGTATAAATCTGTGTGAACAGATGTTCACTGACAACACAGACAAGGTGATATATATTGAAAATGTATTAGGGGAAATAGCAAAGTTATATTTTCAGAGTTGGCGGATAGCTTTCCCCACTAAGTATCAGCAACTAACTATGACGGCGGATGACACTTCCAACGTTACCACACAAGTCCGTCAAATACTACTCGGCTATGATGAATACCGAGGATATACTCAGATGCAGAACCAAGCGATTCTTGGCTTAGAACAATTGAAGATCACTAATATGAAAGATATTGTTCAATATTCTAACCAGCATCTTTCTCTGGCAGCTAAAACAGGGGCGGCTTTTCTCTCCACAAACATTTCAGATAGATATTTCTGAAAACTGCCACCACCTTTCAACACCAAGATTCCAGAACTCTGGAAAGAAAAATATCCAAGAATGACAATAAGAGTTGCACCCCGAATTCATTTTACCTATTCTGTTTTGCAGGAAATTTGCAAGCAGAATGAGATAAATCGCTAAGCAAAGGATTTTTCTTTTTGCCAATCTATTGATGTTCCAGGAGTTTATTCTTCTAGCTCATGACCAAAGAAATATCTCAGAAAAGCCTCGACATATAAAAATCACCCTCACAAAAATCATGTCAGGAAGTTTAAAAAGAAAAAACCAGGAACGACCAAGTGCAAATGTTTTATATGCGATGAGGTCGGCCATTATGCAAATTCTTGCACTAATAGGCGTGTAAATAAAGAACGCCTGGCAATCTATCAACAACTGGAGCTCTTGCCCGAACTAGACATTGTCAGCGTCGGTGAAGACGAAGACCCTGACGATTCTGACCTTTGTTCTTTTTCAGACGATGACATGGACAACATAGACCGGGAGCAGTTTGTGCTCATGATGACAGATTTAGATTGGAATTCAAATCGTGCCAATCTAAAACTTCCCCCGGCGATGGAAGCATGCGTCCATAACTGGATTCTACACCCAGATCTCTTGCCGCATACCAACTGAAGTTCCCCCGGCGATGGCAGCGGCGAGCAATGGCGGAAGTAGCTTTAGCGGCAATGCCTCACGTATTTCGTAAATCCACCCGACTTTGATAAATTAGAAACTAGGGATCTAGTGTTCCAATTGCCAACTAATTGTTTGTTCTTTTTGTAGCCAACTGAAGTTCCAATTTGAAGTTCCTATTGGAGAAAAGCCTCCCAGGCACATAAAGGTTAATTTTCGAAAACTCACAAAAGAGCAGGCCAATCATATTGTTAATTTAGAAGCAGAACTAGCCAGTTTAAACAAGGATCACAAAGGGAAAAGCTCTTGCATCCAGTTTACTGAACCAGTTGAAGAAGTTATTTTTAAGGCAGAAGAAAAAACGGTTCGTTATGCAAGTGTCAGTAATAACTTGCTTAATCTCACTGCGACATTAGAGATTGATGGTATTCAATATAATCTGCAAGCAATTCTGGATACCGGCACATCAAAGTGTTGTATAACTCTCACTGCACTACCAAGCCACTGCTACGAAGCGACTGGAGAGTATACTATTTACGGTGTGAATAGCATACATACTACTACAAAGCGTCTTAAAAATGGCTTCTTAATTCTCAATAAACAAAAAATATCCGATGCCATTTACATATGCGCTTCCACTCTCCATTGGCGACAAGACGCAACTGATTATTGGTATGAACTTTATTTATGATTTTCGTGGAGGTGTTAGAATTGAACAAGGTATATTGAAATTCTATAAAAAGGTGGAAGTTATACAGATGACACCCATTAGTTCAAAAGTTCATATCAATATCTTTCATGAAGAGGATCTTCTAGGGTATGACCAACTCTGTGCAGTGCAAAATTGGTGCTTCTACAACTTGGGACAATTAACTGATTATGAAGCTAAAATTGCACCATTGCTATCACAACTAGAAAAGGTGCAATATATAGGCATGGATCCCAAGTCACATTGGGAAAAAGACACTGTTCGTTGCTATATTGACATAATTAACTCTGATTTTACTATACAGGACAAGCTTATCGTGCCTACTCTGGAAATGAATAATGAGTTCAAAAAGCACATTAATGAACTCTTAGAAATGAAGTTAATTCATCCTTCTCGAAGCAAGCATCGTACCGCAGCTTTTATCATCAACAAGCACTCCGAGTTGGTATGTGGTAAATCTAGAATGGTATGTAATTATAAACGTTTGAATGACAATACGTATAAAGATCAATACGTCTTGCCCAATATTGATTTATTGCTCATGAAAATCAAAGACAAACATATTTTTAGCAAGTTTGATCTAAAGTCTAGTTTCCATCAAGTTCTTATGGACCAAACAAGTATCAGCTGGACTACTTTCATTTGCCCTCAAGGACATTATGAGTGGCTGGTTATGCTTTTTGGTCTCAAGAATGCTCCTTCAATTTTTCAAAGAAAAATGGATAATATTTTTTGTGACTTTGACTCATTCCTCTGCTGTTATATTGATGACATACTAACCTTTTTAGAAAATATAAAAGAACATGTGCAGCATCTTCGTATGTTCTTTAAGAGAGTAGAAGAAAAAGACTTAATTCTCTCTAAAATGAAGATGAAGATAGGAGTGATTCGTATTGAATTCCTTGGTTTGGAAATAGGAGAAGGTAAAATTAAAATGTAGCCTCACATAGTGAAAGCACTTCTAGAAGTTTATGACGCCACTCTAGAAACATTAAAAGGACTGCAGAGGTTTTTGGGTATCCTTAAAACCTCTAATAGGTAAAATGAATCCGGGGTGCAACTCCTATTGTTGCCAAGAATGACGATAGGAGTTGCACCCCGAATTCATTTTACCTATTCTGTTTTGCAGGAAATTTGCAAGCAGAATGAGATAAATCACCAAGCGAAGGATTTTTCATTTTGCCAATCTATTGCTGTTCCAGGAGTTTATTCTTCTAGCTCACGACCAAAGAAGTATCTCAGAAAAGCCTCGACATATAAAAATCACCCTCACAAAAATCATGTCAAGAAGTTTAAAAAGAAAAAACCAGGAACGGCCAAGTGCAAATGTTTTATATGTGGTGAGGTCGGCCATTATGCAAATTCTTGCACTAATAGGCGTGTAAATAAAGAACGCTTGGCCATCTATCAACAACTGGAGCTCTTGCCCGAACTAGACATTGCCAGCGTCGGTGAAGACGAAGACTCTGACGATTCTAACCTTTGTTCTTTTTCAAACGATGACATGGACAACATAGACCAGGAGCAGTTTGTGCTCATAATGACAGCTTTAGATTGGAACTCAAATTGTGCCAATCTAAAACTTCCCCCGGCGATGGAAGCATGCGTCCATAACTGGATTCTACACCCAGATCTCTTGCCGCATACTAATAAATGCTTTTTCTGTCCAATCGAGACGGTAAAATGGGCACGTGCCTAATGTTCCAATTGCCAACTAATTGTTTATTCTTTTTGTAGCCAACTAAAGTTCCAATTTGAAGTTCCTATTGGAGAAATGCCTCCCAGGCATATAAAGGTTGATTTTTGAAACATTAAAAGGCATGATAGGCTTGTCCTGTATAGTAAAATCAAAGTTAATTATGTCAATATGGCAACGAACAGTGTCTTTTTCCCAATGTGACTTGGGATCCATGCTTATATATTGTGCCTTTTCTAGTTGTGATAGCAATGGTGCAATTTTAGCTTCATAATCAGTTAATTGTCCCAAGTTGTAGAAGCACCAATTTTGCACTGCACAGAGTTGGTCATACTCCAAAAGATCCTCTTCATCCAAGATATTGATACGAACTTTTGAACTAATGGGTGTCGTCTGTATAACTTTCACCTTTTTATAGAATGTCAATGTACCTTGTTCAATTCTAACACCTCCACAAAAATCATAAATAAAGTTCATACCAATAATCAGTTGCGTCTTGTCACCAATGGAGAGTAGAAGAGCATATATAAATGACATCAGATATTTTTCTTTATTGAGAATTAAGAAGCCATTTTTAAGATGCTTCGTAGTAGTCTGTATGCTATTCACATTGTAAATAGTATACTCTCCAGTCGCTTCATAGCAGTGGCTTGATAGTGCAGTGGGAGTTATACAACACTTTGATGCGCCGGTATCCAGAATTGCTTGCAGATTATATTGGATACCATCAATCTCTAATGTCGCAGTGAGATTAAGCAAGTTATTACTGACACTTGCATAAAGAACCGTTTTTTCTTTTGCCTTAAAAATAACTTGTTCAGCTGGTTCAATAAACTGGATGCAAGGGCTTTTCCCTTTGTGATCCTTCTTTAAACTGGCTAGTTCCGCTTCTAAATTAACAATATGATTGGCCTGCTCTTCTGTGAGTTTTCGAAAATTAACCTTTATGTGCCTGGGAGGCTTTTCTCCAATAGGAACTTCAAATTGGAACTCTAGTTGCCTACAAAAAGAACAAACAATTAGTTGGCAATTGGAACACTAGATCCCTAGTTTCTAATTTATCCAAATCGGGCGGATTTACGAAATACGTGAGGCACTGCCGCTAAAGCTACTTCCGCCATTGCTCGCCGCTGCCACTAGAGCTGTTGTCGCCGCTGCCACTAGAGCTGTTGTCGCCGCTCGCAGCCCTCGCTCGACCAAGCTCCTCTCTTCCCTCAACATTCATCCTCATTCTCTCCACCGTCGATGCTCGCAACTGTCGCTCATCCTCCCCTCCCCCGATTGACACTCGCAGCCACTGCTCACTACCGATGCCTATTCACATATGTTGGCTTTCACACATCCAACATTCACCTCTTTCCAAAATTTCTTCTATCCGAAAATCCCTTTCAACCTAAAATCCCGTATGCTAAACAATGACACTATACAGGTGAGCCTGCGCATTATGTGCTCCTTTAACATCTTAGGGTTGCTTTGACTTGATTTTAAAATTAAAGAATATCGGATATGCAACTATAATTTTTATATCTAAAATATCAATTATAAATAGTCAATATCAATTAATAAAAAAGTTTGTTGTTATTTTAATAACTTACTAAAAACAAAACTTGCATTTATTTATTTTTCATATGATTAAGAGCTAAGGAATGTGAAAGAATTGATTAATTTTATGAGGTGTTTTGGTGCTATTGGTTGTTGGGCTTCCGTGCTCGAGTGCCTTACTCAAATCCTCGAGTCTGCAGTCTACACCATGAATTTTGTAAGCTTCTAGATGGAGATTGTAACAATCCGTTACGGCCGGTTAAATATCTCTGATGCATATACCAGGATTTCTGTATCATGACATAAAGGTTACATCTGTGTTATAAAATGTTCAGATATGAGTTGAATAAGATTTCTAGGCAAAAGGCAAGGAATTTGTCTTGATATTAAATCAAAATTAGCGTATATAATTTGATTCAAATAGAAGATAAAGAGAAATTTATGACTTGGTGATGGCAGCTGTTATAAATTAATGATTTCAGATCGTGTCACACCGTTGTTAAAAATGTTTCGGGTTAGATGTTATGCTAGCCGATATTTATATGTAACATCAGATACAGAGCAAGTTGATTGGATAGCGCTTAGCAGTCTGCGATCGGTCAGTAAGAAGCGCCTGATACCATGAATCCCTTCGGCGATCACGGCCACCACCACCACCACCACCACCACCGGCGGGAGGAGGAAGAGGAAGAGAACCGCTACCCTCCTCCTGGATACTATCCTCCGCCTCCAGCTACCTCTTACTCCGGTGGTCCTCCCTACCCCCCGGCCGTCGAGCACGTTGCCCATGAGAGCGGGCCGGGCCACGGGCCCCGGCCGCCCTTTTACCCCCCGCCTCCTGGATACCACAGCGGAGGAGAGCCGTACCATGGCCCCCCGCCGCCCTATTACCCTCCTGCTTCTGGTCCCGGGTATCCCGGCGAAGGTGGCTACGTTTACGACCAACGTCCCCGCCACCATGTCCTGCCCCACTTCCCCGGCATCCACCATGTGAGTCATGAGAGCCATGAGGGCGGAGCGGGAGCGGCTCCGCCTCCGCAGTCGTGGCATTGGCAGCCGACTGTGAGGATCTACACCAAGGCGGAACCGAACTTCTCCCTCTCAATTCGTGATGGGAAGGTTATCCTCGCCCGCAACGATCCGTCAGACCCATACCAGGCAAGTTATCCGTACTAAGCTGCACGCTTATTGTCACCTTATCATTTTTCTTTTTTCTTCTCCCTATTCTGAATGGAGGCGTTAACCTCATCCGTCAACGGGATCTTTCCAATCCTGAATTTCTGATCTTGAGATTTGTTATTTGATCTTTTCCCTAGTATGTGAAAGATCAAGAATTTGCTTCTGGGTAAATTCATTTATTTCTCCTGATGTTTTAGGTTATTCCAGTTACCTTTCTAATTTTATTAGAGTCTTGTACTTGTAAGCTGGTCGTCCAGTAGTCCGGCTAAAGGTATTTTATTGTTCATCTTACTTAATCACCTTTCTTTGTTTTGCGGTTGCAGCACTGGATCAAGGATTTGAGGTACAGCACCAGGGTTAAGGATGAGGAAGGTTTCCCAAGTTTTGCTCTGATTAACAAGGCCACTGGTGAAGCTATCAAGCATTCCATTGGAGCAACACATCCAGTGAGTTCAGCTTCACCAAACAGATTTGCATCTTACTGACATGATAAACTTCCTTTACTCATCACCCAATAAAACGCAGTTCCTATTTTTTTCTTCTTTATCATATTTTTCGGTTACTTATTGTGCAAGGCACAAAGTGCACATCCTGAAGTTTGGCATGGTTAACAAAACGCAAATCTTCGTTTCCTTGAAGTATAGATCTTGTAAAATACTTAAAATTTGTGCACATTTTTAAGTTGCTGATATATTTAATGGATCCTGCTATAATTACTGTCTGATTCAATCGGGTATCTCTGGTTGTCTGTTGGTTTTTGTTATCAGTTAATACAATGTAATACTGTGCTTGGTTCTTGCTGCTCTGTTTCATTTTCAAAAATCTATTGCAGGTCAGGTTGATCCCATATAATCCAGACTATCTAGACGAATCGATCTTGTGGGCCGAGAGCAAGGATTTGGGTGATGGCTTCCGATGCATAAGGATGGTAAACAATATTCGCTTGAACTTTGATGCGTTTCATGGAGACAAGAACCACGGAGGGGTTAGAGATGGAACCATTCTTGTGCTGTGGGAGTGGCTGAAGGGAGACAACCAGAGGTGGAAAATTGTTCCTTACTGTAAGTGAATCGAACTCTAGTCCTTTCACTGAACTGTACATGTGGAACATATTAACGCAAGCAAATAAAACTTTGTTGCTACTAATTCTGCCAATATCAAGAAATTAATACCTATTTTCTAATCTGAGGTTCTGTTCTCGATACAACTCCCCTCAAATGTCTAGCTATTTTCCAAACAATAACTAATAATATAGGAAACTCATTATTGCAATCTTTGTGCTGTTTTCTTTTTTCTTCAAGTACATTGAAATTTTTTCATCTATTGTATTGTTCCATATGCTATTCATGATGAGATATTATCTACAATTAGTTAATTTCTCTCCCTCAAAATCCAGGAGGAATTCGGAGATAATGGAGAATCTTTTTTGTGGCTCAGTGTCCATCTCTGGTGAGCTATTATTGTCAATTATACTATTTAGAATAAATCATACCTTTCACAAGTATGTGATTTTATGTCGTTAAGATTGAGATGGTTGGTGTATGACTATGGACTAGCCAATAATACCTAGCTTGTTCTTACGCTGTGTCTGGATGTAAACAAAGTCTTACCTGTTTCATTGTCCTTCTCCCCAGCTAAACTTTGAAAGTTTATTTTGATTATTAAACTCGATTATTCTAGTTACTGGACCGGCTGTGATGCCAGCATAAGTTGGTGAAAACCAGCTGCCTAAAGTGCAAAAAAACAATCAAGGGGTTTGTGAACATGATTAGTCAGTACACTTTGACAACAGGGGATTCATTATTTATTATTTGCTCAAATCAAACGGTACTAGAATATCATCTCGCTGGCGTTTTGCAAGTTGGTCCAAATTTAAGTAATGGCATGACAACCACATGTTCCTACCTTCCTTCCACGTTTGTTTAAGGACCTCTTTTGTTTATTCAAGTGAATTTTTTATGTGGCAAGATAACTATCACCTTCTATACAGCATCTTGATGCTCACACCCGAATAATGTAGCGGCAAATGGGGTGCGACTATTTTCTAATTCCACCAGTTCGATTATTTTTACCAAAATGCAGCAGCGTATTAGATGCTACCTGCTTGATGTTTAAACAAGGCAGAATGAATTCTCTTCTTATTTATAGAATCTGTTTAAGTATCAACACATTTTTTTGTTGCCAAGGCAAGTAAGAATTTATCAATAGTATGTGAAAAATATCATTAAGGCACATACACAGTGAGTGAATTCGTAAAAAAAAAAATGTTGTTGGACGAATATATTATAATATATTTTGTTGAAACTTAGTCATTAAGTATTCAAATTCTCTAGAAGATCTGTAATACCAGTGGTTGTGCTATTTAATGAATATGTTTGACAGAGACATTAGCTTTGATGTGATGAATACATTTTATCTTGCCCATTCATGGGCCCCGTGAATTCTCAATCAGCCTTGTCCAATCAAAAGTTCTGTGAAGTGTGAACATATGTATAGAGTCGAGCTGTCGATTATTTATCCCTTTCTGACAGTATTTGCGTTAAAAACAGTTGATTGAGACTTTACCAGCCAGATTCTAGTTTATGTATGGATTCTATTGCAACTGGTTGTCGAGCTTAGCTTGTGTGATAAAAAAAGGGTATCCAAAGCATGTAGATACAAATGTATGATTAAAATACAATTTCATCTAACTAAGCATGAAGGTCACGTTTTGCCAATTAACATAGAATCTAAGGATTATATTTTTAGCAATTAGCATTGGATTAGCTTAAAATAAGAGAACTTATATATGTAGAAGATATTATAAACTAATTAAGCATAATTAGCTTAATCAATAAAGTAAGAATGGTTTGGCACATCCATTAGGCTGTGTTTAATAGGGCTGACCGAAAGTAGGAGGGGACGGGCTTGAGAAAAGAAGGGAAAATGAAGGGAATGGAAAGAGAATGCATGTGCCTTGCAGGTGCCACTCTCTTTTGCCTCTTTCCCGTCCATATCGTGCCATTCGCTACTCAGAGGGAATGCGTCCCTTGCCACCGAGCTGTCGTCTACTGCTCGCTAGAGTCGCAATTCTCTGCCCCTTGCCGCCGAGATCGCACTGTCCGTCTTCGCCTCAAGCCGTCACCATCTGCTGCTCCTAGCGCCGGACTCCTTGCCCCTTGCCGCCGAGACCGCACTGTCTGCCTTCGCCTCAAGCCGTCGCTGTCTGCTGCTCCTAGCGCTGGAACTCCCTGCCCCTTGCTGCCGAGATCGCACCGTCTACCTTCGCCTCAAGGCGTTGCCGTCTGTTGCTCCTAGCGCCAGAAATCCCCGCCCCTTGCCGCCGAGACCGCACCGTCTGCCTTCGCCTCAAGCCGTCGCCATCCGTTGCTCGCAGCCCTGGAACTCCCTGCGCCCCTTGCCGCTGAGACGACAACGTCCACCTTCACCTCAAGTCGTCGCCGTTCGTTGCTCACAGCAGTAGCGTCGTCGAGCCGTCGCCTTTCGTTGCTCGCAACAGCAGTGTCATCGAGTCATCGCCGTCCGTTGCTCGCAGCAGTAGTGTCATCGAGTGTCACCAATGTTTGCTAGCGTCGAGCATCCGCATCTCATCTCGAGCAGCAGCAGCGTCGTTGAGCCCTTGTCGTTCGCTGCTTGTAGCAGCGTCATTGAGCCGTCGCCAGCGTTCGCTGGCATCGAGCGTCCGCATCGAGGTCATCGCGAGCAACAGCATCATTCGCGAGTGTCTCGCCCGTCAGCTTTCCATCCAATTCGGGCGGATTGCATTTGGGCGGAAAGTTGGCACTGTTAAGCCACTGTTTCATCCGCCTTACTATCCGTCCGTTCTATTAAACAATAAAAAATAATGTTCCTTTTCACTTTCTATCCTTTCCATCATCCTTTCTTTCCTATTAAACACAGCGTTAGTGTTTGCAGGGGAGTAAAACTAGAAGTTTTAGTTGTATTATCGATATTGATCTCATGCTATTGCATCATCAGTGGGACTAGGTTATGATGTACAAGTTCCATTGATGATGCAATAGATCAACTTTATTTGCATTCAAGGTAATCTTGGTGATGCAGTACAATCCAACAAAGATCAAAGTATACTGTATAATTCTTTGATCATTTGCATTCAAGGTAATTTTGGTGATCACAGCAAGCCCATCCAGCAGGCTGCTTTGAACCTGAAATGCATCCAACAAAGATCAAAGTATACTGTGTAATTCTTTGACATTAAACAGTTTATAACCAGAAACAGAGTTGAACCGAAAGCGCATACAGGCTGGTCATGTTCCTTAGTGACAGTCACTTTCATGATTTAAGCAAGGATTTCAAACTGGATTATTTCATATATAATGTAGTATATGGAAACGAATATGCAAGTGACTCTATCCATTACACTTTGTTTTTTTGGGCAAAAGAAAAAATTTAAGTGAAAAAGTATATGAAAAAGTTTATAATTTTTTTTAGGAAACTAATCCATTCGAATCGGATGAAAAAATTAAAAAAATATAATACTAATTTATCCGATTTTTAAAATTATTATTTTATTTATAGAATAATAATTTTTTTTTCATCGCAGTTTTTTAATTTTTTATTTCTTATAATTTTTTTTTCTCCGAGAAGAGAGAGTTTTAGGGTTTGATTCGACAGCTTTCCATATTCTGGTGATGTATACTCGACATCAGAATTGATTGAATGCATACAAAACCATATCTTCTCGATAATTCCCTGCAGCGACGAGACAGATATTATTTGCAGACTTCACATGCATGTGAACCTTTCATAATTTAGTGTTACTGCTACTGTAGGCTCCACAAATGTATCTATCGACCGTAAGACCCGGAAACAAACAAATGCATTTGATTGTCTCATGGCTAGTTACAGTTTGTATCACTGAAAATTTAAGTGTATCCAACGTCATGCATATTGTCTACTTAATTTATAGGGTGCAGCCCTCGATTGTTTATTCTTGTATTATTAACTTTTTTAAGTGGAGTCTTTTCTCCCCTGATGTAGATTTGTTTGTAGAGCAATGGCTCGCGCGCACTTTAATTTTTTTGGTTGAAACAATGAAATAAAAGGAAAGGATAATGAGTGAAAAATTTAATGACAGTGTCAATTAGTTTAATTAGTAAGAATTTTAGTGGTTGAAAATAAAATTTTAGAAATTATTCTTTTTATTAGTGGGATTAGAGCAACCCTATTGGTGGATCTTTGGTTAAATTAAAAAGATAAAAAATAAATTATTAAACGAATAAAATGTTTTAGTAAAGGAAGAAAGGGAATTACTAGGTTTTCTTTTTTTTTTTTTAACTAAATGAGTTAAAAGCCATGGTCATAAAAAAATAAAAATTCAAATTCAAAGATGGTACGCCCTTTATGATCAGAAATTCTTTGCCCTCATTATGAGTAGAAGCTTTTTGTTAAATCACAAATGCTCTAAAGCCATTGCATGTCCCTCTGTATCATGTCAACTTATAGTCAATTTAGAATTTTATTTTTCTAGTAAAATGGTAAACTGTCACAGTAGAAGATGTCTCATTCAATGATCCAAAGAGGCAATCCATTAACCGAAGAAAGCAAACACGTACCACAAAACCCTACCGCGGCGCTCGTTTCACCCAAGTACACGTTAAGTCACACGTACAGCTAAGCGTGGCCCCCACTTGCTAGCTGGCAACGTGGCCAGGTTTGGCCCGCCGGCCATGTGTCATTCCGATTTGCCCCAAGATACTTACCCTTTTGTAAAAAAAATCTTTCGAGTACGCCTATAATCGACCCATGTCCTCTCTTGCACATATATAAATATTAACACGGACTCGATAAAATTAATCGGCATCGCCATCATATTTTTTATTTTATTTTAAACTAAGCCTCTTATGCTAAAGTACGCATCCTCTACCTAATCCTCACTTTGAAATATCTTAGTACCACATGGCATTGAATTTGACAATTAATCGAGTTTGACGTGATTTTCGGGGAATTTTGGAAGGTGGGCCGGCTGGTCCGGTCGAGCGGCGGCCTGCTGGGCCCGGGCGACGTCACCTGACATCACATCAGCATCAATCCTGCGAATTAATTTTCTAGTAAAATTTATAAAGAACCAAATTTGAACAGTTAGATCAACCGCAAAGGCCCTTGGTTGCACCGCACGTCTACGGTTCAGATTTCAAGAAGATGCTATCTAACGATTGTGAATGGCCATCTCTCTAGAAAGCCAGCCTTTCTAAAAATTTTAGCCGGCCCCACCGTCGCTGCGCTCCCAAATTTAGAACTCGAAAAAAGCATGGCCCCACAGAAGAAGAAAGCTACCCCTATCCGGAAACTTTCTCGTCAACTAGCAGTAGATTCCCGGAAGCTACGCCATTGGCGAAGCTCTACCGATTCGAGAGATGCGGGGGTGGATGAAAAGTTCGATCTGAGGCGGTGAGAGGAGGAAGAAGCGCTGCCATGAGCTAGTAATCCTTCTATTTAATTCTTAGATCCTCTCTGTCTCTGCCTCTGATCTCTTCCTTCTCAATCCAGCTCCAAGTTAAATCACAGCAGTCAACTCTTCTGCTCTCTTCAATCTTTACCAAGTCGAGGTGCGGCGATGGCGCACGCCCCGGCGCTCGACAGGGAGTTGCCCCCCGGCTTCAGATTCCACCCCACGGATGAGGAGATCATCACCCACTACCTCACGCCGAAGGTCATCGACCATGGCTTCGCCGCGAGAGCTGTGGGGGAGGTCGACTTGAACAAGTGCGAGCCGTGGGATCTTCCAAGTAAATATAATATTAAGCTTGTGATAGACAGATAGATTCAGTACTGCAAGTCTAATTTGGTCGTGACACAGGAATGGCGAAGATGGGAGGGAAGGAGATGTACTTCTTCTGCCAGAGGGACAGGAAGTACCCAACCGGCATGAGGACGAACAGGGCGACGGAGTCTGGATACTGGAAAGCCACGGGGAAAGATAAGGAGATCTACAGGGGAAAAGGAGTGCTTGTTGGCATGAAGAAGACCCTTGTGTTCTACAAGGGAAGAGCCCCCAAGGGAGGGAAAACTAATTGGGTCATGCATGAGTTCAGAATCGAGGGCAAGCATTCGCTCCCCAATGTTCCCAAATCCGCCAAGGTACCTACGTCCGCTGTTCATGCACGAGTGATCTATTTATTACCTGCTGCTTCCATCTTATCTGTGGAATTCATTGCAGGATGAGTGGGTGGTTTCCAGGGTCTTCCACAAGAACAACATGGAATTGAAGAAAAGCCCACCCGCTGTCTCGGAAAGGATCGATTCCTTCGGGGACGATCCCTTCCGCTCCACTAACATGGCGCCTGATCTACCGGATCCCCCTTACATGAGCAGCAACGTCCATATCTTCGACATGGGTGCCCGAACCTTCATTGCGGGATCAGAGAGTGATCAAAACCAGCAGATGCTGATCACCAGCTCGAATCCACCTCATGATCCGAATGACAGCGCGTACTACTCTCTCCTCGGCGGCTCCGCGAATCCAGCCTACTTGCACCACATCGACGAATCCATGCTTCTAGCCCTAACTGCCACAAACAACGGCGCCGCCGCGGCATCCGCTGTCAGGAAGCACTGCAAGGTGGAGCCGTACTGCTCGAGCCACCCGCCGCACGACGCCGGCCTGAATATCAGCGCCGACCGCGACACCGACATAGGATCAGCCGTACCCAAACACTACAGTAACTTGGACGAGCCATGGGCTGGATTTGGATTCTGAGGACGTCGATGGAATAAAAAAGGGATTCGAGATCATCGATTGATTAATCACTGTGAAGTTAATGAGTTGCATTTTTAGGTCACTCATGTCTTATTTATCTCATTGAGAAAGGCCTTGTGTTCTAGATACAATATACTCTCACTGTATATAAAGCTTGCTTGTTTTCTCTGATTGTCTTCATGTCTTGTACATATACACATCAAACTCTGCGACATATACTCGATGTATAGATAGATTTCATTCCTTTGTTGAGTTTGTTATCTTCATCAATCTGTACCTTGTGATGACTGACTTCTCTTACTTTTTCTGTTTCTGATCAATTCCATAGCCATCCCTCTTTTCTCTCTCTATGATCTAGATTTCCAGCAAGTCAAACTTGTAGTCAATTACATGCATCAAGTAGTTGGCCTGAAGGAAGAAAGCAAGTAAGATTCTGACAGAGAGAGGGGAAGAAATCTCCATGGATGATCTGACATACATCTCCAATTGCCTACCCTCCTCCTTGAGCATGTAACGTGACTCAGCCCTTTGTGCACGTGCCACCTCAAGGCTTGAGCTTCTCGTTAGCTGTATCTAGCTGCACCATGAACACTCTCTTTTTCGCCTTCTGACTTTTAAAGTGGAGAAGAAATAGGAAACACTGAACATGGACCCAAAACTTGCTCTTTTCAGGCACTGACTCCGGGCCTGCAGTGCATGAAAGTAATGGAGGTCTTTGCCAAATTTAATGGAGGTGCAAGTAGTCTTGACAGTGAATCATACCTTACGAGTATAGAGTTCAGCAGAATTATAATTTAAGGTTAATATGAACTCTGACAGCGACTTAACTGCGCTCACTTGATGATGAGCGCTGCTATATATATCTTCGCTGAATACATGTACAAGTATGCGTACACGCCTACGATACTAGCATATGCGGATATGCAGCATTTGTACGTAGACGTTCTCTAGCCCACTAGGGGGGTAGTTACGACTTACGAGGCATCACAGCCAAGGATAAGATGCTTTTCTCGTGCGACCGTTCCTTTCGTTGCTATGAGCTGCTCGCATAGAGCTGCGTGTTTCTAGTCCATGCCAATTTCGTTTGCATTTAATGCGAGGGTTCAGAATTCTCTAGAAATTTGCCAGATGGAGAAATTTTAATTAAATTGCAAGACTGGTTTAACGTTGCAATCTGAGCTGCATAAGAGCCGACCGCGGGAATGTGAGCGCGCTGGTCATCTCTGACGAATTGTTTGCTGTCGAGTCATCGAGCGATCCGCAGCAATGCGCGTTGCATATAATTCAGTTGTTTGGTCGAGAGCAGTAGCTCGACACGTGTCCGAGAAGAAGAGGAAGGTAAAGAAGGCCGGTCGAGACCGTTGGGTTCTGTTAAATTGTGGTGGGCCAGATAAGCCCGGCCCAACCACCAAGTGGAAATGAGGACCGCCGTAAGTGGGTCCCACCCGAGGGAGGGAGTTGATTGATCGATTGATAGAGACCGGTAACTATGAAGAATTGGGAAATACCTTTTTCTTTTTGTTCCCATGGTAAGTAATTAATTAAAGAGAAAAATTATTTTTTATTTCTGCAGTTATTAATAATAAAAAATAATTTACTAATATATGTTAAGAAAAAATTGAATAAAAAAACAAATAAAGGGTCCCACCAGTCGAGCCTCTGCTGCCAAGTCCAGGTACCGCCCAGTCATCGTCGAAGGACGTCTCTCGACGGCAGAGTGAAACTGAACCCTAACTCTGAGATCCAGTGGAAAAATCAGCATTTCGTCGAACGAATGACGAGTCCATACCTTCCTCATCCTCCGCCACCGCATCCCCCTCCGGGTATGGCGCCCCCGGCTCCGCCACCGCAGTCGTTGTCCGAAACGGAGGAGTCGTCTGGTGGCGCTGCGTCGACGGCGGCGACCCTTCTGGTCCGGCATTTGCCTGAAGCGATACCTCACGACCTGCTGTCACGGCTGTTCTCTCACTACGGTGCATCCTGCGTCCGTCCCTGCGCGGGAGGAAGGTAGAAGCTGCCTCTGTTCCCCTTGCTTTTTTCTCATTGACCGTCGTGTGCTTGAGTGTGCGTTTTAATTGTGGAACGTCCGTGGCGCGAAGCGCGCGATTGTGTGGTTTTCACTCCAGCTTGTCAAGCGGTGGATCTTCGGGATCCAAGTGTTTGTTTTGTTGCAGAAGAAGTAGGCAGTGTTCTTGACGCTTCTCAGCCTCCTCATTGATTATCTAAAATAATATTTTCTTAAGAAAAAACAATTCCTTTCTTACTTAGCTTCTACACGTGGCAAATAGTGGTACTGCATTCATGGAACTTCTTTTTAGACTGTTCTCCTCTGCTGTTAGCTTGGCTTATTAATTTGCTCCGCAGGGACAATCTTCCACCTCTTGGGAGACAAAAGTTTTCAATCTCATAATCCATTGCCCATTTTGATTGAGGATCAAGTATAGCTTTCTGAAACATCTACAGAGTAGAACTAGTTAACAAGAGTATATTGAAATTTATTAATATGTGAAGATAAACAATCAAAAGAGTCATATTAGAAAAAAAGATGATTAGTGTAGAACATTTATCTTCATGAACAGAAATAAGAATATCTATATCAAATAGCAAAGTAGGTGGTAACTTTGAACCCGAAGGCATCAATGAAAAAGTTTTAAGTTATTATTGGCATGATCCACTTTGGACCTGCAGAGCATGAGAACATGGTGATGGGGTTGAATGTAGTGGTATAGCAAAGGGGGATTGGGGTTGATTATAGTAGAGGATATAGTGGTACAAGGACATCTGATGGCACTAAAGGTGAATTCAACAAGATAGTAGATCATGGCTGCATCGAGAAAAAGTTGATGTTAGAACAAAAAACAAACATGCCTAAACAATAGTTCTTCCGAGTCCGAGAGTATCCAAGAAAGATATACAAATAGAGGAAGGATTAATCTTGAAGTGGAAAACTCTTATTTAAAGTTGAAGATGTTTTTCTAGATCTTGTAAATGCTAACTTAGGTGAGTTGGTCTTGGGCAACAATACTATATTTCTTCCGTTGAAAGTAATTTTTTACACAAGGTTAGGGATCCTACCAGATGCTATGTTGAATCAAGGTTTAGAATTTTGGTCCGGTATAGTATACCAGTCCGCTCTTTGAAGTTGGACCGGTATGTACTGATACTACATTTATTGGTACCAGTGCCATCTTGGATCCGGTGGTACGATACAGTATTTAAATGAGAAAAGTGTGTGCATATCATTAAAAAAGATTATTACAAGGTCTTACAATGACCAACATGACTAATAAGAAATGCTAAGTAGTCTATATGATACTAATTATAAAAGACCTATAACTATACCAGTAGTTGTCTTGAAAGCTGCAAATAGCCTTGACACAGAATGTTGGTATGCTTTTTCCATGTAACTGAATTATCTAGATCATGCTTGTTGATTAGGAAAACTGATTATTCAAGAATGTTAGTCCTACTAATTGTTTTGTACACTCATCTTCTATCTACTAGCGTACAGAAGTTTGTTTGTTTTCACCAGTTATTTTCTTTTTAATGAATTTTACGTTTTTTTATCTTCCCTGTTAATAGGCTAAGGAATTGTGCCTTTGTGGATTTCAAAGATGAAGCACTGGCTGCACAGGCACAATCACAGTTCAACAGGTCAGTATTGTAATTTATTATTTGTACAACGGTATCTGCACGTTTTGGCACCTACAAGCCTCATGCTAGGACTGTTTTTCTTTTTGCTTCATTTTATTGTAGTATCAAAGTCTAGTTAGATTTAATTTATGTAGCTTCTCTACTTATCTATCATTGCTGTGCTCTTCTGTCATTCTATATTGCAAAATGGTTTAGGTTGAGATTTCTTGGAAAAATATTGACAGTAGAGAGAGTTGGCAAAGCTAATTTGAAGAATGCTGAACAGAAAAGTGAACCTCAGTTAAAGAAGGATTCTACTTCTGCAAGTAAATCTTTCGTAGACCCAAATAACATATTCACTGGTGAACCAATAGCTCCAAGACTGGGCGTGGATTACCCTTTTCCGCCACATCTTGAGTATGTTCTGTAACCAAATTTACATGCTCTTGTTTGAACTCGTTAATTGCTTTATCTCATTCTTTTTTCTTTGCAAATTGAAGGTTCAGTGATAAATATCATTTTAATGTGATGAGAATTTCTAAAACTGAGAACTTTCAAAAGGAAGAATATGCGCACGTAAATCATAAAACACTTGCCTAAATATTACCTTCTATTGAGATAAGAAGGACGCTGTGTACTGCGACAATTAGTATGTATGGATGTGTGATATGGTGTAAAAAATAGTTGATCCACGTAAGTGTTGTATTTTCATAATCTCGTAATTAATTGCATTTTTAGAACTTTCTCTTGGTATACCCATGAAATTTTTTCTGGATGCAAATCTTAAGAACTCCAGCAACACTAGTAAACTTTATTCTTCTTTTCATTTAACCACAAGTAATTGCATGATATATCTTCAAATGAAGATGCTGCGATTGATGCTTCAGAATGAAGTGAATTCGCTGAGTATCTAAAACCATCAGAGTCGCTTGGTCTTTATTTGAGAACTCACTGCAAATACAACTACATATGTTATATAGTTGCATCATTCATCACTTTCGCAAATACAACTCAAAAATACAGTAATAATGTACAAGATTTTCAAAACTACGACTGTTTAATTCTTTCCTAATCCTTCTAATACTAATTTTATCTCTCCTAAAAACATGCATCTGAATTTTATTCTTGTGTTCCAGGTATGCGTATCCACCCCCTGATGGAAATATATTAACCAATATTGTCAACGCTCTTATTGCTGTTCCACGTTTTTATACACAGGTTATTTTGGTTTCAATTATTTTAGTTGTTTCTGATACTCCTATGTTGTTTCCCAAACTTATAGCTGCAGAAAAAACTTTCAGAATTTGCATAATTTATTGTCATAAAATTTTCTTTTCAGGTCTTGCATTTAATGAACAAAATGAACATCCCAGCTCCATTTCGCATGGCGTTGCCAACTCCACCGTTGCCACCCCCAGTTCCTGCAGCTCCACCTCCATTGGTTCCACCACCGCCAGCTGCTACAGCAACAAACCCAAGTCTTCATGATATATCCAGTGATGAGTCTGAGATGGAGTCTTCAGAGGTAGTCGACTAATAATAATTTCCTGCTGTAATAGCGTACAAGGATTCTACTTGTCTGCTACGAGATTATAATTACTTTTCAATCTTTGTAGGAAGATACTAAGAATGTTCATAGTCGAAAGCGTGGTCGGCGAGAAACAATTGTAGGTCCTGCAGTTGACAAAGGCGTGGCACATGAAGATGTTGGATTGAAACCCGTTTCCTTGGTTCCAAAGGAGATTCCAGTAATTCGAAAGAAAAATCCTGTGCTACAGGTTCACTTTTTCAAGATTCATACTACTGTCAGTGCTAATGCATTCCAGACATTATGAGGCTATATATTGATTGCAGATAAAAGTTGCAGCAAAGCCAACATTCAAAGAGACTACTAATACCAGTAGCAGCACCAAAGAACCAGACTTAGATAATGAACATCTAGAACAAAAACTTTTTGCAACTCCACATGAAATAGAGAGTAGTAAATTGCCTCCAGAGGAAATATTATCTCTTCCCATGTTCAAGGTATCACTTTTTCTCTGCTTTTCACATTGTTTCACATCTGCAGTTTAATCTATGTTTTTAATACCAATCCTTAACAGGCAGTAACTCCAGTATGTACTGGTCCAGCATGGCACTAGCATATGGACCAAGTAAGTACTGGATCTTTGTTTATACATATGCATGTGCATATTTATAAATACTGACACAACAATACACCAGTATGTTTTGGTACTTGGTATGTGTGTGTCAATATGTACTAGGGCTTACCGGTCCCATCTAGTACACTATTCAGGACTAGTGTTTAAAACCTTGAGTTGAATAAACACTGCAAATTCTTGAAAGGGAAAACAAATCAACATACCAAGTACTATGAGATAAGAATTCTAGATTGATCAGCTATTTTATAATGGTGTGATTGTCCATAATTTCTAATATTTGAGAATCACACTGCCGTTATACACACAGAACTTCAGTTTTAACTTTTACATTTTGGAGGATTTCTTGCTTTGCTTCTTGATGCTAAATTTTGTGACTTTGAATCAGTATAAAGTATAACATACCCATTAGATATGTGATATAAGTCATCATTCCTCAAGGAATGCGACATGTTACCAACATACAAGGTCATATCCTGAGTTTTACGGTAAAATAATTATAATAAACTGTATATCAACTATTATCAAGATAAATGACTTAGGACTGATAACTAAATACACACCGCTAGACCTGATATATGAATCTATGAGTATTGTGGTAATTGGTAAACTAATTGGAAAATGTGCCAGCCTCTATTGGAAAAAAAACTATATTTTCTTTGTCACAGACCATGGATAAATAGAATCCTCGATTGCAGGACAGGCCTTCTAAAATATTATCATGTTCATACTACAAGTTCTAATTTATTTAGCATAGCACATATATGTTTATTGTCTTTGTGCTTTAGGCCAATGACCTTTGTATATTTTTATTAGATGTCATGAAGAAGTATCTTTCTGAAGAATTAAGGCAAAATGTTTTCAGAAAAATAGCACAATAAATAATTACAGAGGTCTGGTTGGGAGTTTTCCTGCATCCTTCAATTAGGGATCACGTCCAAATTTTTTAGGTGCATAATATATAATTTTTAACATTTCTAAGGACGATATATTCAAGCTATTTGACATGTTCTGTAATTCACAAGTGTCCAAAATAGAAAAGAAGAGAAATGGAGCATTGGTTAGTTATGCACAGAATATATATAGGTCTATAGCAAAGTGTCAAAATTCCTAATTTATCGTCCTCTATTATTTCTTGATCTATGAAACTGAAAGCAGATTCAGACAAGACTTCAGTTTGTATGCTTTTGACCTGAGCAATCTTCACACAGTTGTAAAACTGGGACCTAGATTCAGATTTTGCTACTTCAGTTTCTATACTTCTGATTTGAACATATCTTCTCTGCTTTGGCATTTTGTGATTTTTGTTCTGTTTCAGAAATCTTTAACTCAATTCTTGTTCACAAGGATTATCCTTCTCAGTTGAGGCAATCAAGGTTGTTAGGATCGAGTTCCCATGCAGGATCAGTAGAGGCTCCGTAGGATCGGAACGCAGGATCGGAATGTAGGATCGTAAGATCCTACCAAAAGAATAAAAAATATTTTTTATAAAAAAAATAATTTTATGTATTTATATATTAAGATAACATGCATTTTCAAGTAATAAAAAGGCTAATATATTAACATTCACTCATGAAAATTTAGACAAAGCAAATCACATCAAACATAAAACTATTTCACAATCACAAATTCACAACCAATCACAACCAATTTAGAATTTACCAACTAAAATAGATAATTAAAGTCTAAGGTATTAAAATAAAATCACGAGTGAAGAGGGCTTGGGCATGATTAGGTTTAGGAAAACTTATCATAGCGGGTTAACGGTAGCGGGCTAACGGGTAGTGGGTTTTAAAAACCTTATTAGCTAGGATCGGCCAGATCCTAGCGGTTCCTACGATCTGGAACGACGATCCCACCGTTCCTACCCCAATTCTGACCCAACCTTCGATCCAGCACGCAGAGTGTGATTTGGGTCATAGGATCCTACGACCCAGAACGCGATTTTGATAACTTTGGAGGCAATAATGATGTGTACACGACTGTAGCAAAGATTTATTTGCAAGGTTATTCTGTTTATGGTATCGACAGATTCTGTTGCAATTGCACTTTTTCTTTTTGAGGATTATCCTTCTCAGTTGAGGCAATTATGATGTGTTCAACAATCTCCAAATCGCTATAATGCGAAAGAGGGAGGGAATTTTTGCTTTTGTCTTTTTAGCAGTCAGATTATTTTTCTATTTTCATTGCATATTTCATGGATGAGACCTGTGAGTTGAATTTGGCACATCTAGCTGTTGCCTCAGACATTAAACTAGCTCATTATGCTATAGGGATTTCTGTGCTTAAACATCAATTTTATTTTTTACCATTGTAGCATATTCATACATGTCGATTCTATAAATCTTATTTTAATGTTTTCAATCTCAATCCTTACTGGTCTACGCAAGGATTGAGATTAAAAACATAGGTTTGAACTACTTCTTTTCCTCGTACTGTTTTTTGTTTAAATTAAAATTTTGGTTTCGATGGTTCCTATCTTTTTTTGCATTATATTTTAATGGACACCGCACTGTTCTTAGGAAACATTAGATACACATGAGTGTGAGCTTTGGTATTCCTTGTATCGTAGAAGAATATCTTTGTATAAAAACAAATTGACTGTAGATTCTAGTGCACAATGAACCAAAATCTGAATGCACTCAAATGTATCTGTGCTCATAAGCAGGAGACTTTGTTTGGTCTTTCAATGGAAATTTAGGAGTGGAATTTGACAGTGGTGTGTTTAAGTGTAACATGCTACTTGGAGTCTTTGACAAAAATCTCATACATGTTTTGGTTAATGTGATAAATAAATAATCCATGCAGAACTATTCTCGAGGAAACCCTTCAAGTGTTTTGTACATCAAAAACTTGGCAAAGGATGTGGTTGCTGATGACTTCTACTTCATATTTGGTAAGGTTTTATTAAGGTGAAGCAAGTTGATGTGAGAAGGTCGTCTTTTGGTTTATTTTTTTTCCTTTCACATTAGGCGACCAAATGTCATATTTATGTATGGGTTCTTTTCTTTTTTGTGCATTTCACAGTCACTTGTAATCATTTTCTGTGTTTGTGTGCAATTACAACAATTTTGTAGGTTCACTTTTTGGGAGTATTGAAGCTGCTAGAGCTGATCTCTCTATTAAGTTAATGCAGGTAAGAATCACATATATAATACAAACCACTGTATTCTATTCTGTACTTCACTGTCGATAATATGCTCCTGATTGAATCAAGATCCTTCAGAGTACAATCCTACTTATTTGAACTTCTGTGTTCTTGTACGTGTCATGCTGATTCCATGAACAGTGATATTTCTGATTCTCTCCATATTTGTTCGAGACTTTGATCTAATATTAACTTTGCAATTTTGGATATCTTTTATGGTATCATATACAAGAATATGGATTGATTATAGAAGTGGAACTACATTGCAAAATCTAAGGGCTAATTTATATTTTTTGTGTTGTTGAAGAGAATTATCATCTTTGGACAGGCTTCTGTCCTCACAGTGACGAGTAACACGATTCTGTATTGAAATGCTGTGCTGCAGATAAATATTCTATGTGATGGTAGAATGAGTTGCTAAATTAGTAAATTTCAGGGATACTGAACTGCAAATAAAGTGCTGAATTCATTCTTTTCATGTATTCCTTCTTTCCTAGTATAAAGCAGTTGCCATTTGATGTGTTTCTACGAAGTCACCTTCCTACCCTTCTTCACGATGAATTCATGGGTATCCATTTACCACACTGATCATGAATTTGTCTTTGTTGGCTGCTAGTCAGTTTGGTAGACAAAATTTGTTTATCCTTCACTGTGATGAATGATGATCATGCATATTCTTGACCTCAATCTGGAAGAATGACATAATGGTCTGGCAAAAACCTTCTTTGGTGTACTTCTACAAATTAGTTCTTATTTGATGATGCTGCGATGATGCTACTGGAAACAAGAACAACAACCCATGGTCAGGGATCTTAGTAACAACTAAATTGATGTGTCTTATTTAGATCTAGAAAATGAAAAAGGTGGTTTTTAGAATAACTCGTATCTGAATTAACTTTATTAGGAGCTACTACTGAAACTGATACATCATGATTTTGCTCATAGGGCGGCTGTATAGAGCTTTCTTCTGAGGCTTTACGTGTATATTTATCTTAGTTTCTGAATATTTTTTTAAGATAAAGATACCTCTAGAAGTGGCAGATTGATGAATGTTTAATAAGTTGTGTTTTAGAAGCCAAAAACTTTACTCTCATTTGGCAACATCAACTAGGTGGAGAGCTTTATTATGCTCAGTGTTAAATATGCTCGTTCAAGTGTTGTATTCATATATATATATATATATATATATATACTTTAACTTACAACAATCACCTCTCTCTATTTTTATTTTTGTAGAAGGCTAAGATAACCATATTAGGTTTTCTTTGTTATTGTTTGATATAATATTCACATACCAATAAGCTCAAGTGAATACTGAATAGTCAACTACTTGTGATGTTTCTATCCGTTTCTAAAAGTTACTTTCAACTCGTCACTTGACAATATGGCAGTTTATTAGGCTATTTATTTCATGAATGATGTTAGAGTTTGACATTGTTGAGGTTTCAAATTCTAGACTATTGTTCTAGAAGTTTAACATGGTATTCATGTACCAGGAAGGGCGAATGAGAGGCCAAGCATTTGTGACATTTCCATCCGTTGATCTTGCTCAGCATGCACTGGTGCGTGTTAAATGAATGGCATTGTATGTCTGTCCCTCCAAATAATTGTGTTACCATGGATATCGATTTTTAATGCCTCATTTGCTAGTGCTACTTGTAGTGCTAACTTCTAACCATTCCCCGTTGGTTTATTAGCTCATGTGGCAATCATGCTTAAAATGATATGGGTCTCTGAACACTTAAATGCATTAGTTACAAGTTAATCCAATTAATATGATTATAGAGTAATTACATGTAAATAATATGAGTGACTTTTGAAGTTTAGTCATTTAATTAGATGGCCAAGGGGAATATCTACCCAATATCAATTATTTTAGAAATTTATACTACTTATTAAATTGTATCTGACTTCATTAAATAAGTGGCTTCCATATTCACAATTGAAGAACATAAATATTTTGGATTTGAGAGCTTAGGAGAGATGTTCCATTGAGCATAAATAAGAGCTGGATCGCTCTCGCTCTAAAATAATTTAATTGTGTACTGTATTAATTTGAAATATGGGGACATGAAATGCCAGGCTTTAATTCTTGATATAAGAACAAAAATTCTACAATAAAATCAAATTATATATTTTTTAAACATGAAATGCTCATTTTCTGTTTACTTGGTCATTTTTGTCATAGTAAGAATAAAAGTATAAAAAAAATATACAATAATCATAACTATTTATCATTGACATACTAATCATAATATTTAATTTTTCTTCTAACAAACATTGATAATGTGGAATTAACATGTATAACTAGTATTTATTGTAAATGTAAATAAATATTCGCAACATGAGTAAAAGCATCAAACTTGAAAATTTACTATGTAAGTTCTTTTGTTTTAAATTTTTGACCTTAAATTATTTTGTTACTGCACAGAATTTAGTCAATGGATACATGTACAAAGGAAAACCAATCATCATTCAGTTTGGTCGTAATCCTGGTATTAGTAAGGCAAACAATTGAATACATCCGAATGCTATGATTGAAGACAAGCTACTGTAAGTTTATCCTTGTTTTGTGCAGCTATTCACTTATGCATGCGTACAAGCAATTCAAACCCAATTTTTTGAATCTATTGATTCCTTAAGACAAGTGATTTGTGTTAGCTCAATCTCCACATTGGCGAGAAACTTCCGAAGCGTGAAATGGAATTGAACATATCTGAATGCTATCATTGTTTTTGCCATGTTAGTTGCTTTTGATTTATGTAAACTCTATATATTTTCTTTAATTCATTTGTAGGGATATATAAGTGAGCCTATTTTGTTGAAGAAGCTAACGAAATGACTGTTAAGTGTTACCACTTGGGTAAACTAGAATGCTGTTGGAAGTTGAAACTTCTTTCATGTGTGCAATAGGTTTAGGAATGTGCAAACTGCAAACATTTTGGAATTCTGCCAGACAGTGAGTTGCCAAGTTCTGAGTCACTGGTTCACCGTATGAGCTGCGTGTATATTTTGGAACCAGAAAGTTCAAATCCAGATAGGTTCAAACCAGATTAATCTGGCTCAACTGGTCTGGTTCCCTTAGGTTCAACTTCGACATTTTGCATCTATGGCTGTCTTTTTTGCAATTTTGATCCTGGAGTCAAATTGAACTTAGTAGGAGTCCATTTTCTGATTATTCCTGATTGGACTGATAAGAGTTGCTATGAAGTTTTACTATGGGTATCTGTTGGTAGCTAGTTCTCAATTTTACTTTAATGCTAATTGCTACATAATCTAGCTCCGTGTAACCTAGGATCTAGTCCCCATCTCTAGGATATATTGGACGCCAGTTAATTTCTCTGGAATTCCTTCTATATCTCTTCCATATATGAGCATACGCTTCTTTTATTACATAGTATTATATATCAATTCTTATCGAATTGATTAAATTTGACTCCTCTTTTTAAGGTAATTTGGAATTCAATTGTAGATAGGTTGTTCAACATTTTTTTTTCTAGAAATTCATTGTGGTTTGGTACTAAATCTTGGAGACGTCTGATGTACGTTATGGAATTCACTCCCTTCTGGCAAAATAAGTCAAGTCGAGCATATTAATTGATGCTATAGGAGATTCCGAGATTGTATATTTTTTCTCATATGATGAACGACTTAATATCGATATTGTTTCTCAGCAGTTAGATATCTTCAATTTTAATTCTCTTAAATATTATTTGTTATTAACTAGTTGGCATCATTAACCAGATTTCTTTTACTTGACAGCCACGGAGACCTTTTTTCACTATTATCTGAATGGATGGAGATCGGAGAAGTCAACCATAATTCACCGAATACATCAAGCTGATCAGCTACTTTACTAGTTATTCTTCATCAGGCTGCAACTTCCTTTGGTGAAATCTTTGGCTCGAATCGTGCTGCTTCTATTATGCATTTTCTCCATGGTTAAATTGTTTTACTTTTACATGGAAAGTAACAGTACAGTGCATGGTGATGCTGTGCTCTATTTTGCAGCCTTTGAAGAAAATTCAACGGGTTTTATTATTTAAAAAAGAATTGTACGAAATCATTGTTTATCAAGAAAATTTATTCTTGTACATAAAAAATGTCACTCTAATTAGTATTAAGCGGTCGTCCTTGCTGACTGGCGACATCAATTCTTGCTACTTAGTTTTCTTAAACCATCGTTCCCGTATGACTCTTTTTGCATGTGAGAATGAGAATAGAAAAACTAGATTTCACAATGCTCGAAGTCTTTTTGAAACAATAACCAGGAGCAGGTTGCTTCTTAAAATAGAATTTATGGCAATTTAAATAGATAGTTCTACTAATTTAGAAGTAGAATTTAACGTTTTTGTTACCTCCTTTTGCCATTGACCTCCCCCTCACCGTCTCCAAATCAAATGTGCGCCTGGCTGCGCTCCCCCCGACTCGCGCCCTTCTCCTCTCGCCGTCCGCTCTCCTATGCCGCTGATCCCCCTTCTACTCCCCTTCCGCATCTACCCTCCCTGTTCAACCGTTGCACCACCTTTAACCATCTTGCCCAGGCCCACGCCTCCATGCTCACCCGCGGCCTCGCCGCCGACAATCACCTCCTCGCCTCCTTCCTTCGCGCCTGCTCTGCCCTCGGCTTCCCGGACCAAGCCTTCCTAGCCTTCCGTTGCGCCCACCGCCCCGACGTTTACCTCTTCAACACCATGATCCGATGCCTCTGCCACACCGATTCCGCCGACCTCGCCGTGGCTCTCTTCCAACGGATTCAAGATGCCGGCTTGCGGCCCGACACCTACTCCTTCCCCTTCGTTCTCAAGGCTGTCGTCCACATGGACATGCTTCCGTTGGGGCGGCAAGTCCACGCGCAGATTGTTAGGTTCGGGCTTGACGCTGACGTCCACGTCTCGACCGCTCTCGTCGTCATGTACTCCAACTGCGGGGACGTGATCGGTGCGCGTAGGCTGTTCGATGGTATTCCTCTGAGGGACGTAGTGCTCTGGAACGCGATGGTCGCGGGCTATGCCAAAGTCGGTGAGGTTGACAAAGGATGTAGCCTTTTCGAACGGATGCCTGAGAGAAATGTGGTCTCTTGGACGACAATGATTGTCGGCTTTGCTAATGCGAACCGTTCGGAAGAGGCGGTTGCTGTGTTTCGCAGAATGCAGCTCGAAGATGGTATTCAACCCGATGAGGTTGCCTTGTTGGCCGTGCTCTCCGCTTGTGCCAGTTTAGGTGCTCTGGATTTGGGGGAGTGGATACACAGATTTATGCAGAAACATGGGTTGAATGAAACTACTCCTTTGACGAACGCCCTGATCGACATGTATGCTAAATCTGGAAACATCAATAAAGCGCTGGAGGTCTTTGAGAATATGAAGCGGAAGAGTGTTATCACTTGGACAACAATGATCGCTGGATTTGCTTTGCATGGCCTTGGTTTCGAAGCTCTTAAAATGTTTCACAGGATGGAAACAGAGAATGTTCGCCCAAATGGTGTAACTTTCATAGCTCTACTGTCCGCTTGTAGCCATATTGGACAAACAGATTTAGGGAAGTGGTATTTTAGCCGCATGACTTCAGAGTACAAGATCAAACCAAGAATTCAGCACTATGGTTGTATGATAGACCTTCTTGGTCGTGCAGGTTGTTTGGGAGAGGCCAGAGCTCTAGTTATGGATATGCCCTTTGAACCAAATGCAGCTATATGGGGAGCTCTTCTGGCTGCTGCTAGAAGCCATGGCGATTCTGAGCTAGGAGAACTTGCTGTGAGGCATCTCATTGAAGTTGAGCCACATAACAGTGGGAACTATATTCTTTTATCTAATATCTATGCAGATAATGAGAAATGGGATGGTGTAGCTAAGCTGAGGAGGATGATGAAAGATAGGGGAGTAGCGAATGTTCCAGGCGCCAGTTCTATTGAAATTGATGGAGCAGTCCATGAATTTACATCAAGAGATGGATCGCATCCTTCTTTCGACAGGATTTATGAACTTCTTCGTGAAATGACTGGGCATTTAAAAATGATTGGCTATGTTCCAAAACTTATTGCGGGGATTTATGGCAGTGAAGAAGGGTATGATTTTACTTGCAACGTGAGTAAACCTCTCAAATGGTAACGACTGAAAAGACCACGCAGGAATTTATGCCTTTGAAGCATGACCGAGGTGCTGTAGCCAAATAGCTATCGCTAAAATCACTTGTGTCAGGCTTCGGTGAAGATGGCCTAAAAGGAATGTCTTGTCCAAATGAAGAGTGAAATAAGAGCAAGGGGATGAAAAAACCACAGGATCAGGATCCACCCGATCTCTGTTTATATCTGAAATGTTCTATAGCTATTGATACAATCACTTATGTTAGACTGTGGTGAAAATGGCCTAAAAGGTATGATGTCTTATCCAAATGAAGAGTGAAATAAGAGTAAGGGGATGCGAAAATGCTTTGCCAAAAGAACAGACAGAATATGATCAATTAATTCAGTTATGAAGATGAACTTCCAAGTGCAATGCGTGATACGAGTTGTGATGTTGATCTTTGTCTTCTCAAAAGTAAAGGTGACTACGTCCATGTTTGAAAAAGCTGCCCAATTTTTTGAACTTCGATCAGGTGAGAGACATGAGTATTCCTCCCTCACTAATCTCGCATGAATTAATTCTCTCCTCATCGTTAAGATTGTTAAAGGTGATGTCTGAACTATTATATCTCATTCTAAATGCAGATGAACATGTCTGCGTTGTTTGAGGTGCTACACTTCCACATTTCATGATCGTGCGAACATGTGATGCGGCTGTATTATATTAGGCGATCTCAAAAATGAAAGATTTTCTTGGTGCAGAGCATATGGAAAACTAATGCCTTGTATCCTCCAGGCAAAGTATCTGCCATCTAATGCAGAATTCGACTGTGGGAAAAAAAGAAAAAAAATCTGCCCCTAGAACAAAGATAATTCTTAAGATCTATACCCTATATGAGTTTTATAATTAATCGTATCAGAGAATAAAATTTATTATTTAACTGTAGATTTGAGACATTTTGAAGAGCACAAGAGTCACTCTCAGCTATGTTCAGAGTTATCTAAATCTCTAGGCGGCTATCCTAGCAGTTTGAAATTTTCTTTTGATGATTTCCATTTTAATATAGGGAACAAAGTACTGTCAATAATCTCAAATCTCTTGATAAGAAACATCAAGACTTGGAAATAAATTTTTCTCCATGATTAGATATCAAAGCTTTGTTAGGATCGGTCACTTTAGTTCTTGAGCTTCAAAGCTTTTGAATGCTTAAAATCATTCTTAGTAATTATTCAGAAAGTAGATTCATGTATTCAAACCAGAATTCACCAATAACTTAAAATAAAGGTGAAATCATCTAAATATATTGTTGTTATGAGTTGCCTGATAAGTTGACTTTTATATGGATCTTTTTAGTTTGTCAAGAACACACCATTCAAAATGATCTATATTGTAGGCTATCCATCATTTTTGTTCATGATAATAAAATGAGTGCGCTAAACTGATAGGTCAAAGAGTGTCTTTTTATCCTTCTGCTTTCTCTTTGTTATGCCATAAAGGTTGCTTCTTTTTAGGATTCAATATCTCTTTTCTACCATCTTTTACACATGATGAGATTAAAGTAAAGTCTTCAATTTAATGCTTCTGTTGTTATATTTATAGAATGCTATATTTGAGGTTGTGTTCATAAGCTGTATTACCATTTCTTTAGAAATTAGATGACATGTGAAGAGAGAAACAGACATGGAACCACATTTATTTTAATTTGATTATTTCTTACACTTGTACCATCACTTTAACAAACTCCTAGTTAAAGTGGTTTCTACAAACATAATTAATTAAGATAATATTGAAATTTAAAGTGCTTCTCTTTCATTCTCCAGGATGGCTAAATTTATAACCTTTCTTGTCCCTTTATGCTTGAGGTCTTCAAGATAATTATTCATGGAAAGGACAACGTTTACTTAATGGTACGGTCAAATTTGTACCCTATTTATTAGATGTTTAAAGAACATGTTGAGTTTGATCCAGGTAAAAGAAGGAAATTTATACATGAATTGTTTATATATGTACGTACATATAAGATTATACTCATTTATACGTATGTGTATTCTTATGTCACATCATGTCATCATCCAACTGTTCCCCACATCATCGATATGCAAACAACAGGCACAGATGTGGACAAAATCTAGATTTAGAACTATTATTCAGCTCACATACATGACAACTCCAAGAATAGTAAACTTAAATTATTGTGAACTTTGGAGCTAGCTCTAGATGTGGTAGCCCCAATAACCTCTTCAAAGGTAACAGATATGATGCAGAATGACAACATATATCTAACCATTTATATATATATATATATATATATATATATATATATATATATATAATAGAATGATGTGAAGATATATAGAATGACATGCATGCAGTACACATGCAGAAAGTCCTCATGCAGTTGTCAGACTTTCAAAGGTACTAATTGACTGCTCTTCCAGTGCAAAATTTATTCTACAGCTTCAACCATACATTACATGATGTAGGACACAGACAATGCTCTCTAGTAGCTAGCTAGCTAGTGATCACATAAGTATATATTGACTACTGCAATTGCTTCCACTGCATACTCAAACTCTCTTGGCATGGCAGATGCATGAAGAACAACTTGGACTAGGTAGATGAGGAGACCTGGCACAGCAACACATGTCATGAACGCTACATTAGTGTATTTGTGATGTAGAGCAAACAGGTAGATTCTGAGAAATCAAGTGTTGATCTTCCAGCTCAGGAAGTGTAAATCTCACCAAGAAGTAGCTTTCACCCATCTGCAAGCTGTGTATGAGGACTCCAAGCTCATTAACAGGAACAAATTCACCTGAGGAGTGGACGAGCATCACATTTTGGCCAAACATGGCTCTCAAGTTGAATGCACCCCTTGGCACTTCTGTGAGAGCTCCATTGATGAACACCGTGATAGTCCCTGTGGTACATAATGAATTGTTGACGATGATGAAGCAGGAGCAGGTAAGGAATTGTCATAAATTCAATGCACTTTGAAGAAAATGTTCCATGTGGAAAAAAAAAGATTAATCTAAGCCACATCAAATTTGAAGTTTATGATACTTTCAATATGCAATTACTGATGTATTCAACTGATGATAAAAGGAGAAAATTGTAAGGAAATATAGTGTCGGTTAATTAACTAATGTCCTAAACACTATAGATACCCAAAGTTTTCTACTTGCGATCGGAAAAACCCAAGAAAAATTGAAACTAATGGGAAAACAAGCATGCGTGACGATAAGAGCAATTTAATTCAATCAAAATTTAAAGAATCACATCTGATTTTGAGTCGATTATAATTCGGATTCAACTGTTCAAGGAAATTAATTACGCTTTAGGGCTTGCCCTCATACTGCATAACACAATTGCTAGCCATGAACTAACCCGGTTGATACTGTAAGAGCGAGGGGTCAGAAGAGCCCTCAAAATTGCCCTTTGTGAATCCCATGGAGGCAGAGAAGGACGAGAAGATGTCATCGACCCTTTCATCAGCCACAAAGCCGTAGGAAGAAGAAGATGACGGTGAAGAAGAAGATGAAGACGGCGCATAGTTAGAAGAGCTGGGAAAGAGGCCACCGGGGCTGGAATAATAACTATGCGGCGATGCGCCTGAGGAGGAGGAGGAGGTGGCTTGATCGTGCGGGACGGAGTAGCCGACTCCGGCAACTTGTGATGTCGCGGCTGATCTGGTATCCGCTGCAAGGCCGGCCTGCAGCTGGCGCTGGCGGCGGCGGGACCTCGACCGCCGGTTCTGGAACCAGTAGAAGACATTGGCGTCGCCGACCGCGCCAAATTTCTCCAGGAGCTTCCGTATCCTCACCGTCTCCTCCTTGGGTGGATTGACCATGCCGCTGTTGAAGATAGACTCCAGTATCAGGATCTGCTCCGGCTTCGGCGTCCACCGCGAGCGCACAGGCTCGGTGACGGCGCTCTCGGCTGGGCTCTTCTTGCTGCTCTCGTCTTGGTTCTGCTCATCCATGGCTACCTAACCTTTTGCCTGAGAGATGAAGAAGAGGATGATGATGACGATGGCAAGCTCAAGCTCAAGTATGGTGTATACAAGTGCAAGAGAAAGGAGGAGGAGGAGGAGGAGAGAGGTCACATTCTATGAGATAAATAGGGGTCAAGAGAGCGACACCAAAACATTGATGTTTACTAAAGGCTTGTGGATTATGCAAGAATGTCTCCTAGTGCGGGGCTGTGAATTAGAGAACGACAAGATGGTGTATAATTGGACAATCAAGTGTATTCTATTCCCTTAATGGTACTGCTACTAAAGGTTAGATAATCTTCATCGTGCTTCTTTTCTGACAAATTAAGAGATGGATATGGATCTAGCTCAGAGATACCATTCTTGCTTCATTACGTGGATCTTAATCTTGTTTGATGCTCTTTCAGGCAAGGCTAATGGCACTGATTGGCTTCGCTTAGCATAATCATGTGCAGATATCCGAAAAGCACATCAGGGTTTGGCAGTAGCTGCATGTGCAAGCTGAAGAACACACAAGAAGGGATGATCTCACGGTAAGCGGCATGGAGGAGCAAGGAATTGGCAGGATGGCGAGGAAGGCAAAGGCAAGGGCAGTGCAGGGGGAATGAAATTTGTCTTTTGTCCTCCACACAGGGGGGCATGTGATGTTTGCTGCATGCTAGCTAGCTAATTAATTATCAAAGCACGCATGTGTGCAACACTAGAAGGGAAGGGGGGGAGGAACCATCCAAACTCAGGCGTGGTCAATGCGGAGCACCCTTCCATAGATTTTAGGGCTGACGTGGCAGTAGGTGGGGCATTGGCTTGCAGGGAAGACAACAAAAGAGAGCAGGAGACCGCCACAGAAAGAGAGAGAGAGAGAGAGAGTCCAAATGAAGTACAGGAGAGGGCAAAGGCTGGAGGCCGAGGGTTGGGCCGGAGTTCGGTTTCGTTTGCCTTGTTGTCGCAGGCACAAACCGACGTCGCGTAGACTGCGGACGCTCAGATTGTTTTGATTTCCTTCCCCTTTTCCTTTTATATATATATATATATATATATATATATATATATATATATATATAAATAATATAAGGAAATATTTTTTCATATTTAAAATATTTAAAAAAACACAATAAAAAATAGTCGGTGATATTGTCACTAGATGATTACAATGACGACGATGATGATAATACCGATAAGATAGCCGTAATAATGAGACCGTCTCGAACTCTTGACTTTTGTTGTCTTCCATAGCACTAATATTTTTCAAAAGAAAAATGTATATATTTTTTTTCTCTTCAAAAATTTCTTTCTCTTTTGTTGTCTTCTTTGAAGTTACACCAATAGTATCACAAACAATATTCATAGCAATGTCAAAACACATGGGGTCAAACAAAGGAGAAAATGTTGATGAAATTAAAATTAGGATTTAATACTTATTTACAATTTACATTTAATGTTTGATGAAATTAAAATTAGGATGAAATATTCAACATTAATTTTCCGAATCATTTAGAGGGAACACAAAAAAAGAGAATGAATTTCACCGATGAGTGGCCTAAAGCTTGTGAACAAAAAGACAAGCCGATGGATTTGTCAAAGTATGAAGGCAGTGGAATCTGCCTAATCCCAGCTTTTTCCCACAACAAAGAAACATGAGACATCGTTTGTCTACCTTTCCACGCCTTTCACTTTAATTAATCAGCTCTTCCTACCTATAAACTAGCCCTCCACCACTCAATTTATTCTAATTTATCATTGTTTTTTATACAAATATATCCTTTTCTGTATTTTAAATTACATTAATTAATTGTATTTTTAAAGATGGGCCCTCCATGTGCTACAATATCGAGTTGAGGTCCTCATTGATTCGGCCTGAGTTAATCAATGGGTCGAGCTTGTTGCTTTCTGTGTTTTTTTCTTCTTTAATTTTATATTTTACAGGCCGGCCGGAGGCGCTTGAGATGATTGACAGCAGGCATGAAGCATGCATGCATTTCTGTGCTCTCTCTCTCGTCTCACTAAATTGAAGTCACTTTTCATGCAAGTACAATTGAATATTAATTAATGTAGGGTGGTATTAGTCTAAATTTAAAAAGAGTGGAGTGTAAAGAATTGAACATTAATTAATATAAGGGTGAATGATGCATAATTAGTATAAGAATTTAGGGTAATACTGACTATTATTATCGATTGTCATTGTAGTCGGCAATTTAACCACTCTAGTGTGGTACTAGTCGATAGTAGCATTAAGAATTAGGTAACTTATTCTCTAGAATCGTTGGATCACGAAGAAAAATAAGATTCATATATTTCGATTTTGCTAATGTGTACTATAGTACCTGCTTTAATCTAAAAAGAGGGGGAAGTAGAACTAAGTCAAGACGATATGGATCACCACTTCTTTTTCGCCAAACATCTTATCATTTTTGAAAGAATATTTCTATTCAATTTTCATTCAAGAGTTTTTATGTGTTTTTATACCCTTTTTTGAGACATCGAAAAAGAAAAGGGATAAATTCCTTTTCTTAGGAATACATACAAGAAAAAGGATAATGGTAAAAAGAATTGGGTGTTATCATAGTATTAGCTAAGTTCATGGGCAGAGATAAACAAACTTTCTCTCGAAAGAGCAACTAAGCATAGACATCTCAGGTAATCCAGTCTTATGGTTTTTCGTTATTCACATATGGGCTTTTTTTCTTAGGTGCTCATTTTGTTTGTGCTTTTAATTTAATGTTTCTATTCAATAACTGTGGTTCATTGAATTCATCGTTTGGGCTCATAACAAATTAAAGTCGCTGAAAATCCGACAATGATATATAAGTTGTTTAATTTTTCTAAGACTATCTTTCTAAGCATGTTATTACTATAGCCTCAAATTAAGTAAGTGTAACTAGTATTTGGGCAATCTTTCCTTTCTTATTAGAAATAATATATTTTTTTGTTTGTGCACAAAGTCACATTATATATACATATATTAATTGTGAACAAGGATGCTTTTGGCTGCTTGTCGGTAGTGGCGAATCCTTTTAATCCATTGAGCTAGTGAAATCATGACTAGTGCTGCCTTCTTTTGTTCAAGTTCAATTGATCTTGAGTAATGATCCTCAATCTTTTTTTGATGTAGTGAGATATATGTTCAAGCTCATTAAACATTCTGTCTCTAATCCTCAAGTCAAATTATAGCAAAAATGTTGAAATAAATCATATGTAGAAGAGTTGTGCAACGTAAGAATGACTAATTTGACGGATCTTGTTGATATAACAAATGATGAAAACTTCTCCGATATGATAATCTAACTCTAGATTCTAGGCTTCTAGCCACTAATCAAGACGAACAGTTAAGCACAATTAGGTCAATGATTAGCTATTATATTCATCATAGTCAATGTGATTGGGCAAAGTTTCCAAAAGACATTGACATCAAAAGATTAGATTAGTTCCATCAACCAATTATAAATTATATATTAAAAGTACAACTAATCATCTTATAAAGATGACTGTAACTGAACTCAGTTTAAGATTACAATGGTAGGATAATATAAAAAAATTAAAACCCTAATTAGGTCACGAGCTTATAGAGAATTAAGCAAATGATAATAATAAATTTACTTTTTCTTTTTTGCTCTTCTTTTGGCTTTAAAAGTACATAGACTTAGTCCCACATCCGCATGAGGTTGCAGTTCATCAATAATAATTCAGAGAAAAGCTCAGACAACTGAGCTAAGAAAGAAGAAGCACACATGTTCTTGCCCTTGGCAATGGGCATGAGAGCAAGGCATGAGAGCAAATCAGCCGCGCAGCGGGAGACAGCACAGAATATAAGACTTAGGCTACAGCTTTGGTTGTTCATTAGTTTATTCACAGATCGCTAGCTGTGGAGGGTTTGGCTAATTGGTATGTTGGTGGAAGCACCCCTAATCCTGGGGCAAGTGGGGGACTCCTTTTGTAGGAGTGTTGATGGATGCAGGTGTTCTAATTGGTCTGGTGGCGCTCCAACTTTCCATGACTGGTGGAGTCTTATCAAGAATATAGCATTGGAACATAGCATCTGTAGCTCTGGAAGGGGAGGGGGGAGTCTAATGTCGCCTGCATTCCCTTGGTGTGGAGAACTGGGTACAAGATCCAAGCGCCTAGGGTTTGGGGGTGGGACAGCGTAGGGTTGAATTTTGTGCATGGAATGAAGGACAGGGAAGGGAATTATGAGCTTTGATTAGGGGTGGGAGAGGACAAGCAACAGTGGACTTGGCTAGGTCCCTATCGAAGCTCAATGAAGCCCCACGCTGATGAGATTTGATTAGGGTTCTCTCTGGAAGTGAGGGGAGAAAGGGAAGAGCTTGTTGCATGCGTTTTCTGGGGTTTTACTGCTGAACTTACTCGCGCTTCTTGTTCTGAATAACTCTGCAAGGAAAACATACAGGGACATTTTGATGAGAGCATCTGTTCGTAGAGATGAAAACAAGGTTCATGTTCATTTGATGAATGTGAAATCTTTTTTACAGAATTAAAAGCAAATAAGAACAAACATTTGATTTTTTTTTTTTTGTCCAAACATTTGGACATACTACACTATTTTATTTGTTTATTGCTCCAGGTAATTAGTGAGAATTTAAGTATAGTTAATTCAAAATTATTCATTCTTATCATGAATTTTCTCTTATTATAATAAAAAAATTTGATAAAATTCTAATTTTAAAAAAAAGATAAAAAAAAATCCAGCAAAGAATCTATATGTAGGGATAGATACGAAGTAGTCTACAAAGTCAACACCTGTAATATTGATGCCAAATTTTAACTATAGGAAAGGGAGACTTTTTTGTCCCTCATTAGCTGTCATACATTGTCCATACTAAAGCGAAGGCACAAGAGAAAATGGGCCTCATCTGGGTTGTTCGTTGGGCTCCCAGATGGGGCAGCGCCATCATAACATGGGCTGAGATTTAATTTGGGCTTGGTAAATGTGTCATTTTGGTGCCACAAGCAATTCGGGCTTGCAGATTGAGCAAGGCTGGGCCACGAGTTGCTATGGACTTTCTGCGATAGTGGGCCTATATAAGACTTTACAACTCCAATGTGAAAATATTTTAATTTTTTTAGAATTGTTGGTAATTAATTACCTCTTGGTCATTTGCACCAACTTATGGTCTCTTCTCATTAGTTTTATCCAAAAATTGGGCCATTTCTAATTAAAATGAGGAAACTATCAATATATTTAGTTGATTGCTTAAGGTCATATTTTCTCTCCGTTCTATTTCTCGGAGAGAACACAGAGAAGAAAAGAAAAAGGAAATTCACTTTTCCTTTATATCTTTAGAGGGAAGAAAAAAACTATTATTTAGAAATTATTTATACCCGAATTAGGGAAAAAAAAAAGAAAAGCATACATTAACTTCCCTCGGCTATATACGCAACTCCTACCCCTCTTTCCTCCCTTGCCCCTACCTCTTTGCCCTCCTCCTCCTCAGCATTGCCCTCCTCCTCTCCTCTCCCTTCTCCATAAGCCTCCTTCCCCTCCTTCTCTCTACCCTCCCTCCTCACCAGCACTGCCCTCCTCCTCACTCATCGCATGTAGTGCTTTACAGTTCTTCTCCACTCTTCTCCTTTCCTCTCCTATCAACTCCATACACTGCCCACTACTCAGAGCATTGCTCCGGGGCCACACCGGCCAACTTGTGCATCTAGCAATAATATAATTTTCAAGTCTATGTTTTTTTTCTCCCCTTTTATTTTATTTTCTCTCAATCTTTTTTATCTTTCTATTTTCTTTCTCTCAAGAAATAGACATAGTGAGCTCCTACAAATACTGAGCGTTTAAGGTTGCTCATTTTAGAATCTTATTTTTCTCTCTTAATAATAAGTTCTTTTGAGAAAATTTTTTATGCAGGATCACTACATAGAAAATTGGGAAAGGATGTTATCATCACCCTTGATTTGGCTACTTAATTTGTGTTATTCAATCTCAATTTTAAAATTTGCGCATACCATAAATCACATAACCAAATCAAGGATGATGATGATACCCTTCCTCATTTTCTTTAAGTAGTGATTTTGTCTAGAAATTTTTTTTAAGTTATCTAAGAATTGAACCCTATATAGTCCAAAATGGGGACTCTTGTCATACTATAGCAAAGCAAATAAAAGAAATCATATATATTAGTAAGGATATGTAAGTGTGTTTCGTTTTAGCAAAGAATAATAGCAAGGAACTAAATGAAAAACTTCAATAAAAAGAAACATACAAAGTTACAAATTTGGTCAAATTTGACTACCATTAATCGTGGAACCCAAAGATACTTTGATCAATTAATAAATTGATGGCGAAACGTACAAGATGTGAGAGCGAAGACAAGGAAAAGATGCTCACCTTGTGTGTTTTATAAATCAGGGGAAGATCCAATCCGTGCTGTCAATTTCGTCAAAATCATAGAGCTCTTGGTCAACACTTCTACGCGTTCAATATGTATTATAATATAGGGTAGGACGGTAGGATTGCCAATTTTCACTTTGGTCCCTCCATGTTTAAACAATTATCTTCAAGCCCTATTTTATAAAATTCTAATTTACAGCACCATTTAATTGAATATAAAAAGTGCTAACAAAAATTATAATTATAATCATATGATAAAGACTTGTGACTATTTGATTAACAACGCTTATAGGACCTATATTAATGTGCTTAATTAGACAATTATTATACACTTATTCACATATATGAGGATTGTAAGCTAATTTTGCATATAAATAGTTTGTGATTAAAAATTATTTAGAAATACTTAATTTTCCATTAAAGACATGTAATTTATTTTCGAGAGTGTCCATTTTAATAAAAATTTAAATCCCACGGATAACCTATAATTTTAAAGGGCTTCTAAAATTCATAAATTAGACAAGGGGCCTAAACCTAAATTTTGTAACAATAATGACGAAAATGGGATTTTCTTCGCAAAAAAAGAATAACTTATTGGGTGGAGAAGGAACTATGGTAGTGTAATGGTTGACCTAATGCCGTCACCTCCTCCCTTTGACTTCTTCCCAAAGTGGACCCCTGATGTTTCCCTTCATAGAAGATAAATTTGTTTTCTTCCAGCAATTTGTGATTGAGATTGCATCCACAAGAGTAGTTGGATGGATTTAAGTTAAATTTAATGTTCAAATTAAACACATACATTAAGTTATGTCCCCCTCACACGGTTTCTTCTAGGAGCAAACTATTTTCTTGAGGGATGAAAAGAAAAAAAACCAAGTTTTACCGGTGGAAAGAGCAAATAGAAGTATGACTATTAACTCTAGGGCTGATAAGTGCCATCGGGTGGGGTACGGCTGATAAGTGCCATTGGGGTAGAACACTTATTTTATAAAATATCAAATCATAAATCTTTTTCTTGACCCTATAACTAATAAATCAGAATCAACACTTTCTAAGTCTATAAGAGAAATAGAATTTATGTATAACTTCATAATTCTTAGCTATCTCTCAAATATTCTATATAAAACATATAGAAAATACAAAATAGCTAAAGAAATCTGGATAGCCATTCAAAGACATTTACTTAAAAAAAAGGTGTAAAGAGATTTATAGCTTCCTATAACTTTCCTATAAATGATCAAATTAATAAATTTCAAAAATATGATAAATGAAATACAACTAAGTGGTTCTACCTTTAATGAAACTTTTATAATCACATCCCTCCTTAGCAAATTGCTTCTATCTTGGTTCAAATTTGCTCAAGATCTTAGGAGATCTATTAACCAAAACTCTGTAAGAGAAGTAATCCAAACAATCAAGATAAAGGATCAATTCAGACTAAGAGAATCAAAATCTGACCACTCTAGGAATAAGATATATCTCATAGAATCCGGGAGCCTTCCCTCATGTTCTAAAATCAAATTTTCAATATAAAAAATTTTAAAAACAAAAAGGTAAAAATCCTAGGACCAATTCAAACCCAAATAAAAAAAATTAAATAACCTCAAGGAAATAAAAAGGTACCAAAGCATATTCTGGTATGTTTGTGGAAGGGACAACCATCATGCTCTGAATTACTTTTATAGAAAGACTCAAGATTCAATGGCGTTGAGATAGCAGTGTGTCACGACATAGGGCGTCGAGACAGGGCAACAACGGCGAGGGGAGTCGAGGCACCGGCATGTCACGAGCTAGGGTGCCGAGATAGAGTGACGGTGAGCGGCGTCGAGACAGTGGTGTGTCGCAAGCTAGGGTGTTGAGACAGCGACGACGGCGAGCGGCTGATAGGCTCCGCAAGTGCACGGACTATCGAAGTAGTAAATAATATCATTCCCACAGGGAGCAGGTGTCAAGTACCGACCTTTAGTGTTATTGAAAGCTAGATAATTCAAACTCAGAATTAAAGAATTACACTAAAACTAAATTATCTAAATTATCGAATCAAGAAGTCGACGACCTTAAGGGAAAATTACAGTTTAGGAAGTGTTCGGAACTTCAGGTTTCACCTCGTTGAAATGATTAAATGCAAAACAATGAATCAAATTAAATTAGAAAACGGATCTCCTTCTCTCGAATCTCAATCTGATAGTAAACAACTTAAGGCGATCATCCTATGGTACGGATTACCTTCTCTCGAAGCGCAATCCGGTGCCTACTTAAGCTAATTTCCTACTCTCGTAGCAAAACTAACTTAAGAAAGACCCAACGGGCTCTATGATGATCGTGAATCCTCGAGTGACGTTAAACGACTCTCACAATTCAAGTCACAAGTTTAAATGAGAACTATTGAGTGTTACGATTCACCTCTCAGTACTTCTTGTAACACTTAACACATACGAATGTTTCATCAGAACAATCATACGCAATAAGCACAACTCATTCAAATAAGTAAATTTACTTAAAATCACACTGAGATTCATAAAAGATGTTTTACATGTGTAGATATGTTCAACGGGCTACGCCCGAGTCCCGAACTAGGGTTTAGTCTAGAAAATACATCATTTATCAACTAAAAACCCAAGTAAAGATACTCGAAAAGAAGGGAAATTATAATCCAAGGGCAGGAGACGACGAATCTTCAGTCCTCTCTCGAAAGCCCCAAAGAATTCGGTCGAATCAAGCTCTCGAATGTAGATTTTCGCCCTAGGTCGCGTCCTTCACGAATTTGAACCCTATAACAGCCTAATAATCTCGATTATATGCCTCAATCGAAGCCTTGGGCGGTTAGGAATGCTAATTGGGAATTTTTCCTAATTTTCTGGCATCTGGAGAGTCCAATTTGGTGGAAAACAGACGAACGGTCGCGAACAGCGTACGCGAACACGACCGTGATGATGAACACGGCCAGGCCGTGTCGGCTGCGATGAACTGCGGATAAGTAAACATGGGCATGATGGCGAACACGGGCAAGCCGTGTTCAGTTCGGTGAGTTTCTGATAAATGAACACGGCCGTGTGTCTAGACACGGGCAAGCCGTGTTTGTCTCGAAAAATTCTGGAGCACCCGAACACGGGCGTGCGCACAGCGGTGATGAGTTCGGCCAAAGCTGGAATTTCTGTCGAACACGGCCGTGACGATAAGCACGGCCAGGCCGTGTTCTCCTCGTTACATGTAGATGCTGATGCCGCGATGGACACGGCCATGACTGTAAGCACGGGCAGGCCGTGTTCAGCATAGGAAGCTCCAAAAATTCTAAAATTTTGCCTGTCTGATGCTTGTAATATGCTGATCCTTTCCCTAACTTCAAATCTCGAATAAACTCCACGAAAATAAATGATAATGACCTGTATTTCATAAAGAAATAAAAAACAGTTAAGATTCTATACTTTATGGGAAAAAGGTATCAAATTGTGACATAAAATAGAAGTTAAGCCTCAAATGATGGTATAAATTAGACTCTAAATCCTATAAAAATTACACCTATCAAAATGTCACAGACTTAAAATCTTGCTTGTCCTCAAGCAAAACTAGTTAGAAACCAAAGGGTAATGAAAGGAGAATATTCTAAAGCTAAGGCACTTACTAAGCAGAATTTACCATTACACCCAACCTTAACTTTAGAAGAAATATGAGATACAATTAATACTGAAAACAGAAATCAATTCGATAGGTTGTACCTCAACATCAGAACAAGGATTAAGCACTATGCATACTACAACTAAACATTATTATCAATTCCTGCTGAAATAACCAAACTAATCAGAATTTATCAGGATGTGTTTATTCTCAACATTATAGGTATGGAATCATGAATTATCATCGGTTGGCTCAAGCTACTTCCCTGAACTAACTTGACACCTTGTGACGCGAAGGACAAATATTTGTGATGAATGCACCCCCGGTACTTAGTTAACAAGTAAATTTAGACTGTGTACACCACATAATGTACACAAACTCATTTCTTCACCCTAAAGTAGAAGAAAGCGGAGTTTTTCACTCTCCCCGACCCCTTCTTTTCATTTCATGACCCTTTATTCTCTTTTTTTTATGTCGTCGATAGTGCCAAGTGAAATGAAACCTTTGGATTCATTTGCACTTAGGTACCACTGCCCCTTTTTTTTGTTTGTTTTTTTTTAACATCCATGGTATCTCCTGTTTAGATGGGTCAATGAAAGGAATACAATAATGAAGTTATAGTATGGAATTATGCATTAAAACTAAATCCGAAGGAAAGGTTACCTATTGAATATCATTCATGCTACAGTAGAAATCATACTCAATTATAATCTACAAGTTAGGTAATAGTGTAAAAGTAAGTCAAAATAAGAAGCACTGTAACACAAGAAAAATCCATACTTTCATGCCACAATGGTAACTCAGACGAGCTTAATGATTCAGACAAGTTAAGATAGCATAAGCATCACAGGACTTAGAAGTTTGACGCAATCACAAAATCAAAATATGAAAAACATCTAAGAACCTCAGTGCATGACACGTCACAAAATATATAATAAATAAAACACACTAGCCACGATAAAAATCACTAAACCACTAACATAAACAATAGTACTTACACAAGTACATAAACTCATAAGCACGAACACGAACAAAAGAGGGAGAAACCCTCTAGCCACGGCAAAGAATTGCATAGTCTCCTATGCAGTCAAAAGTACAGGATAACATAGCAAAGTAAGCAACTTACTAAATATGAAACAAGATCACCAGTCACGAGTATTCATGCGCCGCAGCATCTCCTGGATAGCTCAATGGTCCTTGGCCTGAAGTTGACCTTGGCGAGCCAGCTCGGTCTCAAGACTCCCAAGCGCCGTAACACATCCTGCATCTCCAAGCGGTTCTCTTGCTGGTCCTCACGAATCGCCTTAAGATAGCCTTCGATACTGGCATAGGCGTTCGCGGTGGACGCGAAAGAAGAAGGCTCGCCATGACGGAAGGTGCGGAAGGACGGAGAAGGTGGCACAGTCTCCATCGGAGTGTCATCATCAGGTAGCGGAAGCATATGCCAATTCTGCCTCTCGCAGATGGTGGTGCGCTCGGGGCGTGGAAGTAGCATCGTGAAGTCGCTCCCACGAAAGAGGAGGCTGAAGGCGTCACCCTCACGGGCGATCATCTTCATCGCCTGACACGACTCCAAGTCGACGCGGGTGCTACCGCGCGCCTGCTCCAATCCATAGGGCTCAATGCCCATAGCAGTAGCTATCGAAGTGATGAGGCCTCCACAGGCAACGACCCCCTTCTGTGCGCTGGCCGACTTCTGCAATTGTTTAATCAGATAAAAAGCAGTATTCAACTTGCATGAGTGTACCATAGCCCAGAGAAAGAGTAGCTTCGTCTGGCGGACGAGACCGTCGCTCTCCCCGCATGCGAAGAGCGTGTGGGCCAACACCCGATGCACAGTGATAGCACGGGTTGCTGACATGGCTGGCCCGCACCGTCCGGGAGAGATATGGGCGCTCGCCAGTGATAGCCGCCCAGAAGTCCTGCTCATTGTATCCCTCTGGTGGGTTGCGAGTACCGTCCTCCGAAAAACCAAAGATCTGGTTTATCTGCGACAATGTAAGGATGTGATCTTCGTTCCCCAGTCGAAAGGAGACAGTGCCGTCGTCGTCGTCATTATGGATGTCCACGTTGATCTCGAGGGACGACATGAACTCCAAGGTAATCGGCACATAAGTCACCGGTGCCATCCGGAAGAACTCCGCCCAGCCGATCTGCTGATACATATATAAGACGTCGTTGTGGAGGCCTAGTGTCGCAAGAGTCACCTGGTCAAGATAGCGGGTGGTGACGACCCGCCGAGACACCAAAAGATCATAACGCTCCTTCTGCGCGGCGTCTCGGAAGAGTGTACCATGCTCATTCGGTTCCTACTCCATGGCCGGTCGCTTGGAAGTAGACTTCCGAGCTATAACCTTCATGCGTCGAGACATGGTGAAGGGGTGGCGGCGGCATAGAGAACGGGCGTGAACCCTAGGTTCCGCCGCCGCGTGTCTTATAAGCTAAGACCCGTGATATAAACACGGGCGTGATGAGGTGCACGGCACGACTGTGTCGGGCTCGGCGAAATCCATTTGACGCGAACACACCCATGAAGAGGAACACGCCCAAGCCGTGACAAGCGCGGAAATCATCCGAAACACGTTTACGTCCGTGACTATGAACACGACACGCCCGTGATGTCTGCGGCAACATGCTGAAAATCTGCGAGCTGAGCACGGCCGTGAAGGCAAACATGGCCAGGCCGTGTTCATCTCGTCAATTCAAAAAAAAATTCCCTGAAAATTGCCAAAAATTCCCAGGATTAATATTATGCTATTCAATGTATAAAACATGTAAAATAATGCCATGGGATATCACAAAAATTATGAAAACAAAAAATATAACAACAAAACAATCACAACGACAATAATTAAGTGTGTCTAACCATACAACACAAAAGATAAAGCCATGGGGTGCCTCCCATGAAGCGCTGATTTAAGGTCAGTAGCTTGACCGATGATCATGCCTCAGCATTAATGAACGTCTGGTGGATCAGAGGCAGAAGAAATGGCATGGAAATGCCCCTTTCTTCTTCGCCTAAAAGTAACACCTATAGAGATAAGCAGCAGTAATAATAGGTGTACATAGGTCAATGTCTGAAAATCATGCAAAATAAAAATATTTTTAAGTTCACTGTCTGTCTTTCTGAAAAATAACAAATGTTCCTCTTCATCCCCATCATGAAAAACCGCGATGCAACCAGAATCAGGGTCCGCATCAAACAAGTCATCCAGAGTGGTCCGGTCCTTCCTCATCAATGTGGCACCTGCTTGCATATCGGTGCAAAGGTGGGATGCAAAAAAATCTCACTTGGCCTTTGAACCTTCGGCAAGCAGAGGTACTGTCTCGACACTATAGCAGGAGCCTAAAAAAGAAGAACCTAGCATATCAACAGATAAATGGAAATCCAAAATAGTATCACAAAAGTTCAGAGAAAGCTTCCCCTTCTTGACATCTATAACTGCTCCGGTGGTACCTAGGAAAGGGCGACACAAAATAAGAGGTAATCTGGAATTTCCGGACATATCCAAGACTACGAAGTCGACAGGAACATAAAGTTCCCCAACTTTAATTGGGACATCCTCTACTATTCCCACTGGGCGGTGTATAGAGCCGTTCGCGAATTGGAGAGCTATAGGCGTGGGTTTCATGCCTCCCAAGTCCAGATTTTTGAATAGGGAGAGGGGCATGATACTCACATTGGCCCCCAAATCACAGAGCGCTCTCTCAATAGAAAAATTACTGATACTACAAGAGATAGAAAAACTACCAGGGTCAGGAAGTTTTGTAGGCATCAGCGAGCTATACTGTCCTATCAATGCTTTAACTATTAGTGGTGGGCAGTGAAGGAACAAGGACTTGCTCTAGTGTGACCTCTGACTCTATGGGCATTTTCTTAGAATACTGGACATCTGAGCTTTGCTCTTCAGACTCTCCATCAAGCACTTCTCTAGGCATCATCTAAGGATCTTCCATTTGAGTTCCACTGCATGTAACAATCACGTTGCAGTGCTCCTTTGGATTTGCCTCGGGCTGAGAAGGAAGCTACCCCAATGGCCTAGAGGTTGAAACTGCTTGCTGAGCAATCTGGTTCTCCAGCATCCTCGAGTGCGTGATCAATGAATCCACCTTTGAATTCAATTGCCCCACCGTAGAACTCAATTGCCTAATAGACTCGTCTACATCTTCATTTCGCTTAGACTGAGTGGTGATGAAGTTCTCAAGCAATATTTCCAAATTGGACTTCTGTGGTTGGTTGAATTGTCGGGGTGGAAGTCCAGGTGGTGGCCTAAAGGATGCCTGAGGGAACTGATTGCTATTAATTCCCTACTGCGCCTGATTGGTGAAGTTCTGGGGAATCGCCTGGTTCTGGTTATTCCGGTAGGAGAAGTTGGGATGATTTCTCCAATCGGAATTATAGGTGCTGGAAAATGGATCATTCTGTGGCCTCTAATTGAAATTGCCTATAGCGTGTACCTAATCTACAGACACATCAGGAGAAGAAGAAGGTGCCATTATCTGGCAGTTAGTAGCACCATGTCCCAAGTTACCACAAACTTCACATGTGATTGGATTTATAGACGATGTATTAAAATTCATTGAAGTTAGTTGATGGGATAAGGAGTCAACCTTAGCCGCCAACGAACTCAACATGTCAAGATCATGCTTACCTCCTCCTCTTACCGGGACATTTCTCTCACTCGTCCATTGGTAATGATTTAGAGCCATGTCCTCGATCAAATTCATGGCATTGTCAACGTTTTTGTTCATTAGCGCTCCGCCCGCGGCTGGGGCTGTTCAAAAAACCAACCGAACCGAAAAATCGACCGAACCGAACCGAATGGGCGGTTAACCGAATGGATCGGTTCGGTTCATGGTCGGTTTTTTGGGTATAATGGTTCGGTTCGGTTCGGTTATGGTTCAGGGAAAAAAATTTCACCGGTTAACCGAACCGACCGATATATATATATATATATATATATATATATATATATATATATATATCTCAAAATAATTTTGATTGTATATCTAGTGTAATGGTTAAAGGTTATTTTGTAAGTTAGTAGGTCATGGGTTCAAAACCCATTCACTACAACTTAAAAATTAATTATTTTACATATATAATTATCAAATAATAATATTTAATAATTAAAGTTAGTTTAAAAATTAATTTTTAAAAATATTTAATAGTCAAAGTCAACTTTTAAAAATAAAATTTAGTAAATAAATTATAATCGGTTAACCGTGGTTAACCGGTACCGGTTAACCGTTTGACTGGTTAACCGTTTGACCGGTTAACCGGTCCAACGGTTCGGGAACGGTTCATGATTTTTCCGAACCGATTAGTTCGGTTAACCGGTTGACCATGGTCAACGGTTCGGTTAACCGAACCATGAACAGGCCTACCCGCGGCTGCATCTACAGACAAACGAGTATTATATAAAAGACCGTTATAAAAAGTGTGTACAAGTACCTATTTTTCCAGTCCATGATGTGGGCACAATTGTAACAACTCCTTGAAACGGTCCCAGGCCTCGTTTAGTGACTCGCCTTCCCTCTGGCTGAAGTTCGTTATTTGGTTCCTCAATTGAGCCGTCTTGCTCGGCGGGAAATACTTGGAGAGGAACGCGTGGGAAAGCTGTTCCCACGTTGAAATGGAGCCTTGAGAGAGGGACTGTAGCCATGCTCGCACGCGGTCCCTAAGGGAAAAGGGAAAAAGACGTAAGCAGATTACATCAGATGTTACCCCGTTTATCTTCAGGGTATCATAGTATTCTAAAAAAAATTGATAAATGTAAGTTGGGGTCTTCCTGTGGTGAACCGCTGAACTGATTCTATTGAACCATATGCACAAGGACCGGCTTTATCTCAAAGTTATTTGCTTCGACCGCCGGTCGAGCAATGCTAGAGTGCAGGCCCTGTACATTGGGTGCAACAAAATCTCTGAGTGAGCGGTTCTGGCCCATTATAGTAGTCGGGTTCGAATGGGCTTCCTCAAGCTTTTGATCGTGAACTTTCCTCAGAGCTCTAAAGGTCCGTTCAATCTCGGGGTCTTCTGGCACTAGCTGACCTGTTCTAATGGTTCTTGGCATGCATAGGGTTAGTAGACCAGAGAATAATAATATAAGCTTGAAGAATGAAAGAAGACAAGAAATATGAACAAATCAAATAAAAGAAAAGAAAAAGCAAACAAAAACAAAAAATATCTAGTCTATCAATTCAACTAATTAATCGATATTGACTACATCTTGCTCCCCGTCAACGGCGCCAAAAACTTGATAGGCTCTGCAAGTGCACGGACTATCGAAGTAGTAAATAATATCGTTCTCACAGGGAGCAGGTGTTAAGTACCGACCTTTAGTGTCATTGAAAGCTAGATAATTCAAACTTAGAATTAAATAATTACACTAAAACTAAATTATCTAAATTATCGAATCAAGAAGTCGACGACCTTAAGGGAAAATTACAGTTTAGGAAGTGTTCGGAACTTCAGGTTTCACCTCGTTGAAATGATTAAATGCAAAACAATGAATCAAATTAAATTAGAAAACGGATCTCCTTCTCTCGAATCTCAATCTGATAGTAAACAACTTAAGGCGATCATCCTATGGTACGGATTACCTTCTCTCGAAGCGCAATCCGGTGCCTACTTAAGCTAATTTCCTACTCTCATAGCAAAACTAACTTAAGAAAGACCCAATGGGCTCTATGATGATCGTGAATCCTCGAGTGACGTTAAACGGCTCTCACAATTCAAGTCACAAGTTTAAATAAGAACGATCGATTGTTACGATTCACCTCTCAGTACTTCTCGTAACACTTAACACATACGAATGTTTGATCAGAACAATCATACGCAATAAGCACAACGCATTCAAATAAGTAAATTTACTTAAAATCACACTGAGATTCATAAAAGATGTTTTACATGTGTAGATATGTTCAACGGGCTACGCCCGAGTCCTGAACTAGGGTTTAGTCTAGAAAATACATCGTTTATCAACTAAAAACCCAAGTAAAAATACTCAAAAAGAAGAGAAATTACAATCCAAGGGTAGGAGACCACGAATCTTCAGTCCTCTCTCGAAAGCCTCAAAGAATCCAATCGAATCAAGCCCTCGAATGCAGATTTTTGCCCTTTTGGCCCTAGGTCACGTCCTTCACGAATTCGAACCCTGTAACCGCCTAATAATCTCAATTATATGCCTCAATCAAAGCCTTGGGTGGTTAGTAATGTTAATTGGGAATTTTCCCCAATTTTCTGGCATCTGGAGCGTCCAATTTGGTGGAAAACGGACGAACGGTCGCGAACAGCGTACGCGAACACGACCGTGATGATGAACACGGCTAGGCCGTGTCGGCTACGATGAACTGCAGATAAGTAAACATGGGCGTGACTGCGAACACGGGCAAGCCGTGTTCGGTTCGGTGAGTTCCTGATAAATGAACACGGCCGTGTGTCTGGACACGGGCAAGCCGTGTTTGTCTCGAAAAATTCTAGAGCACCCGAACACGGGCGTGCGCACGGCGGTGACGAGTTCGGCCAAAGCTGGAATTTCTGTCAAACACGGCCGTGACGATAAGCACGGCCAGGCCGTGTTCTCCTCATTACATGTAGATGCTGATGCCGTGATGAACACGACCGTGATTGTAAGCACGGGCAGGCCGTGTTCAGCATAGGAAGCTCCAAAAATTCTAAAATTTTGCCTATCTGATGCTTGTAATATGCTGATCCTTTCCCTAACTTCAAATCTCGAATAAACTTCACGAAAATAAATGATAATGACCTGTATTTCATAATGAAATGAAAAATAGTAAAGATTCTATACTTTATGGGAAAAAGGTATCAAATTGTGACATAAAATAGAAGTTAAGCTTCAAATGATAGTATAAATTAGACTCTAAATCCTATAAAAATTACACCTATCAGCGGCATCGAGAAAGCAGCATTCACGAGCTCACATGTCGAGAAAGCAACGTTCACGAGCTCAGGTGTCAAGACAGAGCGACAGCGGAGAGGAGTTCACTTTGCTAGCTAGGGCTTGGAGACAGTGCAACAGCGAGTGGCGTCGAGTTCGTAGTTTGGTCACGCGAGAGTTAGGGCATCGGGTTGACCAGTTGACTAGCTAGAAGCGGCGTCGAGAAGTTGGGGAAGTGCTGCTTCTCACGGAAGTGGTTACTTCTGGGGTTGGAACTAGAAGTTGATAAATAAACGCAGTAGCTTCCCATTTTTAGTGTTTGCGGCCAACATAAGTAGGTTATAAGCTGCTCCAAACAGGCCCTGAGACTCTCCAGACTGTAGTGTTAAAGAGGTGATGACAGATTTAAGATCTCTTCCAGGAATGAGATGTGATAGTGAGATGTACTTTTTTGCTGCAGCCCAGCTTTGACAAAAAATCAAATAGAGTAATATTTAAAGAAATGGAAACGACTGAAGAGAAATTAGGCTTCTTGAAGTATTTATTTGATTCATCGAAGAAGAATTGAGTTTGTTGAACTTGTGACTTATGTTAACTTTTATGTAGTGTGTTATATTTCCACTAAACTTATGACTTATGTTATATTTCATGTATTGTGTTAAATTTGTTGAACTTATGACCTATGTTATGTTTCATGTAGTACATTATTTGATATTTTATATTTATTGTCCGTGTAATCTTTTGTTTGTGATGTTTCATTTGTTTGTTAAGCGTATGTCCAATGTTTAGTATTTATTGTTGATTACTTATGTTATGTTGTTATTTGTATAGATATGGATGGTCACAATAGTGATAGTGATGCTACACAGGTGTTTGATGATTTGTAGGATCTTACTGATGAAACAAACCCATTGTGGAATGTGATTACTTATACTGTACAAGCTGTGAATGAGTATTACTCATCATATGTACATAAGTCTCCTTGTATGGTGTGATCCCATTCAGGTATGGGATGGATGAGAGAAATAATATAAGGACACCCAGAAAAGGTGTTGGAGAATGATGAGGATGAAGCAAAATACATTTATACAATTGTGTCATATTTTAGATAATTCATATAATTTGAAGCCGTCAAAGCACATATCTATTTATGAAAAGGATGGGCTTTTATCTATATATTAGCGCAGGGGTCATCTAATAGACAAGCACAAGAAAGATTTCAATATTCAGGTGAAAGTATAAGTAGGATCTTCCATGAAGTGTTGAAATTAGTGTGCACGTTTGCAAAGGTTATGATAGAGCCAACTGATAGAGAATTTAGAGATACTCCATAAGAAATATTATGTGACAATTGTTATATATCTCATTTTAAGGTAAGTTATGATATGAAATTTAAATTTTATATGTTTGATATTATTTTATACAAATCTTAGTGTTTTTTTAATAGGATTACATTAGAGCTATTGATGGAACACATATAGGAACACATATAGATACAGTCATTCCAGTGCATGATCAGTTGAGATTTATAGGAAGGAAGGGTCAACCAACCCAAAACGTGCTAGCTATATGTTCCTTTGATATGAAATTTATATATGTATTAGTTGGATATGAAGGTACAGCTCATGATGCACGTATTCTTTCCAAAGCATTGACTTTAAATTTTCCAAAACCTCCTCCAGGTATAATACAAAAATTTAAATTTTATGATGTTTTTATCCCAAAGACTATAATTGCTAATTTCAATTTGATTTAAAATTTATAGGGAAATATTATTTAGTTGATGCCGGATACTCACAAATGAGTGTGTATCTTGGCCCATACAGGAGAGTAAGGTATCATCTTCAAGAATATCAACAAGGGCATCCATCACGAGGCCTTAAAGAAGTATTTAATAAAGCACACTCCTCCCTTAGAAGTTGTATTGAATGGACTTTTGGAGTGTGAAAAAAGAGGTGGAATATATTATGAGATATGCTGTCATTTGCATTTGAGACTCAAGTTAAAATTACAGTTGCATCAATGACACTACATAATTATATTAGGCAAACAACGATATTTGATGAGATTTTTCAAGACTGTGATGTTAATCTTGCTTCTGGTACTGAGGCTGATCTAGAAGTCAGGAAGTTGTTGAAGAGCAAATAAATTCTATTCAAATAGATATGTAATGAAATCAGATTGCTCTAAGTCTAATGGCATCACATGTGTGATTTTAATACATTTGCAATGGTTTGTTAGTAGTATGAATGTTATTGTTGTAATGAAGTGCAAAATATTTTGATATATAATGTACAATTTATCGTTTTAGTTAAATGGTACTTGTGATGTATTACTGTTACTCTATGAATATTACTTGTGATGTATTCTAGTTAAATGGTGCATAATAACATTATATATATAAAGTATATTATGTATGCAGGGTTCTACATCTAAAATATAGAGGGAACTCTTGCAAAAAAAATTTTTAGAACTAGCCACTTAAGATGAACACACATGTAATAGCTCTTCAAAAATATTTATTATATATTAGATATTTTTAAATTTATATATGCTTTCATATTAGAAAAGTTTATTTCTATTACAATTTATAAAATTTTTACTTAATAACATCAAATAGCACAACATAACACTTCTAAACTACTATCCAGACTAGCTATTTTACCCAAACAGCCTAAACTTTTCAAACTAGCTCTAGCCAAACTAGCTAAAAACCAGAAGTTCCAGCTACACCAAACTCATTAAAGTATACCTTCCAAAAATAAGAACAAAACCAACAATGGCAAACATCAAGTAAATATGATTGAAGATCAACTAGCTTCCACATCTTCTTTAAGGTTAGTTTCCTATTTTCCCACTGTTAATTTAACTTACCATGATTCAGACTGGTGGTTAGATACTAGTGTGAATGTACACGTATGCTTTAATCGAATGTGGTTTACTTCATACCAGGACTCAAGTAGAGGAAGTGTAACCATGGGGAACGGATTGTCTGCAACAATACTTGGTCAAGGGCAAGTCATCTTGAAGTTCACTTTTGGAAAAATGCTCACTTTGAATAATGTTTTTCATATACCTTAGATTAATAGAAATCTGATTAGTGGATCTTGCTTAGTCAAATATGGTCTTAAAATTATCCTAGATGCTAATAAAGTTATAATCTCAAAGGGAGACTTTTTTATTGGAAAAAGGTTTCCCTTATAATAGATTATTTAAATTAAACATTATTCCTTTAAGCGTTGAATATGATTATTCAACTATTTTAAACACTAAAAATAGTGATAATTGGCATGGTAGATTAGGACATGTGAATTTTAAATACATGAATGAGCTATCAAGGATTAATTCCTAAACCAATTGCTAACACTAATGAAAAATGTGAAATATGCCCTTGATGCGGCCGCAAGTGCACGGTTTTATTGAAGTGATAAAAATAATATCGTTCCTAATGAGGATCTGACGGTAAAGTACCAATTACACGATTGATCTATAGCTAGCCGATTCAAAGTGTGATTTTTTTTGTTTGGAAACTTCAAAGTACAAAAAGAAGCAGAGGTAGCGTTTTGGGTAATAATCAAATTAGAGAAAGTCGGGACTCGGGGTTTCACCATACTGACAATTATGAATTTGATAAAAATCAATCCTTGAACAAAATATTATTGTAATGAAAGGAATTTTTCCTAAGGTACAGATTACCTCATCCCAAAGTGTAATCCGGTACCTAATTACGCTAACTCCCTACTCTTGTAACAATTAACGCAGCTAGACTCATTAAGTTCTGTGAAAAATCATAAAAATCTTTCAAACAAATCCAAACTACTCTCGTGATTGGATTCATAGATTTGAAAAGAATAGTTCCGACGTTGCGATTCATCTCCTAGTCCTTCTTGCAACGTCTAAGAAGTAAATATACTTGGCTAGAGTAAATCACGTAAATAACTCAATTCTAACCAAATCAATGCTATAATAATCATGACAAAGAGTAAAAAATATAAAATTTGATTCATAAACGCATGTTCAAAGAAAATAGCATGTATCTTAATGAAACTTGCATTGAATATTTATAAAAATACAAGAAATCACTAGACAAGTAATCAGAAATGCTTCCCTCAATCTGAAGATGAAGATGAAGTGTCTAATTCTCCCTTTGCATGAATTTCTTACTCGAATTTGGTTATGGAAGTGAATTTCGCCCTAGCTACCGCCTGTGTTCTTGTTTGCCCAAAAAGTTTTCTTTTGCCCTCCAAAAATTCTTCCTTTTATAGTTAATCGGTTCAGAACCCTTCAAGGAAGAATTCTAGAGAGTTTGATTCAATTCCGACTCAATTCGGGTTCGAATCGAGTGAAAAATTGGTGGAAACGAGAAAACTCACGGCCCGTGAACTGTTCACAGCTTCGACCGTGAAAGTTTATGTGAATAAAGTTTTATGTACATAGAAAAACTCACAACCCATGAAGGACTCACGGCCTCACATATGAAAGTTTATGTGAACTTTTTTACTTAGCCACGATTTCACCTCTTTGAACGCGAAACTCACGGCCGGCCGAAAAACTCACGGCCTTGGCCGTGAATGTTGCATCTGACACTGTTTTCACTCCAAATTTGACGTTCGACCTCGTAATTTCCTTGAGAATAGTGCTATGGCTTTAAAACTTGCAAAATCCATAATTTTCATGCCATTTTACCTACATTTTCATAAAAACTAAGAAAAGTAAAAATTTCATACTAAAGGAAGTAAAAAAACATTAAAAATTGGTATAAAATCATAAAATTGAGCCTAAATATATTATAAAATACAGGTAAAAAATATGATGTAAATTCAACGCATCAGCTCTTAAGCTAAACAACCTAGAAAACCTTTCAAATCAATACCCTATAAAGAAACCGAACTCTGAGAATTAATACACTATGATGTTTGTGATTCTAACAAAGAACCCACTAGGGGTGGTAGTAAATATTTTGTAACCTTCATAGATCACAGCTCTAAATATTGTTATACATACCTCTTAAAATAAAAAAATAAAGTATTATCTAAATTTAAAATATATAAAGCTGAAGTAGAAAATCAATTAAACAAGAAAAATAAAAATTATTACATCTGATAGAGAAGTGGAATACACCTCAAATGAATTTATCAATTCTGTCAAGAATATAAGATAATTCATCAAGTGATTGCCCCCCACTCTTCTCAGCCTAATAGAGTAGTAGAAAGGAAAAATAGAACTCTAATAGATATGGTAAATGTCATGCTAATTAGTTCTGGTGCACTCCTGAACATGAGGGGGACTACGTATTTAATTGAAAATAGAATACCCTTTAAAAATAAAACTCAAACACCATATGAAACCTGGAAAGGTCATAAACCTAACTTAAAATCTTTAGAATGTGTGGGGTGCTTGGCTAAGGTCAACATCCCAGAACTCAAAATAAAAAAATTGGCCCTAAATCAGTAGATATTATCTTCATAGGTTACTCTTTAGACTCTAACACATACATGTGTCTAGTAATAAATTCTAAAATTTCAAAAATATCCAACAATACCTTGATTGAGTCTAGAAATGTCTCCTTCTTTGAAAACATATTTTCTTTCAAAGCTAAAAAACCCTAACCTAATATGTATCCATCCAAAGTCCCTATAAATCATAATGATGAACCCTCTTCTTCTTCTTCTTCCCACTCTTATCCGATAGTTGAACTTAGAAGAAGCAAGAGAACTAGAGCTATGAGAAACTTTGGTAATGACTTCATCACTTATCTGATTGAAGATACACCAAAATCATATCAAGAGACTCTTAGTTCCTCTAATACTCTTTTCTAGAAAGAAGCTATTAATAATAAATTTCAATCAATAATTAGCAACAATACGTGGATTCTTTTTAATTTACCTCATCGAAATAAACTTCTAGGGTCCAAATAAGATATGTCTAAATTAGACTTTCTTAACTAGACTTCCTAGCCTTTGCAACTTCTCCTATATAAGAAGAGGTGTGCAGATGTCTGGAACACAACACATGTTTTGCTCTCCTCTTCTCTCTGGGATTCTTCTTTTTTTGCTGTTTGACATCTAAAGTTTGCTATAGTTAGACTTCTCATCGACAGGCCGGCAGAGAGGTTACACTAGTTGAATCTTAGGGCGTTAGACAAGATCTAAACCCACATGAGGGGCCAAAATTTTGCCAGTTAAGACAGACATTCGTCGCCTCAACTAATTCTAGTTCATTTGTTATTTTCTATAAATTGCATGTAGAATTTAATTGTACTTCTTAAATGCACAATAGTAAGCATATCAAAAATAAAAAGAACAAACACAAGTCGAGTGACTCCACTTGACTCACTTAAAACGCTTCCTAGTGAAAATTTGATGATTGTCAAACAACCCTTGTTAAAAACTATCATCCCTAACATTCTTTATTAATATAAATTTAATCTCCTTATGAAATAGGGATGGAGAAGCTAGATTGGATAAAAATAATTTTAGGGTTTTCAAAAACAAGCAAGATGATTCTAAACACAAAGATCACTTAAGATACTCCAAAAATAAATTATTGATAAAAAGTAATAAAATAAAAAAGATATTTTTATTTTTAATTAAATAATCTGATTAATAAAAAATCTCGAATTAGTTGACATAAATAGAGACTTGCTAAAGACACCCTTCAAATTACTTGTTACCATTTCTAATTTTCTAAGTGTAATCTTACTTCCACCCCTAAAAGAAATTGAATGTTCATAAGAGGGCAAACGAAATTCTCAGCAATGAAATGAAATATGCACATTCTATATTGCCGTGAATTCCAATTTGACAAGCCCGTCCATGTGGAAAGAAAACGGGATCCACCTCTCTTTCTTCGATTATCATATTATATCAACTGTCACAGAATCCTCCTGGAAACTCCCGTCGATTTGTTTTCCTTGCGAGTGAAAAACAGTGTTTATTTTCACTTTTTCAATCCAGCGTTTCTTTTCTTCCTCATTTCCACCCAGATTAACATCCAGTGAGCCTAATCTGTTATCGAGCCGATCTATCAAACTGGATTGAATTTGAAAATCTCACTCGTTAGAATGCGTCAACGCAGAAGAACTCCTGGTCAATTCTTCCTTGGTTCACTCCAGTCTTCACGTTTGACTTTGTCTCTTGGACTGCTTGTTCTTCGTTCTAATTTTGAGATGAATTATCGCAGTTTTCTTTACATTTCACTCTTCCACTAAACTTCTCAATTATGGAAGGACTTCTCATTTCACTCCGGCGGCGGCGGCGGCTCCATGTTTTCTTGCCTAGGATTGGAATTTGGAGAAGAATGCAAAGTTCATTCCAAGTCAACCCATCCAAAAATGTACGCACCGATCTAGTAGATCTGGTAGGATTTTATCCAATTCGAGCAAAATTTCAGATATTCAACTCACCTTTATTAAATTTTATCCAGGGTAAAATATTTACCATTTTATTCTTGTCTTAAAACAAGAAAAAAAAAATCAATTTAAAATCTGCATCTTCCCCCTCCTGAGAGGAGTCAGGTCAGGGGATCCAAGCCAATCTGCGTTGACTTTCGCCGAGTTCGAAGAACGAAGTCCAATCCCTGCATCTCGCACCCACCAAGCCAAGCAACCAGTCTCCGCCCTCTTCTTCCTGCTTGCAAAGTGAGAGATCCATTGGAGTTTCGCCCCACAGATTACTTACCATGAATCCCATCCCACCCTAACCCAGCGCTGCAAAAGAATAGTAGACACGAGAAGATTTAGCAAGGAAGAAGAAGGAATGGACCGTAAAGATCCGACTGCTTCACGGGATTCAGAGGAAGAGCTCTCTCCTATTCCGCCTCCGCCGCCCTCTTCGCACCTTCCCAAGGCCATCTACGAACCCCCTCTCCCTCTCCGCCCCTCCGCGTCCATCGCCGCCAACCACCACCGCCGCCGCTCCTCGGCCTCCCTTGACAGTAGCAGTCCCTTGCCCGGGACCGCAGTCCGCTACGGCTCCCGCGCTGAGTCCGAGCGCTTCGCCGCCTCGCAGCGGGAGCTCGCCGAGGCCGACTCCCGCCTCGTCTTCGTCGGCGACCCCGCGCGTTCCGATCCCCGCCTTGATCTCCCGGGCAACGCCATCCGCACTGCCAAGTACTCCCCCATCACCTTCCTCCCCCGCAATCTATTCGAGCAGTTCCACCGCCTTGCCTATGTCTACTTCCTCGTCATCGCCGTCCTCAACCAGCTCCCCCAGCTCGCTGTCTTCGGCCGCGGCGCTTCCATCCTCCCCCTCGCTATCGTCCTCCTCGTCACTGCCGTCAAGGATGCGTACGAGGACTGGCGCCGCCACCGTGCAGATCGCATTGAGAACAACCGCACCGCCCTCGTTCTCGATCCCCATTCTGGCCAGTTCCTCCCCAAACGCTGGAAGGAAGTCCGGGTGGGCGAGGTCCTCAAGGTGCTTGCCGACGAGACCATCCCCTGCGACATGGTGCTCCTCTCCACCGGAGATCCCACCGGCGTCGCCTACATCCAGACAATCAACCTCGACGGCGAATCAAACCTCAAGACCCGCTACGCCAAACAGGAGACCATGTCCCGCCCTCCCGGCGAAGCTCATCAGGTCCCCGCCGGCGTCATCCGCTGCGAGCGGCCCAACCGCAACATCTATGGCTTTCTCGGGTATATGGAGGTCGAATCGAAGAGGGTCTCGCTCGGCCCCTCCAACATTATTCTCCGTGGGTGCGAGCTTAAGAACACCGCGTGGGTTATCGGTGTGGCAGTGTACACCGGGAGCGAGACCAAGGTTATGCTCAATAGCTCCGGGGCGCCCTCCAAGCGCAGCAGATTGGAGTCGCAGATGAACAGGGAGACCCTGTTTCTTTCGGCCATGTTGTTTGCTTTGTGCTTGATAGTGTCCATTTGCAGTGGCATTTGGCTGGGGAACCATTCTGGTGATTTGGAGCTCGCGCAGTTCTTCAGGAAGAGGGATTATACCGACGAGGACGAGAATTACAACTACTACGGAATTGGCAAGGAGGTGCTGTTTGCTTTCCTTATGTCAGTGATCGTGTTCCAGATCATGATACCCATTTCTCTCTACATCTCAATGGAGTTGGTCAGGCTTGGGCAAGCCTACTTCATGATCCTGGATTCCAATTTGTATGATGAGAGCTCCAATTCAAGGTTTCAATGCCGAGCTCTCAATATAAACGAGGACCTCGGGCAGATCAAGTATGTATTCTCAGACAAGACAGGAACTTTGACTGAGAACAAGATGGAGTTTCAATGTGCGAGCATTCGAGGGATCGATTACAACGGTGAGAAACGAACTCATCAGGCAACCGGTGAAGCACATTCTATCATAGGTACACCATCATCTTCATAGCTTGCCAATTAGTAATTCTGTTGTGCTGTGGGTGTCTGATATGGCTCCATTGCGTCTTGTTTTCTCTGATAGCTGCTGGTAATCAGATTTGGACACCAAAGATGTCAGTCAAGACAGACCCAGAGTTAGTCAAGTTATTGAGAAATGAAGGTGAGACTGAGCAAGGTAAGCGAGCTCGTGAGTTCTTCCTTGCTTTGGCATGCTGCAACACGATCGTCCCACTTGTGGTCGATACTTCGGATCCTAAGTACAAGTTGATAGATTACCAAGGTGAATCGCCCGACGAGCAAGCGCTTGTTTATGCGGCTGCTTCCTATGGTTTCGTGCTTATTGAACGCACGTCTGGTCATATAGTCATTAATGTCCTTGGTGATAGACAAAGGTACTCATCAATGATTTCATTTTTCTCTTATTCTGCATTCCTTGTTTATGAGGATCAGCATTTCCATTACTGATATTGAGGTATTGCTTTGCCTTGTTATCTTTGTCTACTGTTGGTTGAGGATGCTCTCATAACTAGAAGCTGACAAGCTGGAAAGACAATAGTAGGTGGGAAGAGAGGAGTGGCTGATAGTAGTATTAGTTTAAGTTGATTATTAACTATCGTCATGAATGTTTGTGCATTATTATTGGCTTAGTCTGTGTTGTTGTAGAAAATATATATTGGTTTAGTTGGGTGTCTTATACTCTTATTTAATCTCATATAGGAAGGGGAAAAAGAATTGTTAAGGTATATAAGCTGCTTATTATTATTAACTTGTGCTTAAGCATTTAAAATTTTATTTTTTCTTTCATGTCATTTCATCCTTGTGCATTTAGGTAGTGTTATGAATGACAAAAGTGTGTTCATATTCCACTAAAAGCTAAAATATAAGAATTGTGATATTAAAAAGAGAAGAAGAAAGAGAAAGGAGAAATGAGGCTCGTCCTCTTTTAATAAATCAGACTTCTGAATAAAGTTCTAGTTGCAATCTAGCTAGGAGATATATACCATTTCATTTTTCATAATGACTCCCTAGTTTCTTATTGACAGTAGTCCTTTTGTATTAAACCAATCTAGCAAGGAGATTGACGTCATTTTATTTTTCAAAAATTTGAGTCCCTAGTTTCTTGTTAATAGGCAAAACAAAATGTTACTTCAGTTATACACTTATACTTATTGATCTTAACCTCAAGGTGTAAAATTTTATAATGTGCTGTCCACAACAAAAAAAAAACAAGAAATAAAACTGCCCAAAGTCCAAAACTGTTCTATTGTAGTGACAAGATGAGACTATAAACAAGAGCAGCATTACAGTGGCACAAGAGAAGAGTGTCAGGCTGACATTATTGCAGGGGGGGTACTTAGCGGCTCATGGCATTAATTAGGTGTTCAAATTACCTAATTTAGGTTTAGGTTGGGTTTGATCAAAGATAATTTCAATTTTCGTTCAAATATAAATTAAATCGATCATCAATTGAGTAAATTTCAGGATCAATCTGGGTTCAGATGAGACTAATCCATTTATGATCAATTGAAAGTAAGTTTTGCTTCAAACCTGAGATAAGTTAGTTATTAATTAGGCCCTATTATGCTTGGACTGGGTTCTAGAAGTGCAACCAATTCCAATTCAAATACTTTGAACTCTGGGTTTATAGATAATAATTAGGTCAAGCTAGGACTAAACTAGTTTCTGAGTAGGTTGGGTTAGTTTTGCTCAGTGTTTGAAAACTCGGTCCGGTGGCCACCGGACCGGTATGGTACCGGTGAACCGAGCGCGTGTTCCGGCGGGTTTAGGGTTTAGGAAGAGGAGCGGTACAGCACCGGACTGGTACGGTACAGGAATGAAGCTTCCGCTCTACTCCCGCTCCACCTGCTGTTGCTCCCACTCCGCCTGTGGCCGCCCGCTGTCGCTCCCACTCCGCCTGTGGCCGCCCACTGTCGCCTTGCCGCCACCGTCGCCGGACTGTGCTCCGACGCTTGGTCCAATGCCGATCCTTCACCAGACCGGTACATACTGGAGGTACTGGCCGGTTTCGAACCGGTACCTCAAATCCTGGTTTTGCTTCCTAGTGAGTTCAATATTTGACCATATTGAGCCACAATTAGGTGGTCTTACCTATGTTCACGATGATCAAGGGAAATGTTTGAGTGCGCTAGCAACTTTTCTTTAAGGCTCCATGGGCTCTATTTTGTGAACTTTGGGCAATCAAAAATGCTTTCCAATAGGTAAATGGGATGCAAATCCTCCTGTCAACATTATGAGTGAGATGGATTATGAAAGCCATATAAATAGAATCCCTAACATATTATGAATATAACTAAAGTAAATAAGTATTTTTTTCTTCTTGCATCAACAAGATTATATTTCAAAATTGAAGAACACAAATGATTCTCACAACATAAATTAGTGTATGACAACAAAAATACTACAATAAGGAATTAAGAAAGGGAATGACATACCTCTTCTTGGTACCCGCATAAGCAACCATCATTTTAAGAGGTGAAACAAGGAGAAGTTCTGTAAATAGAATCCTAACATATTATTATCTTTGATTTTTCAATCAGTAAAATACTGAAAACCTGAATGATAAGTTCACAAAAGGTGTAGAAACTAAATCACACTAGATAATATACACAAGTTTCTATAACGTAACCAATACAAATTAATTACAAACCATATTTGGTTACATTTGTATTATTTGGAAATATAGTGCATAACACAAATCTCAGAAATTTGAACACATTTACAGATTTCTTAATGACATTGATACTCGGAACAGGATTACCGTTAAATATCACATGCACTCATCATAAAGCTCCAAAACCAATTTGAACAAAACTACTGAAAATTTGAATAGAGGAACTCGATTTGAATTGATTGATTTGATTCAACTTATCACTAATGATCAAACTTAAACCTATCTTTCAAAACTTGCTTTTGACTGGTTAAATTGAAATGTAGGTTTGATGTTTTAGGCCTTCATGAGTTTGATAGTGACCGGAAGAGAATGTCAGTGATAATTGGTTGTCCTGATAAGACAGTAAAGCTATTTGTCAAAGGTGCAGACAGTTCAATGTTTCGGGTTTTAGATAAAACCAAAGATTTGGACATCATTCGTGCTACCGAGACAAACCTCAATGCTTATTCATCTATGGGTCTGAGGACTCTGGTTGTCGGCGTGCGTGAATTAAGTAGAAATGAATTTGAAGAGTGGCAATCTGCCTATGAGAATGCAAGTACGGCTTTGATTGGCCGAGGAAAACTAGTACGGGCAATTGCAGCAAATGTAGAAAAGGATCTCAACTTATTGGGAGCCTCAGGGATTGAGGATAAGCTGCAACAAGGTGTACCAGAAGCTATAGAATCGATGAGGAAAGCTGGAATCAAGGTTTGGGTTTTGACTGGGGATAAGCAAGAAACTGCCATTTCTATCGGCTTTTCTTGTAAGCTTCTAACGAGTGAAATGACTCAGATTGTTATAAACAGCAACTCCAGAGAGTCCTGTAAAACAAGCCTACTCAATGCTGTTGCAATGTCCAGCAGACTTGCAGCAATATCTGCCAATGCTGGAAGCATAACAGGCACTGGATCTACTAGAGTTCCTATGGCTTTAATCATTGATGGCACCAGCCTTGTATACATTCTGGAGACAGATCTGGAACAAGAGGTAAGAGTTCATGGATACTGTTAATATGTTGCCAAAAGTTCTTTGAAGTTTTTCTTTTCCTCTAAAACATTTGTTATTTTTGTTGTTTAATCTGCTGGTCCAGCTGTTCAAAGTAGCCATAGCATGCGACGTTGTACTGTGCTGCCGTGTTGCTCCGTTGCAAAAGGCTGGAGTAGTTGCTCTTATAAAAAATCGAACAAATGACATGACCCTTGCAATTGGAGATGGTAAGTTTCTGTTTCTGATTAATTGATGATTTCCTACTTTTTCTATACTGGTTAATGATCCTTTGAGACAGCCGGAGATACAAATTCACAATCATGGAATAAGTTTCTCAAATGTGTAATATCAGGTGCAAATGATGTCTCAATGATCCAAATGGCTGATGTTGGGATTGGCATAAGCGGCCAAGAGGGAAGGCAAGCTGTAATGGCATCAGATTTTGCCATGGGACAGTTCAGATTCTTAGTTCCTCTTTTGTTGGTCCATGGACATTGGAATTACCAGAGGATGGCCTACATGATCTTGTACAACTTCTACAGGAATGCCGTGTTTGTCTTCGTCTTATTCTGGTAACTAGTTCTGCTGGCATTTTCACTCAATTTGGCATAAACTTAATTAATTCTTCTTTCTCTATAGTTTGTTCTTCTGTTCTTTGTCTAGTTAACATCCACAACTCGAAATTGAGGTATATAGTGCTTCTATAGGATATTCTGAATATTTTCTGTTCCTCAATTTTAGAAGTATTTACTTAGGTTCCATATGTGTGTTACTACTAGCTTATTGATCTATACTTTGCATAGGAGAAAAATCTATGGTATTTTTTAGCTTGAGGTATGATTTGGTCAGCTCATTTTTTACTTTGACAATTGAAGCATTTTCCACTATCAATTTAATTGACTCGTAACCGTGGCAAACTAACAGACAGTGATATCATAGATGAACTACAAGCCAACCAACTTTGTTGAGATGTCTCTCTGTATATTGGTTCTTGCAAACATATCAAAGATTATCTTCTGACAAGAGATCCATTCAAGATGTTCCATTACTTAAGGATAAAATTATAGGTTTGCACCAAACCGTATGTCCTCTGTGATATATGAATTATGTGTGTGAGTATGAGTATAAGCATCTTCATACTGCATGTTTATGATGACATTAACTATAAGTTGGTCCATTTGATGCAAAACATAACAGGAGTGAGTACGGTTTCCTTAACAGATATTCTATCACAAAACAGTGAGTTTTACTTCAGTTCATCAAGTTAATATCCCTAATAGATGGTTTTGAACAACAGGTATGTGCTTTACACAGCTTATAGCCTGACAACTGCAATAACTGAATGGAGCAGTGTCTTGTATTCTGTCATATACACTGCTCTACCAACCATCATCGTCGGGATCCTCGACAAAGATCTTGGCAGAAAGACATTGTTAAAGCACCCCCAGCTCTATAGGTCTGGTCAGAAGAATGAAAGATACAACATGAAGTTATTTATCCTCACGATGATGGACACCATTTGGCAAAGTGTTGCAGTATTCTACATCCCTTTTCTTGCATACAGACATAGCACTGTTGATGGCTCCAGCTTAGGAGACCTATGGACCCTTGCGGTGGTCATTCTTGTAAACATTCACTTGGCTATGGATGTGTTCCGGTGGAATTGGATCACTCATGCGGCCATATGGGGTTGCATTCTTCTAACTATAGTATGTGTCATCATCATCGATTCGCTATGGATGCTTCCTGGTTACTGGTATTCCCTCTTATGCTAAGCTAATCACTTTTTTCTTTTTTCACGCAAGAAGGCAAATGGTAGTGGTGAACGCATGATTTAATCCAATAACTTATCATCAACAGCTAAGATCTTACTTGTTGAACTTATCGGCAACTTCAGTCACCTGTTCAGCAGAAGACAAGCACATTGTAGTTCATCTTTATTGCAGAAAGAAAGTTTCTTGTGCAAATACTCTGAACTTACGAGCCTCAATGTTCATTTGCAGGGCCATCTTTAATATGATGGGAAGTGGATTGTTTTGGGTTTGCTTGCTTGGCATCATAGTAGCAGGGATGCTTCCTCGTTTCATAACCAAAGGGTTGACCGAGTACGTCGTGCCGACGGACATTCAAATATCTAGAGAGGTAGAGAAATTTTGCAGAATAAACACAGCCGCCACACTAGAAATTCCATTAAGTACATTTTTGCAACCCTAATTGTGATCTACACAGATGATTTTTTGTTCAGATCTTCTTAATTTTCCTTTGTTTTGTATATTAGCACATTCTTTCAGCCGATAATCGGATTTTCACCGATTGCTAGCTTGTCTTCCATCCAAAGGGGCGGATCAGGAATCCTTACGCTATGTGTATTTGTTTAAATTCTTCAAGAAATTAAGTCAAATTAGCATTGTTCAACACACTACAGACACTCCCAATCGATCAGCTGACTTCAGTTGATCGTCTTTTTTTTCTTTCTTCTTGAGTTATTTGTCTTATAAGTGTATAGAGCTGAGAACTAGGGGGTCTGCGCACACTCGTGCTGTACTGGTTCTCAGCTTAGTGGAGATTTTGTAGTTGTACCAAACGATAAATTGCTTGTTGTTCATCCATTTGCAGTTTTGGAATGCTGTGGTATCTGAAAGTACCTTGTGATTGAAAGAGCAGCGATTCTCATTTCTCATACTTCATTCTCTCTCCCAGTTAACAGGAAACCAGATTAATAGTTGAACAAAGTTGACATGGTTGTCTTTGATGAGATTGATTTACCTATCATTTAACCTGAAAGCCTAAGTTGTGGACAATCACTATAATGAATCAGTAATATAATCTTACTTATTATATTTTTATTTATTTATTAACAGATGTCATTTGGAAAGACAAAAAGAGTATGGAAGAAAAAGTAAAAGTATGAAGGGTATTAATCGAAGTATAGTCCATGGAAGATCTACGCGATGTTGGTTTAATTTTTTTTTTTTTCTGGCTTGAAAAAAGAGAAGAGGAGGTTTGTTGGTGCCTGTGTGCAGCTCCTCTCATTTATTAAGAGTCAAACGATGGTGAGCGTGCATTAAATTAAGGACAGACTGCTCTACATTTTATAGAACCCCTGAGCCTGAAGGAGGGATCCTGAGCTTTATGGGTGGGTGACCATGGCCTCTGCAAATTGGGAAGCTCATTAAATGGCAATCCTCAATGAGGGAATGACAAGTTTGTGACCTCACGGCCGCTATTCATGGACAAGGCTGTGCACTAGTTAGTATGGGAAATTTATTTCCTCCGAGCTACATTAATGAACAGTTGATGCTTTTGATATCATATTGCTGCAGCAAAAATGAATGTAAAAAAAAAAAAAACAAAGTTTAGGGTTGTTTTAATTTGCATTTACGCTATTGAGATTTAACTAATTATGCTACTTATATATTAGCCTGCTCTAGAAGTTCATCACTAAAAACTCATAACTACTAACCTCTCACGTGAGCCAATCTCGAGCAAGCATAGCAACAAGCAAACACAGTGGAGTGACGGGTCTAGCTTCAACCGTCCATCTTGGACACATCCACAAGCAAGCAACACCAAACGTGAGCACAACAATCGGAAAGGAAGAGGTAGCATCTACATCGTAACTTTGATTCAAAACACCAAGCGAGGAGGACCCTCGGAGTACAAGTCACTCAGGTGGCCCAGCCGTGTTTACAAGCATTTGATTCTCACTCGGAGCTACCACGACTTCGTAGGCTCTCACTCTCTTCGAGGCTACAACTAAGAAGCAAACTGGTAAGCTGAAGAAGCACTAGTGTCCACTCTCTTTTATATGGGAAGAGAGGGAGCTCACACAAAATATATGACAAGGGCTCACACAAGAGACATGCCAAGCTCACACGAAACACATGACACAAATACATGACAAGCTCACACAAAATGCATGATAAGGGTAGTTGGATAAGCCAACCGAACCTAACAACCTAAAAGTAAAAGATGCTGGAATAAGAATCCTACCAACTAAAGTGTAAGCGATGATGTCAACGCATGATGTCAGCACATGGACTAGGCTCACACCATCTCCGAGCAAGCGGCGATGAAGCAACAAAACTTGCTGATGGTGGGCTGATTCTGGATGGTGTTGGCTGAGTCTTGGTCGGTGTTGAGCACCCGGTTGTGGTAACGGTCGTTCGTCGGTGCTTCAGAAGGCCTCATTGTCAAGTTCATCGGTTGGAGAGGCATTGGCATAGTTGATGATGGGCTGATAACCCCCACAAAACGGTCAAGGGCTGGGAGGAACGTTGAGAGCGACAAACGGTGCGAAGAACGAGGCCTTTCTATACTTCTAGGCTGTTCACAGGCATGGCCCCTGGGGAGTCTGATGGCATGTCTTTCTTGGGCTCCTTGGGCCTCTTGGGCCCCTTGGACTCCTTTCGCTCCGTCAATCCTCCCCCGGTGGGAAGAATTCTCATCCAGAGAATAAGAACTGGCCCGTAGCATAGAGTCGGTGGGGAGGGGCAGTCGGTAAGGCAGCATGTTGGCGACGTTGAAGATGGGGCTATACAAAGCGTCCTCCGGGAGGTCTAGGACGTAGGCGTTGGCTCCGACCCGTCGCAACACTGTGTAAGGCCCATCACAATGTGCATGTAGCTTCCAATTGGCTCGCGACCTCAGTCGCTCAGGGTGGACGTGCACCATCACCTGCTCACCTATCTCAAAATGGTGGGGGCTACGAAGCTCATTGGCCCCGAGTGCATATCTGGTATTGCTCAAAAAGATTTACCAGCGAATTTCATCATGTAAACCAGCGATATGGCATGCAAATGCAGATGCAGACTCAGCGAAGTCAGGAGAATGGGGAATGCTATGCAAATCAAAGAGTTTGAGAGGTTGGTGCCCAAGCACGACCTGGGACGGACTCAGACCCATTGAGCGATCGGGTGCACTGTTATAAGCGAATTCGACAATGGGGAGGATCGCATCCCAGCTACGTGGGTAATCACCGACGCGACAATGCAAGAGGTTGCCTAAGCTTCGATTCACAACTTCTGTTTGACCATCCGTCTAAGGGTGGTATGCGGAGGAGAACTTCAGAGTGGTCCCTAGGAGAGACCATAGGGAATGCCAGAAATGCCCTACAAGCCTAGGGTCACGATCAGAGATGATCGTCAACAGAAGACCATGTAACCAGACCACTTGCTTAACAAACAGACTAGCAACATGAGACGCATCAGATGTTTTGGCGCACGTGATGAAGTACGCTATCTTGGAAAACCGATAGACCACGACAAAGATTGAGTCGACCCGAGAGGCTGTGCGGGGAAGACCTAGAATTAGGGGTGTCAATGGGTACCCGGATTTGCGGGTACCCGACCCGACCCGACCCAATTACACCGGGTTCGGGTACCCGTTTATTTAAACGGGACGGGTTTGGGTTTGAAATGTATAAACCCGTGTCGGGTTCGGGTTTAAGCCATCGGGTACCCGATACCCGAACCCGGTTAATAAAATAAATATTTAATTAAATATTTATAATAAATTAAACGTTAGTTACCTACCAAACCCTAATCTTCCGCCCGCCGCTCTCTCGATTGTTCTTCAAGCCTCTGCGCTCGCCGACCAAGCTTCGGCCTTAACCGACCTCCTTCTTCAAGCCTCTTCGCTCCGGCCTCTACACTCGTCGCTCGTTGGCCATCGCTCCAGCCATCAGCCGTCGCCGCTCCAGCCATCAGCCATCGCCGGCTCGCCGCTCCAGCCTCTCGATGAGGGTGGACGCGAAGGGCGAGTGGGGGCGACTCGATGTGGGCGGCGCAAAGGGCGAGCAGAGGCGACTCGATGAGGGCGGCGCGAAGGGCAGCAGGGGCGACTCGATGAGCGCGGCACGAAGGGCGAGCGGGCAAGCGCCGAGTAACAAGGTTAGCCCTAATCTGCAGTCGGGTTCGGGTACCCACGGGTACCCGTTTAGGTAGTTGGGTCGGGTTCGGGGTTTGATATAGGTTACCTGACCCGGGTTCGGGTTTAGGGTATTTAAAATCGGGTCGGGTTCGGATTTAAGGTAAAATCTCGAGTACCCGACCCGTTGACACCTCTACCTAGAATGAAGTCCATGCTCAAATCACACCATGGACTTGTGGGAACGGGAAGCGGAGTGTATAATCCCATGTTTGCTGGGTGAGGCTTGGCACATTGGCACGTGCCACAGTGCCTAACAATGCGCTCGACATCACGATGAAGGGACGGCCAAAAGTAGCATTCCTCAACCATGTCAAGGGTCTTGTCACGCCCGTGACGCCCTGCGGCGCCACCGGCATGCAACTCATTGAGGAAGTGATCACGGAGGGAAGTCCAGGGAACACAAAGTCAGTTCCCAAATAGAAGATAACCATCCTCGAGATGGTATGGAGAGTCAAGGGGCTCATACTCAAGCAACTGGGTGTACACGGGACCAAAATCGGGGCACTGTGCATACTCCTCACGGATGTGATCAAAGGCGGTCACCGTGGACAAGACGCATAGCAGTGTTCGAACATGATTGAGAGCGTCAGCAACGACGTTCTCCTTTCCGGCTTTGTGGGTAATGACAAAAGCGTACTGCTGTAGGTACTCGACCCACTTAGCATGTCGGGGAACTAATTTTTTCTGGGCGTTGAGGAACGATAGGGCCTGGTGGTCGCTAAACAAAAGGAACTCCTTATGTAGGAGGTAGTGCCTCCATTGCTTCAAAGACTGAACTATCACATAGAATTCCTTATCATATGTGGAATACCGTTGTCGAACCTCATTGAGCTTCTCACTAAAGAAGGTAATTGGATGACCTTCTTGGCTAAAGGTACCCCCAATGCCTGTCCCCAAGGCATCACATGTCACTTCAAATACCTTGGAAAAGTCCGGCAAATGAAGGACAGGGGCAGTGGTTATCAAGTCCTTAAGAGTGAGGAATGCACGTCTCACAGTGGGGGTCTAAACAAATTCTTCCTTATGCGTACAGTTGGTCATAGGGGTCGCAACAGTGCTGAACCCCATGATAAAACGTTTATAGAAGGCACCAAGTCCGAGGAAGCTTGGAGTTTCCATTGCGGACTGGGGTTCCGGCCATTGACGAATGGCTTCTACCTTAGCAGGGTCAACCATGAGACCATCCTTGGACACGATGAAGCCAAGGAAGTGGACTTGGGGTTCCAAGAAAGAGCACTTCTTGGCGTTCAAGAAGAGTCTCTCCTTGCATAAGATGTCAAAGGTCAACCTAAAGTGCTCTAAGTGGTCACCGCGGATCCGGCTGAAAATTAAGATGTCGTCAAAGTAGACGACCAAGAACTTCCCTATGGAAGGCTTAAGGACCTGGCTTATGAGGCACATATAGGTCGAGGGAGCATTGGTTAAGCCAAACGACATCACCAACCACTCATACAAGCAGTCCTTAGTCTTAAACGCGGTCTTCCACTCATCACCACTGCGGATGCAGACCTGATGGTAACCGCTCTTAAGGTCCAGCTTCGAAAACCAAGCGGACCCGGACACAAGGTCTAACATGTCCTCCAGGCGAGGAATGGGAAACCGGTACTTGACAGTAATCTGATTGACAGTGTGACAGTCAATGCACATCCTCCATGTGCCATCCTTCTTTGGGGTCAAGAGTGTCGGAACGGCACACGGACTCAAACTCTCCCGAATGAACCTTTTGGACAGTATGTCATCCACTTGGCGTTGGAGCTCAGCGTGCTCCGTTGGGTTCAGATGGTGATGGGGGGCAGGTTTGGGATACTTGATCCCGGGACAAAGTTGATCGCATGCTGGATCTTGCGATCTGGGGGCAGACCTATGGGCAAGTTGGTAGGGTAGATGTCCTTGAACTCCTCAAGGAGGGCTGCAACCTCCGTTGGTACAGCAGGTTAGGGTGAAGGGGTGACATCGGACACCTCACGCACCATAAGTGCGTATACAACCTTAGAATCACACACCTCCTACACCAACGCGGAGATGCGCACCAAGGTTACTTGCTTGGCAGGTGGTGTCAGGGCAACAATCCCCTTAGATATGGAGGCCCGTAGTTCCTTAGGGGGAGTGGGGTTCAGACAGATCTTCTGGCCATTGTGTTCGAAAACGTAAGTGTTGGATCGGCCGTAATGGACAACATCACGGTCATACAACCACGAGCATCCAAGCAACACATGGGCGACGTCCATGGACCTGACAATGCACCAAACCTTCTCTCGATACTCACCAAACCCAATCGGAACATGGCAGCGATGGATAACGGGTAGGTTCGAGGCATCAACCCAAGCAATGGAGTATGGCTTGGGGTGGGGTTCTATGGGGAGACCAAACCGAGTGATAGCTGTCCTAGACACCACATTGAGGCTGCTGCCTCCATCGATAATTATCTTGCATGAGTGTCTGTTACACTTAATGTAAGTGTAAAAGAGACTAGTGCGTCGCCAATCCTCAATAGGGGGTGGCTACATGAAAGTGCAGCGAACAACAGCTGGAGTCGGGTGTGTGGCCTCATCCTCGCTAGTATAACACTCAGCATCATAGGGAGTAGGCGGGGATTCGCTAGAAAGGCACACAACGGCAGTAGAGAGATGACGCTCCTTGCCCACATGGAGCGAACGTCAGGGGCACTCACGCATATAATGACCGGTTTGGTTGCAGTGGTGACAAGTGACCCACGAGGGTCCACTAGTGACTGGGCTCTTACCCTTCTCTTCACAAGTGGGGCAAGGGGGTGGAGTATCGAGCTGAGTAATTCGTCTAGGACCTGGGTGAAACATGGGTTCAGATCGAGTCGGGTGACTCGCAAAAGGTCCACTAGTGCGACGAACCGATGCAGAATCCGGTCGACGTGGCTAAATCCGAAGGTCAGCCTCTATGTCGTGGGCGCACTGGTATGTGGGATCAAGACCGTCAATTGGGTAAGTACTCAAGGCCCTCCGGATGTCAGAATGGAGACCATTCTTAAAACGCGCAAGGGTCAGGGCTAAGTCCTCGGTAATGGTACAACGATGGTGTAGGTCATCAAACCGAGTCATGAACTTGTCTACGATTCTGGACCCTTGGGTCAGTGCATAGTATTGGTCCAAAAGCCATTGCTTATAGGATGGGAGCACGTATTTTTCCTTCATGCGTGCCTTCATCTCGTCCCACCTAAAGGTAGGAGGGTGTTTGATGCCTTGCATTTTAGTAGCAATTTTTGTTATTATTCCATGATGAATCTAGACCTATTTTGATATTTTTATACTCTTTTAAGCCTTATTTACTTAAAAGCTTTGGAATCTTTACTTTTTCTCATTCTTGTAAAATTTCAGGTAAAATCACCCAATTTTGAAGTCTTTTGAAAATTCTAAGGCCATGGGGTGATTCCTCACGAGAAGACGAAGCTGCCCATCAAATTTGGGCTCAATCGGAGTTAGTTTGAATAATACGGCCAGGTAAACCCGACGGGGTTCACCAGTGCTTTTGCCAATGACCAAAAATCACAGATTGCTCCACTGCCGGGTGAACCTCACGGGGTTCACCCGTGATTCTGTCTGAGGAAATATGCGCAGAAATCCATAGTGAACTTCACTAGCAGGTGAACCCCGTGGGGTTCATCGGTGCTTCTTTCTCAATGACACTGAACAGTAGGCTTTACCGGCTGGTGAACCTCACGGGGTTCACCTGTGATTTTTACTGGATAGCCCGACACCTGCTCGGATTTTTAGAGATTTTGACTCTATTTGATGTCTAAATTTGGCAAGAGAGGACTTTTTGGAAAGCTAATTCGAAGGAGAACACAAGGAATATAAAACCCCAATTTTTATTGCCTAATTATTGAGAAATCGGAGGTGAGGTGGCTAGGGCATACGAAAGACGATGATAGCATGTTCTTGAGGGATTTGGCGAGTTTAGATCATCGGAGCTTGTCGATCCTTCCAGTTTTGGCTTTGGTTCATCATCTCCTCCCCCTCAGGAATGTTTTCTTGTAGTTTTCCTTTCATTATAGAGAGATATTTGAGTGATTCCATGAATATCATAGCGTAAAACTCTTTTCGAGGCTCGGTTGAAGCCCATTGATGATTGTTAATTGCAAACACTTATTTCAAACTGTTATTTGGATTTTTGTGTTGACATATTTTACTTTGCTATTCATACTTCATGATTTTACATTGGACACGTAATGTCATGTTTTAGCCGACATGATTCATACCGAGAGGAGGATCGTGACGGTGGATCGTCTTAGTAAAACTTGTGAATCCTTGATACGAGAGTGCTTGGTATTCACTCAAGGATTTCATAACCTTCCACAAAACGCATAGGGTTTGTTTATAACGATCCACCGCAAGAGTAGGAGATCGTTCTAGACAAACACCGAGGTGTACACCCGAGAGGGGGTATCTTGTACCTTAGGGATAGGTTCCTTATGTAAAAACCTTGAATCCATGTAATTGATCTTTTTAATTGCAATTAAAATCGTCAGTGTGGTGGAAACTAATGCCCTGATCTCTCTCTTATATATTTTCTCTCGTTGTTGCTTTGGTTTCTTGTTTACGATTGAAGTTCATAAAAACCCCGTTTCGGTTCGCTTAGGTATCGAGACTTAAATCTTCTGGTACCTAACCTTGTTCCCTGTGGGATTCGATAATCTTTTATATTACTTCGACATTACCGTGCACTTGTGGGACGTGTCAAGTTTTTGGCGCCGTTGCCGGGAAACAACGGTTAATATTAGTACATTTCTGAGAATTGGTAGACTAGGCTTTAGTTAGTTTACTTTAATTTCACTGTTACACATCTTTGCTTTCTACTTTTGTTCGCCTTAGAACTTTACAATTGTGTTTGATACCTTTTATGCAAAGAAGTTTCAGGGCGGGCAAACTCTTTGAAATTGATCCTGAGATAGAGAGAACATTCAGAAACCGAAGAAAGCTTAAATGACTTCAGCAAGAGGAAGACAAAAGCCAGATGGAGCACATACCACTGGAAGCGAATAACAACGAAGTACCCCAACCTGCGGGGAATAACAAGATCAGGACGTTAATGGATTATGCTGCTCCATACATACATGGATTACAATCAGGGATTGTCAGGCCTACTGTAGAGGCCAATAATTTTGAGATAAAACCTACTTTATTATCTATGGTTCAGCAACATCAATTTGGTGGTTCTCCTCTTGAGGACCCCAACATGCATCTTTCTATATTTTTAGAGTACTGTGATATGCTGAAAATTAATGGTGTTTCTACTGATGCTATCAGGTTAGGATTGTTTCCCTTCTCTTTAAGGGACAGAGCAAGAGCTTGACTTCACACGCTACCTTCAGCTTCAATAAGGACATGGGCGGAATTATCACAGGCCTTTCTCTCCAAATACTTCCCTCCTTCCAAGACTATTCAACTGAGAAACCAAATAACTAGTTTTATACAGAAGTATGGAGAATCATTATATGAGGCTTGGGAAAGATTCAAAGAACTGCAAAGAATGTACCTGCACCATGGAATAGAGACTTGGTTTTTAATCCACACATTTTACAATGGGCTGAACTATAACCCAAGACTCACAGTTGATGCTGTAGCTGGAGGAGCTTTAATGAACAGAGTGGTTGAAGATGCTATAAACCTCCTTGAAGACATGACAATGAATCATCATCAGTGGACTTCAGAGCGAGGTACACCTTCCAGGAAAACAGGTAAATTCGAACTAGATACTCTTACTTCTCTTATTGCGAAGGTAGATTCTTTGACTAAAAAAATTGATTCTTGGTATGTGAACTCTTTGGATGCTAATTCTATATCATGTGAGGTATGTGGAGTTGCAGGCCACGTAGGTGCTGAGTGCCAATTAGGAGACGTGTAGTTGGCTCCAAATCATCCTGAACACATAAATTCTATTGAGGACTTTAATCTTGTCAATAATCCATATTCCAACACTTACAATCCAAGATATCGCAACCACCCAAACTTCTCATACCGAACTACACAACCATTGCAGCCAGGGCAAGCTCCACCTCCACAAGGAAATTTCAGGCAACCTCTACAAGGCAATTACAGACAACCCCCAGGATTCCAAAGCAGAAATTTCAACCCACAGCGGAAGCCAAACAATGATTCGCAGTTGAGCAAGCAAATTGAAGGCTTGACTGATATAATAAAGTTAATGATGACACCAGGCAAACTACCATCTCAGCCAGAAGTTAACACAAGGGAGCATTGCAATTCAATCTCCACTCAGAGCGGCAAACAACTTGAAGATCCGAAGATGCCAACTAATGATGGAAGGGATGGTGTAATGCCAGATCCTGAGGAACAACATGTAGACATAATGCCGGCGGCACCAAAACTGACCAAAGAAGAGTGGCCCTATGTTGGACTGCCTGCCTATAAGCCGCCGATCCCTTTCCCGCAGAGGCTTGTCAAACCCAAATTAGACAAGTAATTCGGTAAGTTTTTAGAAGTATTGAAGAAACTTTATATTAACATTTCTTTTGTTGATGCCCTTTCGCAGATGCCAACTTATGCCAAATTCCTGAAGGACATCATATCCAATAAAAGGAAGCTGGAAGATCAAGGAACTGTTGCACTTACTGAGAAGTGCAGCGCTATTATACAGAATAAGCTTCCTCCGAAACTCAAGGACCTAGGAAGTTTTTTCATACCATGCCAGATTGGGCAGATGACCTTTCAGAGAGCTCTGTGTGATCTGGGAGCGAGTGTCAGCCTCATGCCATTGTCATTATGTAAAAAATTAGATTTGGGTGATTTGAAAACCATTAATATCTCGTTGCAGCTTGCTAACATATCAGTTCGTCGTCTCGTCGGTATTTTAGAGGATGTTCCTATTAAAATTGGAGATTATTTTGTCCCTGCTGATTTTGTAGTTTTAGAAATTGATAAGGATGACAGACTCCCTATCATTTTAGGGAGACCTTTTTTTACTACTGCTAGTGCTGTCATTGATGTAAAAAATGGAAAACTGGATTTGAACATCGATGACAGTGTTATACAATTTGACTTATCTGACTCTTTTAAAAAACTTTCCCCTGCAGATACATGTTGTAGTGTAAACATTATTGAAAAGGCTATACAACAAGTTGAGCCCTTCAGGAAGGAAATAGATCCATTGGAACTTGCCTTGACGAACACTATTGATAGAGACATCGAAGGATAAGCTGTAAGGTACGTTGCACTACTGGACACTAATTCAAGCATGAGTGCCGAACCAGAAGAAAATCAAGAGAACCAAGGGCAGAAGAAGATTGAATTCAAAAGTTTACCTAGCACTTTGAGATACAAATTTTAGGAGATAATTCTACATACCCTGTGATAGTCAGTGCATAATTGGACAAAGAGCAAACCGAACTACTCCTACAAGAACTCCGTCTTCACAAGAAGGTAATAGGTTACTCACTTGATAATATCAAATGGATTAACCCCTCTATTTGTATGCACAGGATCCTATTAGAAGAAAATAGCAAACCTTCTGTGGAATTTCAACGCCGACTCAATCCACATTTGAAAGATGTTGTGAAGAAGGAAGTGCTTAAATTATTGGATGCTGGAGTAATATATCCAATATCAGACAGTTCTTGGGTGAGTCCGGTACACGTTGTACCCAAAAAGGGGGGCGTCACGGTGATTAGGACTGATGCAGACGAGTTGATACCGATGCGCATAGTTACAGGATATAGGATGTGCATTGGTTACAGGAAGTTGAACTCTGCTACGAGAAAAGATCATTTTTCTCTTCCCTTTATCGATCAAATGTTAGACAGATTAGCTCATAATTCCTATTTTTGCTTCTTGGATGGATTTTCAGGTTTCTTCCAGATCCCCATCCATCCGGACGACCAGGAGAGAACAACCTTCACTTGTCCCTATGGCACCTATGCATACAGGAGGATGCCGTTGGGTCTCTGCAATGCCCCTACAACATTTCAACGAGCAATGATGGCCATATTCTCTCACTTTAACGAAGATTTTATGGATATATTTATGGATGATTTTTTGTGTATGGTTCCTCTTTTCATCATTGTTTGTCTAATTTATCCAAGGTTTTGCAGAGATGTGAAGAAGTGAACCTGGTTTTGAACTGGGAGAAGTGCCACTTCATGGTCAAAGAAGGGATAGTCCTTGGGTATCTAGTTTCTGAGCGAGGGATAGAGGTGGACAGAGCTAAAATTGAAGTTATTAAGAATCTTTAGCCGCCTACAACAGTAAAGGGGATCAGGAGTTTTCTTGGACACTCTGGCTTCTATAGACGATTTATTAAAGACTTATCTAAGATAACTCGCCCCTTAACTAATCTACTTGCTAAAGATTCTATTTTTTGTTTTGACAGGGATTGTGAGGACGCCTTTACTAAACTCAAGGAGGCATTGATTACGGCCCCAATAATTCAACCTTCAGATTGGTCCTTACCATTCGGTTCACCCATGATTTTTACTGGACAGCCCAACACCTGCTTGGATTTTTAGCAATTTTGAGCCCGTTTGATGTCCAAATTTGGCAAAAGATGACTTTTTGGAAAGCTAATTTGAAGGAGAACACAAGGAATATAAAAGCCCCAATTTTTATTTCCTGATTATTGAGAAATCAGAGGCGAAGCGGCTAGGGCATACGAAGGACGGCGACAGCGTGTTCTTGAGGGATTTGGCGAGTTTAGATCATCGGAGCTTGTCGATCCTTCCAGTTTTGGCTTCGGTTCATCATCTCCTCCCCCTTAGGGACGTTTTCTTGCAGTTTTCCTATCATTAGAGAGAGATATCTGAGTGATTCCATGAATATCATAGCGCAAAACTATTTTTGGGGCTCAGTTGAAGCCCGCTGACGATTGTTAATTGCAAACACTTATTTCAAACTGTTATTTGGATTTTTGTGTTGACATATTTTACTTTGCTATTCATACTTCATGATTTTACATTGGCCACATATTGTCATGTTTTAGCCGGCACAATTCATACCGAGAGGAGGATCATGACGGTGGATCGTCTTAGTAAAACTTGTGAATCATTGACACGAGAGTGCTTGGTATTCGCTTGAGGATTTCATAACCTTCCACAAAAGCATAGGGTTTGTTTATAACGATCCACCGTGAGAGTAGGAGATCGTTTTAGACAAACACCGAGGTGTACACCTGAGAGGGGGCATCTTGTACCTTAGGGATAGGTTACGTATGTAAAAACTTTGAATCTATGTAATTGATCTTTTTAATCGCAATTAAAATCGTCAACGCGGTGGAAACTAATGCCCTGATCTCTCTCTTATATATTTTCTCTCGTTGCTGCTTTGGTTTCTTATTTATGATTGAAGTTCATAAAAACCCCATTTCGGTTCGCTTAGCTATCGAGACTTAGATCTTTTGGTATTTAACCTTGTTCCCTGTGGTACTGCAAAAAATTGGCAGTGGTACCGAAGAACATGAGTTGAAATCTAAGAAATGAAAGTTGAATTCTATAAAAAGACTCCTCTACTTGGCATTGCTAAAAATTAGCAATAGTACCTAAGGATATGAGTTGAAGTCTAATACAATGATCAGTGTATCGTATCCTACATAATGCATTTGAGTTAACCCCAACAGCCTGATTTGGATGGATTGGACTTGCATGAGTATTGTGTATGCTTCATTGAATTATATGTTTATTACATGCAGAGTTAGTTGACATCTAGAAATCGTGGGATCAAACTGCTGAATGCTTAAGACAACCATTTACTCGATTTCTTCTGATTAGATCTTGGATTGCTAATAAATGCTTTTCTAATTTGGATGCATGTTTTAACACGAATGATTACTCTTGTACCTGTCATATATTTCATCTTATTTTTATTGCTTGAGGACAAGCAAAGATTTAAGTCTGGAGTGTTTGATGCCTTACATTTTAGTAGCGATTTTTGTTATTATTCCATGATGAATCTAGGCTTATTTTGATATTTTTATACTCTTCTAAGACTTATTCACTTAAATGCTTCAGAATCTTCACTTTTTTTCATTCTTGCAAAATTTCAGGTAAAATCACCCAATTTTGAAGTCTTTTGAAAATTCTAAGGCCATGAGGTGATTCCTCATGAGAAGACAAAGCTACCTATCAAATTTGGGCTCAATCGGAGTTAGTTTGAAAAATACAGCCAGGTGAACCCGGCGAGGTTCACCGGTGCTTTTGCCAATGACCGAAAATCACAGATTGCTCCACTGCCTGGTGAACCCCACGAGGTTCACCCGTGATTCTATCTGAGGAAATCTGCGTGGAAATCCATAGTGAACTTAACTAGCGGGTGAACCCCATGGGGTTCATCGGTGCTTCTTTCTCAATGACACTACACAGTAGGCTTCACCGACTGGTGAACCCCACGTGATTTTTACTGGATAGCCCAACACCTGCTCGGATTTTTAGCGATTTTGAGCCCGTTTGATGTCCAAATTTGGCAAGGGAGGACTTTTTAGAAAGCTAATTCGAAGGAAAACACAAGGAATATAAAAGTCCCAATTTTTATTACCTAATTATCGAGAAATCGGAGGTGAGGCGGCTAGGGCGTACGAAGGACGGCAACAGCGTGTTCTTGAGGGATTTGGCGAGTTTAGATCATCGGAGCTTGTCGATCCTTCCAGTTTTGGCTTCAGTTCATCATCTCCTCCCCCTCAGGAACATTTTCTTATAGTTTTCCTATCATTATAGAGAGATGTCTGAGTGATTCAATGAATATCATAGCATAAAACTCTTTTCGGGGCTCGGTTGAAGCCCGCTAACGATTGTTAATTGCAAACACTTATTTCAAATTGTTATTTGGATTTTTGTGTTAATATATTTTACTTTGCTATTCATACTTCATGATTTTACATTGGCCACGTATTGTCATGTTTTAACTGGCACGATTCATACCGAGAGAAGGATCATGACGGTGGATTGTCATAGTAAAACTTGTGAATCGTTGACACGAGAGTGCTTGGTATTCACTCAAGGATTTCATAACCTTCCACAGAATGCATAGGGTTTGTTTATAACGATCCCCCACGAGAGTAGGAGATCATTCTAGACAAACACCGAGGTGTACACTCAAGAGGGGGCATCTTGTACCTTAGGGATAGGTTCCTTATGTAAAAACCTTGAATCCATGTAATTGATCTTTTTAATCGCAATTAAAATCATTAGCGCGGTGGAAACTAATGTCCTAATCTCTTTCTTATATATTTTCTCTCGTTGCTGCTTTGGTTTCTTGTTTACGATTGAAGTTCATAAAAACCCCGTTTCAGTTCGCTTAGCTATCGAGACTTAGATCTTCTGGTACTTAACCTTATTCCCTGTGGGATTTGACAATCTTTTATATTACTTCAACATTACCGTGCACTTGCGGGACATGTTAGTGTTGTGTCCGCAAGTGCATGGATACTCGAAGTAATAAAAGATATCGAACCACAGGGACCTACGTGTTAACTACTGAATAGTTATTTTCTCACTAGCTAAGCAAATCGAATACGACGTAATGAACGATCAGAAAGTGTACGAATTATCAAAGAAAGAAAGTTGAGACTAGGGTTTTATCCACCTTAATTTTAGTGACTAGATAGAAATAAGTGTTCGTCAACTATTCCTGATATGATAAAGATGAAATTTACTTATAAAGAAACTGTCTCTCTCTCGCGATAACAATTTACAAAGAACAACCCTCGCTCTCGCATCTGATTATTCAATATTAAAAATAAGTAAACCTTAACAAAGAGATTTAAAATCACTCTCGTGCATAACTCTCAGTGTCAATATCTCAAGTGAAATTAAATATTCACATATCTTAGTTTCACAAGTTTTGCTTAAGGGTTTCCAACAATCCAATACCTAATCTCTTAGCATATTTTCATGTCTATCACAATAAAAATCCTTAGATCAAATTATCAATAAGAATTTTAGCATAAAAAATCAAGAATTAAGAACAAACATAATCTCTTAGCATCAGCTCCTACATCATAATTTTAGGGTTCCAAGTCTTGTAAATCACCTCTTAATACATATTACAAAACTTTAAGACATGCTGATAATTGAAACAAGAAAAGATTAAAGAAAATAATCTCTTAAGTAAAATTATCTTACCAAAGAATATTCTAACGAAATAGAAATTATCTAGTCATTAAGAAATTAAGGGGATTATATCCTCTGTCCCAAAGAGAAGTCTACGCTATCATGGTGGAAGGATTACAATAAGACATTGTTTCAGGAAAAAATAGAAATCAAGAAGAAGGTATGAGTTACTGTAAATGAGGCTGTAATAAAATTACAGCCCGTAATTTCTCTCTAAAAACATGATGAATAGTGGCGGCATCCACGCTTTTGTTAATTTCTCGGTCCTCTAAACTCCTTTCGCTCTGAAACTTCTGGTGTGTGTTCTCCTTCCTCCGGCGTAAACTTTCTCTCAAACTTTGTTGGAAATGGCGGTCTGTGCACTTTTTAGTGATGAACCTTAGGGCGGCGACGGACTCTGCGATTTCTCTCTGAATCCGCGATTAAAATTGTGGCCTTTTGTTATGAGATCTTCGCCTCTTCTTATAGATCACTTCCCTTCTCTCGATTTTTCAAATAGTGGTCTAAATCGTCTGGAATCATCATCGCAAAAATTGGGCTACAGTAACTTCGAAAGAATCAAGCAAACACGGCCGCCTGGGTTAGAATTACAGCCCGTGAAGAAACTTACTACAGTGCCGTAATTTCTTCTATGGAAAAATTTGGAAGAATTACGGGCTATAATAAAAACCACAATAGTACCGTGTTTCATCCGTCATGCTTCAAAATTTAGCTTGATAGAATTATGGCCATAATAATATTACGATAGTACCATAATTACCTCTGGACCAAAAACTTCAAAAATTATAGTAGAGGAAATTAATCATGGTAGTGCCCACGGTTTATTCTGTAAGTCGAGTAAAACCACGGCCCGTAATTAAGATTACGGCCTTGCCGTAATTTTGCGGAATATTCTGATTGGCTTGAAATTTATCATGTAATCTCCTCTTGATGATTAGGACTCGTCTATGCACTTAGATTGCTCGAAAACCCATTAACATGATGCCTTTTTACCTGAAATTGATCAAAAACCAGAAAAAGTGTAGATTCCGAAATACTTGGCAAATAAGACATAAAAGTAAGTAAAAGAGCATGAATATGACTCAAAGAGACTAATTAATTAATACAAAATATACTATAGATTTTTGAGTCATCAAAATATATAAGGCTCAAACTTTACTTGTCCTCAAGCAAACAAAGGAATCAATGCTGATTATGAAAAAAAAAATTTCTCATGAAAAATAAATTTCTAAAATATAATCACCTATGAAAAACTCCACCAAATGCGACATAAAATTTTAAACAAATATATCGTCCTCCGAATTTAATCTTTAAGATCCACAACTTAGTTAAATAAAATTTCACAATTTGTATAATAAGCGAAATTTCAATCTCATGAGTTCACCCAGTTTCAATTCAAATTCATAATACTTTTGTTTACAGGAATAGGATCTCCAAAATCTTTTTCCTCTTAAATTTTCTCTCTTTCTCTCTTTTGACATTCTCTAAATCGATTATCACCCCCTTTTCTGGTGGCGAATTTAGAGTACATTAGTCACACAACCAATGTAATAGAACTCATATCTCTTTAGTAGGAAGAATCTTACCTGAGACTGCGGAGTTAATGTCAAACGATTTCTCTCCATGGCATGTACCTACATAGATACATAATTTTTATTTGGACTTCAACTCTTAACTTTGGTACCACTGCAAATTAATACAGTGCCAAGTAGAGGAGTTTTTTTCTTTTTCTTTTTTCTCTCTCTCCCTTACTTCAACCCATATCTTCGGTACCACCGCCAATTTTATGCAGTGCTAAGTAGGGGAGTCACTCTCTCGTTATTGGATCTTGGAAACCTTTCTTCCCAACAAATAGCAAAATAAATTAAATATCAACTAGGTTAATCAATTGACACCAATTCAAAAAATCATACTCATATACTCATTTTATTCAAGAAAGTAATTTCACTCTTAGATTGCATTCATCAAACAATATACTAATCCAAAACTTCATGCATCAATCAATGAAAAATTTTATTAGGTGGATATATATTGAAGAAATAAATTTAACACAATAGATCTATCTCCAATCACATGCATTGACATGACATTCATCATCAAGAAAATAATCACAATGGCGATAGTAGGAATTTCACAAAAATAGACCACGCATCATAGGCATATCATTTCAACAATATATATATATATATATATATATATATATATATATATATATATATATATATATATATATATATATATATATATATATATATCAATCAAGATTCCACAAAGTGTAAGCATCACAGGTATTATCATAGGAAAACAGTGCTCATATCAAGAACAAGTTCATCATTCAAGTTATACAATGTCAAATATTAGAATGCACCTACACACAGTGCCAAATCATATCATCAACGCAAATCATAATATCAAAATCCAACCATATCGAATCAGTAGCAAAAACACAAGTATCATGATATCGTAGTACAAACAGATCGAATTAACACAAAACAATAAAACGAGGATCCACAAGCACCGGACACAAGAAGTATGACCGGGTCATCCTTCCCTATTAAAACATGAATCATCAATAGGGTATAAAGATGAATGAAACATAAATAGGAGAAGGAATACTCACAAAGCTCTAATTGTCTCCATCAGAATCTATCTCCTCGATTGCTTCATTGGCAAGGGCAACATCCATGGGATCATCCGGATCACCCCCATCTCCATCCTCCCCGCCATCTCCATAACCAAATCTGTCATAGAGAAAGTTTCCCATCTCTTCCATATAATTCCCAAGTTCCTCAACATCTTCATGTAAATGTCTGATGGCGTTAAGCATCTTCTCCATGAGGCGTTGATGACACCAAAATATGTAGTATATTTTGTATCATTTTAGATATCTTTTCATGCTAAATTGAAGATCTTTTGCTTGTTTTCATGCTAAATTCATCGAATATTGCAAATCGAATATTGTAAATGTCTACTCCTATTTTGGTTTTTCATGATTTTCAGGCAAAAAGGCACTATTTTTGGCGTTTTCAAGCAAAATCAAACACATAGAAGAATTGCCATCATCAAGAGGAAGATACACAAGAAATTTCACGCAAATCGAGGCCAGGAACCAAAATACGGTAGTACCATAAAGGATTTTACGGTACCGTATTTTGAGGCTACCGTATTATCAAGAACACGGCCGTATTTTGGAGCTTTTCCAAACAGAAAGATTTTGTGATTTTACGGCACTGCCGTAAACTTCTACACGTGCCGTATTTTCCAGACATATTCCGACCAGAAAGTTCAACCGAAATTACGGCACTGCCGTAAACCAAATTATGGGCCGTATTCTCCAGCGTTTCCAGAATAGAACACTCAAGCTATTTTACGGCAGTGCCGTGAGATATTACACTGCCGTAATTCCCAGTCAAAAACGTGATTTTTACGAGTCCGAATCTTGCGCGGGCCATAACTTTTGATCCAGAGCTCCAAATCAAGATCCGAAAGTTGCTGCCGCTTCGTCTTTAAGAGGAGAAGACACACGCACCTAAAAAGGGAACTTTTATCCAGTATCGAGGGAGAAATCACCAGAGAGCCGGCTAGGGTTTGGCCTCACACCGAGAGGCGTAGAGGGCACCTCAGGCCATGATTTTCATGTAGAAGCTTTGCCTGGAGGAGAGGAAGACACCACAGAAGTTTCAGAGCGTTTGGAGTCCGATCGGAGGAGGAATCAACGAAACAGCGGTGACAACGCTGTTCATCAAAGCAAATTACGGCTGTAAAGGATTTTATAGCCGTGTTGTAATGTTGTTTCTCCTTTCTTTTTGTTTTCTGATTACTCTAAGACTATGATTTATTGTATCTCTTTCTCCATGCAAGCTTATTACTCTTTTGGGACATGGGGTGTAATCCCCTTGATTTTTAATGATTAGATAATCTTCTTTTTCGTCATGATAATTTTGCCATGATAATTTTACTCATGTGATAATTGTGCTTAGACTCTCTATAAGTCCATGTTACTAATTATGTTTTTAGAGTTTTCGCAATGAGACTGAAAGGTGATTTGCTTGAGAACTTGGACCCCTAGAATTGCATGTTAGGATCTCTTCCTTAGGTTAGATCCAATTTGATCTGTTCTAGTAGATTAATTGCCATGATAGTAATATGAATTTATGGATCGAGTCTATTTATCAAACTTGGAGATCTTGCACGAAAGTGAGGATCGGAACGTTGGAGATCCATGAGTAAAACAAGTGTTGAGGCTCGGATGCACAAAAGTGATCCTTGAGCTTCCGTTAGAGATTATCAACCTAGAATTCGGATGCACGAAAGTGATCTTGAGTTCTTTGATTGATGATTTACTTATCTACAGCATTGAAAATAGATCTTGCACGAAAGTGAGGATCGGTTATCTGCATGTTTGTCTGCACGAAAGTGAGACAATACCTTTATCAAGTAAATTATGTCTTTGTCACGGTAGAATTAGACTGACGACCCTTTTATTTATGTCTAGTCATTAGAATCAAGGAGGATGAAACCCTAAGTCCCAATTTATCTATCTGATTATCTGAGTTCGTGTGTTTTCCATTATTACTTTGCACTAGAATCGGTTCGCTTAGCTAGTAAGAATACCACTATTTGGTACTTAACAATAAGGTCCCTGTGGATTCGATACTTTTCTTTATTACTTCGATAGTTCCGTGCACTTACGGAATCCTATCAAGTTTTTGGCGTCGTTGCCGGGGATTAGTCCAAGGTATACGCGTGCCAGACTTGTAGTGTTATCTTTCGGGCTATCAGGCGTCCCTAATGGTACACCTTTGTAGAAAGGCCCTAAAAACCAGGGTCATGTGCATTCGCCCATCCCCTCTGTGTGGGGGCTACTCCATGTGAAGAAGACCCTGCAGCTCTTTGTGAGGGGGAATCAGTAGCTCGGTGTGGCGGCAAATCCATAGTCATACCAAAGGGGTCGTCACCACCACCCCAGGTGGGCGGTGGTGGTACAGAGTCCAAGGGTGTGGGGGGTAGCTTCAGCAGCTGCGTTTGGAGAGAGCTTCCAATTTGCTTGATCTTGGACTGTTGTTTTCTCTTTATTAGACAGCGGTAGTGTGGGAACACCTAGTCCAAGAACTAAACAGTAGCTATCACCCTCTCTCACTATCATCCTCATAGCTACACAGGACTCAATATCTATTCTTGCATTTCCCTTGGCCACTTCAGTCCCATATGGCCACTTCAATCCCATTTGGCTCAACACTTCAATCCCATAGGAGTAAGGAAACCTCCTATCACAATAGTACCCTTCTTTGCCTTAGTAACCTTGTCCAAGTACTTGATGAAAAAGAAAGCCAAGTCCACAGGCTACCCATGAAGCATACACTATAAAAAGTAAAGCTCAGACTGACAGACCATACTGTCACTATCCCCTTGTTTGAACACTATATGAGCCAAAACACGGTGCACATATTTGATGCAGGGGTTCGAAATCTTGGTAGCCCTAGCTGACAGTGCTGAAAAACTGGATTCTGATGTAATTTGGTTCCAAAACACATGCTAAATAAAACGAAGTGGTACATGAGTGTGCCCTCCTCCCGGTAAGTGGAAAATGGATCTGATATCTCTAAGTGTAAGGCTCCGCTCAATGTTAGCCATGCAAAAGGTGATCTCACCTTCAGCATGCTGATTAATAATCTCACACCCCGGCGGAAAGCCAGCTATTTCTAGCATAGGGTTCCTCAGGGAGTAACAATATTGATAGAAACCAGAGAACTACAATAATCCAATATCATTTATTACATAGACAATCCAAATTTAACATTAACAGTTTTATAACACAATCTCTAAAACATACTATCCATTTTATAAACTGAATAAAATACAAAAGACTACTATCTCAACTCGGGCTGGTATCTGCTATCTACTCTAGCCCTCCGAGAAGTTTTCTCTGGCCTGTTTATGATATACAAACACTCATTTTCAGAGTGTTTCCACCATCAGCTCACACAGTGGAACGACTGTCATAAATAGCCCAGTGAATGTTGCGTCCAACATCTGACATCCGTAGTATTGTCCCGAGGACAACTGGCGGTGCCCTAACCGGCAAACAGATAGTCCGATATGCGCCGGAACTATAAAACACATAAACAGGCCACTGGAGAATAAATCATCCAGTCCAGAGGTCAATATATCACGACAGATATCACAGATTTTCAACGGTTTCCACATACTCATGTGTCAATATCACAGATACATAACTGTTCAACCATGCTCATCAGATATCTAAACACAAGTTTGTTAACCATTCATACAGAAGCAGAATATGACCAAATAAACAAGATAATTGAAGTCAACAGGAATTCAGAAACAAACCAAGCAGACAAAGCAATCAGATATCAGTGTCAATCAATTCTATCATATGCATCATATATCAAATCAAAAGATTAGGCAGCAAATCCTATAATTCTTGACACTATAAGAAAGGAGTAGCGTAAGATTCCTATCTGAGACGCTGATATCCTGAATTCCTCTGAAATCAAAATTATCTTCCTTTCTTCACTGAACAATTTAAATAAACCATTGTTATTATCCATCATATGCATCAATCGATAATATTACCCTCAACCCCCTAATTTTCTATTTAATCCCAAAATACTAAATTCACTTAATCTTCCCTAATAATACTAATTTAGATTTTTTTTACTAATCTTTTATCTAATTAGAAATAATAAAATAAAAACAAACACTTACCTCTCTGCCGAAGACTCGACGCGGAACGAACGCTTCGTTCGTTCGCTGAGGCAACTACCGGCACTCGCCGCCGGAAGAGAAAAAGCTGCCGGCACTGGGGAAGAAACGCACCGCCGGCAGGAGGGAATGGGTCGCCGACGCCGGGAGGAGGAGGAGACCGCCGGGGAAGAAGAAAGATGGAGGCGGCGCTGCACAGCCACACGCGGACGCAGCGTCGTCCGCACGCGTTGCAGCCAGGAACCGCCAGCTGAGGAAAACGAGGTCGCCGCTGCTGACAGAGGAAGGACGTGGAGTCGAAGCTACCGGCGCTGGAAGACGAGAGAGCTGCCGACTCTAAACTCGTCGCCGGACGCAGAAACTTGTTGCACGCTTCTGAACAGTGGAACAGAGCCGTTCTGCCGCCGAGGGAAGAAAACGAGATCCGCTCGCCTGGGATGCTCGCTAGAAGGTTTGGTCGCCGGGTGGAGTGGAAGGAGCCGCCGGCGCATGCGTTCAGTGCCGGAGGTGCATGCGCCTTCCTCTGACGGGGAAGATCGTGAATGGAGCAGAGACGCGGGCGACGCAGCGGTAGCAAGGAGAAAACAGAGGAACAGGACAAAATCGTACGGCGCACGAGGGAAGAATAAGATTAAGGGAAAAATTAGGAAAAGGTTTAGGTTTAAGAGAGGCTTAGGGTCTTATTTATAGGAAAAATAAGGGAGGAATAATAGGATACTAACTTTAGCAAATTTCAAAATTTCAAAATTTAAAATTTAAACAAATTTAATTAAAAAATTAGGTTATAACAAATAAACTCATGGAGATCCATGTCCAAACTATTGAGGAACTCTAAAACCAATGGAAGATAGGTCTGCGGTGTTATTTGGAAAAATTTCTTTGCCCTTATCTGGTCAAACATCCAAAACACGTCCTTGTAGATCTCTAAAATTTCCAAGGTATGCTTGTCAGCGTATTTGGTGTTGACCACTCGTCGGGTAAGCAGCTGATTATACTACACCTCCTGAATTTCATCTCTGAATATGATCCCATATGGGTTTGGAGGTGAAGCTGGTGCGGAGGATTCAGCTGGACCCTTGCCCTTCCTCTTTGAAACTACTTGCTTGGTCTTTGGTGCCATCCTGAACTAAGCAGTGCAGAGTAATATAATTTGAAAGGGAAGGCTGGAAAGCTTGTCACCTGCACTGGAACAGATCTGTGCGTGGAATGCTCCAAATCTGAATCTCTAATCAAAAATGGTCCTCCAAACTTCTTCAGGAAGATGATTCCTCTCCTTATGAAACTACTTGGAAGTTAAAACTAACTCGTACGAAGCTCAACCAACGAAAGTTGAAACAGGCGGATGCTAGGAAGAAAAACAGTGGATGAATCACTATTTGAGCTTCTGATCTCCTCAAAGTCGCTCGAAAATGCCCAAATATCATTCAGGAAAGATCGCTGGATATTTTGGAAGCGAAAGCAAACATAAATCTCAAGATCTGGTGCTGAATCGAAAGAAAACGACAAGGGGGCAAACTCAAGTGAATATGCGCCTAAAATACCCAGATCGGGCTCGAAAACTTCGGATCGAAGCTCGGTGATGGTCGGAAAGAGTCAACGGAAGGTTTAGAGGGCAAGGGTGGAGTGGAATCTCGGAGGTGGCGCGACGTCGAAGGAAAACACGAGAAAAAACCCCTAAACTACGGCCAAAAACCCTAGAAATACGACAGCAGAATCGTGTAGTGCCAACATAATTATGGTCATAATTTTTATTAAGGCACTGCCATAATTCATGCTGGTTCAAAATCGAACGTAATTACAGTCTGTGAAAAACATTATGGTACCGCCGTAAAATTTTTAAAAAAATTCTCAAGCAAAATTACACCCATGAAATTAATTATGGTACTATCGTAATTGTTTCTGGAAGATAAATGCTCTTAAACATGGGTCATGATAAAAATTACGGTACTACCGTAAAAGAGAGTAACAACAAAATAAAACAACAGGCGTAAAAAATTTTACACCCCCTACCGTAAAAACTTATAGAGCAAACTAACACAACATTATGACCCGTAATATAGATTATGATAGTACCGTAAAAGACGCAAAACCTTCTGGAAAGAATCAAAGCAAAATTACGGATGGTAAAATTAATTATGGCACTTCCGTATAACGCACAAAAATTTTGAAAACTCTCTGGAAAGAAACAAGTCAAAACTACGGCACATAAAACCCATTACGGTACCACCGTAAAAGCCATAAAAACTTCTGGACGAAAATCACCAAATATTATGGCCCATAATAAAAATTACGGTAGAGCCGTAATTTATAAAAAATACCAGTTTTTCCTACTAAAGAAAAGAAAAATTAGTACTAAAGGTAAATTAAAATAAAAGAAACTAAACTAAGTAAGAGGACTTGGGTTACCTCCCAAGAAGCGCTAATTTGAAGGTCATTAGCTTGACCATTCTGCACTCAGATCTGGTCGAGGTTCCTTGAGTTGAAATTTTGTTCTTTCTTCGTTCTGCTCCTCTTGGAAATAATGCTTCAACCTCTGACCATTAACCTTGAATTCCCCCGTTTTGTCACTCCATATGTCCACAGCTCCGAGCTTCGTAGAGATAAGTTTTTCGAACCTGAAAAGATCCGAACCATCGAAACATAAGTTTACTAGGGAAAAGTTTCAATTTAGAATTAAACAAAAGAGCAAAGTCACCTGGTTGAAATTTTTTTCTGAGAATATGTCGATCATGCCATCTTTTAGTCCTCTCTTTATAAATCATTGCATTTTCGTAAGTGGAGAGTCTAATCTTATCTAGCTCGTTCAATTGTAACCTTTGTTTTTCCCCCACGTTCTTCAAGTCGAAATTCAGTGCTTTGATTTTTCAGAACGCTTTGTTCTCGAGCTCTACAGGCAGATGACATGATTTACCATAAATCAACTGAAAAAGCGACATACCTATTGGTCTTTTGAAAGCAGTCCGGTATGCTCAAAGTGCATCGTCAAGCTTAGAAGCCCAATCTTTTCACGTGCGTGACATAGTTTTCTCTAAAATCCCTTTGATCTCTCTGTTTGATATCTCAACTTGTTCACTTGTTTGGGGATGATAAGGTATTGCAACTCTATGATTAACCTCATACTTCTAAGCAAGGCTAAAAATTTATATTCTATAAAGTGTGAGCCTCCATCACTAATAACAACTCGTGGCATCCCAAATCGTGGAAATATGATCTTCTTAAATAGTTTAACAACAACACTAGAATCGTTAGTAGGAGAAGCAAGAGTCTCAACCCACTTGGAAACATAATCTACTGCCACAAGTATGTATTTGTTACCTCCAGATGATGGGAACGGTCCCATGAAATCTATCCCCCAAACATCAAATATCTCGACCTCAAGAATAGTAGACAGTGTTGGGGTATGCCCTTAAGGCTAATGTTTGAGGCCTTGGGTTGTTATCAGTATCATGTATAAACTCTATGTTTATAAAGGCAATGGTTGTTATTCAGGTTGTTACATTATCTGCTGCTATATGTATACTACTGAATAATGTCTCAATGGTGTTCAGCTTGGCTGACATGCAGTATTGTCCTTAGTCGAGATATCTTGGTGAACATGAGACAGCCTTGATATGATTGAGACTAATATGTGTTCTAATCTTATAGGATGCTTCGAGCATGGAATAAGATGTAGACTCATAGGTACATTGGATGTACTGGACTGACCCTACTTAGGATATTCAATTGCTTGTCACAATGTGAATAATCCTTATATGCAAGCAAGTGGCATATTTCCTCTGACTTGAGATCACTTGTGTTTCTAAATGATGATTGGCATTGTCTTGAGGTAGTTCAATATCATTTGAAATATAATGGTTATAGACTATCTTGGATAATGAGCATGAGTCATGTTAGGGCACTAGTGATAGATATAGGATTGCCTTCTCCTTGTTTGGAGTGTGATGTTCTAAAGGGGCCCCCTGGATGAGATGATTGAGAAAGTGTATGGCCATACCCAGATGACTATGTTCATCTGATCTAATCATTCTCATCATGTTGGAGTTACAGGCTTGACACGCTTGTCCAACGAGAACATCCAGTGGCAAAGGAAACATGTATGCCTAATGAATTGAATTCACACTTGTGCTGTGTTTGGGTGTAGTCTTGGAAGACTCTTTCCTTTATATCGGGAGACAGTGATGTGTTGCTAGATACCCCTCTTTGTTCGTGATAACGTAAGTTATCGTTACCGACATTAAAGGAAACCCTTAGGGTCGCACAATTTGATGATATGGCTTACTTATGTCAGATCGTGTGGACTGAATTGTTTTGGTTCAGTTTAAAGGAGTTTAAACTCTGATTGGAAGTGAGATCTGGTCTGATCATGTTTGATTGATTAGGGCTTGAGATTGGTAAGCTTCGATCGATAGAATTGATGCTTGATCGATGAGATCAGGAGCATCAAGAGATGTGTGGTTAGATCTTGAGCCTTTCGGTTTAATAAGGTCTAGACCAAGGCTTGGTTTAATTTGGTCTTTGAACCAAATTCAATTGAACCGGTTCATCAAATGAACGCTTGGTTCAAAGGGAGATGAAGGATGCGATAGGTTCACTTGGAGTGAACGCATGAGAGATTAAATGCTTACTATTTTTAGAAGCCATGTTTTCATTTTGGAAAACGCCCCACGTTTTCAATCGTGAGAACGCTTCTCTCGTCGCCATCTTCTCCTCTCGACATCCCTCTCGTCTTGTGAGAGACTTGACAAAAAGAAGGAAGTTGGACAACACCAAGAGTGCATCTCATCTCCTTACACGATCAGGAATCCTTGGAGGTCTTTGCTAGCACAAGGTTCACGCCAAGAAGGAAGCCCTCACCATCTTGTGTGCGTCTACTTTGGAGAAGAAGCACTCGCCTCTTTCCCTTCCAAGTCGCCATCCAAACAATGGCTATGGTAAAATCTTAATCTGATCTTTGCAAGTTAATAGGTTAATCATAAGATCATGCCACATGCGATCCTTAGAAACCCTAGCTTCCGCTATGCAAAAATTTTAATCTGCGCTTATTAGGGTTTTGCCCCACTTTCAGACAGTGGCATCTCATTTCTTCTATTAATATTCCCTATCTTTTGGCATCAATCACAAGATAATATGAAATTTATAGCATCCTTAAAAATCGAGGGCCAATAAAATCTAGATTGTAAAACCTTAAAAGTAGTCTTCCGAGTACTAGCAAGCCCTCCATATGAAGATCCATGACACTGAAATAATATATCCATGATTTCCTCCTAAAAATTCTATCTGCACATGTTCTAAATACATAAGGCTCATTCCAAAAATAGTTCTTTACCTCGGCTAAGAATCTCTTCTTTCCTTAATAACTCAAATCGGAGGAAAAACATTAGCAACCAAGTAATTTATTATATCAACGTACCATGGAGCCTTAATTTGTTCAATCGCTAAGAGTTGTTCTTCAGGAAAGGAATAATTGACTGTATCACCTTTATAAGTATCTACTAATATCCTCGAAAGGTGATCTACAACAAAGTTCTCTGACCCCTTCTTGTCTTTGATCTCCAAATCAAACTCTTGCAAAAGCAATATCCAACAAAGTACTATCCTTCTTTTGCATCAAGTACTTTATCGCTGTATGATCAGTGTATACCACAACCTTAGAATTAATCAAGTATGATATGAATTTATCAAAAGCAAAAATAATAGCCAAAAGTTCTTTCTCAATGGTAGTGTAATTTCTCTGTGTCTCATCCAAGGTCCTACTGGCATAATAGATAACATAGGGCTTCTTCTCCTTTCTTTGGCCAAGGACTGCTCCTACTGCATAATCACTAGCTTCACACATGAGCTCGAAGGGCAAACTCCAATCCGGTGGTTGAATGATGGGCGTTGAAGTCAGAGCCTTCTTCAACTCCTGAAAAGCAGACAAACAACTTTCATCAAAAGAAAATTTAACATCTTTACAAAGTAAATTTGTAAGTGGTCTAGTAAGTTTAGAGAAATCCTTAATAAATCATCGGTAGAATCCTGCATGTCCCAAGAAACTCCTAATTTCCTTGACTATAGTGGGTGGCTCCAACTTCTCAATCACTTCAACTTTGGCTTTGTCAACCTTTATCCCTCTTTCTGAAATTAGGTGTCCCAAAACTATCCCCTGCACAACCATGAAATTACACTTTTCCTAGTTAAGAACAAGATTAGTTTCTTCACACCTCTGCAAAACTCGAGATAAGTTAGCCAAATAATAATCAAAAGAAAAACCATATACAGAAAAGTCATCCATGAAAACATCCATAAAATCTTCAATAAAGTCCAAAAATATAACCATCATACACCTCTAAAAAGTGGCAGGTGTATTACACAAACCAAAAGGCATTCTCCTATAGGTAAAGGTACCATATGGGCAAGTGAAAGTGGTCTTATCTTGGTCATCGGGAAGGATGGAAATTTGAAAAAATCCAGAATACCCATCTAAGAAACAGAAGTAAGAATAATTAGCAGGCTTTTCAACCATCTGATCAATAAAGGGTAAGAGAAAATGGTCTTTCCTAGTGGCCGCATTCAATTTCCTATAATCTATGCACATGCGCCAACTAGTTACTGTCCTAACAGGAATTAATTCATTATCCTTATTTTTCATAATAGTTACACCCCCTTTCTTAGGAACACAATGAACAGGATTTACCCATTTACTATCGGAGATAGGATAGATAATATCTGCATCAAGTAATTTCAGAACTTCTTTCTTCACTATTTCTTTTATAGAGGGGTTAAATCTTATTTGAAAATCAACATATAGTTTGTGTTCCTCTTCTATAAGAATTCTGTGCATACCAAAAGAGGAGTTAATTCCCTTCAAGTCATCAATAGAATACCCAATTACCTTCCTATGAATCCTCAATTTCCTTAAAAGCAACTTTGTCTCCCTTTCATTAAGTTGTGCATTAACAATAACAAGGTAAGTACAATTAGGTCTAAAAAATTCATAGTGAAGATTATTAGGTAATGATTTCAGTTCAACTTTTGGGATTTTCTCTTCCTGATTTTCTTGATTATCACAAATAGTGCACTCCAGTAAATTATGAATCTCAACATCAAAATTAGAATCAGAACTATAACTAGAATCAAGATCAGAATCAGCATCTAAATCAGAATCAGAAGGCTCCTCAAACAAAGCATTAAGATCATAAACATGGTCATCCACAGCATGAATACTACAACAACATCCTCAAACCAAACTCAATTTTGTTATCACCAATGTTAAGAGTGAGTTTACCGTTCCTTACATCAATAATAGCTCCTGCTGTGGCTAAGAACGGTCTACCAAGTATGATAGAAATTTTAGTATCTTTCTCCATCTCTAAAACTACAAAACCTGCTGGAACAAAATACTTACCAACTTAGATTGGAACATCCTCAAGAATACCAACATGATACTTAACTGAACGATGAGCGAACTGTAAGGATATAGAAGTTGGTTTCGGCTCTCCCATGTCTAGTTTCCTACAAACAGATAAAGGCATTAGACTCACACTAGCACCATGATCACATAAGGCTCGATCAAAAGCCATGCTTCCAATCAAGTAAGGAATAGAGAAACTACTAGGATCCTTTAATTTCGGTGGCAATTTGTTTTGAATTATAGAACTACACTCCTCAGACAATGCCACAGTGCCATAATCCTCTATTTTTCTTTTGTTAGACAAAATTTCTTTCAAAAATTTAGCATAAGTGGGCATTTGAGACAAAGCATCAGTAAATGAAATGTTAATATAAAGCTTTTTCAAAACATCAAAAAAAATTCCAAATTACTTATCTAACTTTGCTTGAACCAGTCTTTGGGGAAAAGGTATAGGAGGCTTATAAGGAGTGGGTAAACTAGGTCTAGGAACATCAGGCTGATAATGCTCATCTCCTTTAGGTTCAACACCCTTATGGGGTGGCGAACTAGTATGAGACTGCACATGTACAGGTGGTGTTTCTAAGACTTGCTCACCGCTTGGTTCAATATCAAGCTCTTCCTCATCATCATCAAGTCTCCCTCTAGGTTCATCTAATTGTTTCCCACTCCTAGTAGTTATAGCATTACAATGTTCCCTAGGATTTAATTCAGGTTTAGCAGACAATTTTCTTGGGGGTCTATAAGAAGTATTAGCCTGTTGTGCTATCTGATTCTCTAGAATTTTATTGTATGCTGTTAAAGATCCAACCTGAGAAGTAAGCCGATTAATTGTATCCATCATTTTCTCAAATTTCTGATTTTGATTTGCCATGAACTTTTCAAGCATAGATTCTAAACTAGAGTTCTGGGGGTGATTTTGATTTTGTTAACTCTGTCGGTATCCCCTATTCTTAACCTGTCCTCCTGTATTATTGTTTCTCTTCCAAGATAAATTTAGATGATTCCTCCATCCAAGGTTATATGAACTAGAATAAGGGTCATTATTTCTTCTACCCTGATTATATCCCCCTACAGCATTTACTTGTTCTATCCCCTTATCAACAATAACGTTTGACACGTCCCGCAAGTGCACGGTTATGTCGAAGTAATATAAAAGGTGTCAAATCCCACAGGGAACAAGGTTGAGTACCAGAAAATCCAAGTTTTAATAGCTAGGCGAATCGAAACAAGGTATAGAAAACTAAAATCGAAAACAAAACAAGACAAGCAATCACAACTACCCTGACTACTTCAATTGCACAAGACAGATATTAATTATTTGGATTATTGGTTTTGCACAAGGAATCTAACCCTAGGGTACAAGGTGCCCTCTCTCGAGTGTACACCCCGGTGTTCGACTAAGACGATCTCCTACTCTCGCGGTGGATCATTTTAGACGAACCCAATGAGTTCTATGACAGGTTATGAAACCCTCGAGCGAAGACCAAGCACTCTCGCGTCGAGGTCTCGCAAGTTTTACTAAGAGATTCCACCCCTACGATCCTCCTCTCGGTATGAATTCGTAACGGCTAATACATGAAAATACCCGGTCAAGGTAAAATCATGGAATAAGCACGTCAAAGTAAAATATGCTCACAACACAATCCAAATAATATAATTAAGATAAAATTTGTGATTAAATTCATCAACGGGTTTCAACCACGCCCCAAAATAGGGTTTACGCTGCAATCGTCATTAAAATGCTCAAGAATCTCTCTTTTAACATAAGAATATCACAAGAAAGAGTTTTTAAGGGATAGGAGATGATAAACCGAAACAAGTCTTGAAGAATCGAAGCGCTCCAATGATCAAATCTCCGAAAATCGCCTCAAACTCCTCTTTCTGTCGTGTTCTTCCGCCTCTGCTGCTTCATCACGTGATTACCTGATCATTAAGGCATAAAAATTATGGCTTTTATATCCCACGTGTTCTCCTTCGAAAGAGCTTTCCATAGAGTCCTTACTTGCCAAATTCGGACATCAAACGGGTGAGAAATCAGGTAAAATCCGAGTCGAAGTCGTGTCCGCACATGCCTGGGTTGAAATCACGGGTGAACCCGATAGGGTTCACCTGGCCGTGAAAGTAAAATGCAAGGTGTCATACATAAAATGCAAGGTGTCATACATAACTGTCACAGAATGGGGCCTGAGGATGTGGACCAAGCCCACGAATATAATGGCATATAAGATACAATGCCACATAATATCCATCACAGAATAAAAGTATCAATCCAAACATAGCAAACCACAGCACATGAAGACAATAAGCAGAGATCGAAGTAAAGATAGCTCACCCACTCTAAAAATTTGCATAGTCCTCTATGCAATATCATGATGTGAGAGGAATGGATGATGATGCTGATGCCCTGGGAAGCTATCTCCACTTGCGCAAGCGAGAGCTAAAAGCTCGTGAGCTCTTGCTCTTCCCGCGTGTGCTATAGTCTGGCTTGACCTCCTCGTCTAAAGAAATTTCCATGCATGCCATGTTCTCTTCATTGATGAAGGCAAGCCTCTCATTCATGCTTGATAGCTTCTCCCAAACAGACCCCATCATCTTGTGATGCCTTTGCATATGTGCTTCCATGGACTCCCAACGAGAAGAATGATCCTGCTGAATATAAGATAGAGTGGTGTCCATATGATCGATCAATTCTTGTTGATGGAGCTGCTCCTCCCTAATTTCCTGTAACACAAACATCATAGAATCATGAGAGGAGGTGCCGCTAAAAGAAAAGGTGCCAGGGGCTGGTGGTGCGGTGTCAACAGGGTCAGGTTGTGCGTCCTCAACCGGCTTGATATGCCAGTTTCCTCGCACTCTTACTGTTGTGCCCTCTGGGTTCGGTAAAGTCAGGCAGAGTGAGCTCCCTTTGAATGTCATGCAGTATGAGTCGCCCTTGCGAATAATCAGCTTCATGGCGATGCAAGACTCGATGTCGAGCCTGTTGTTACCAGTAGCTTCCAGTATTCCTTATGGAACGATACCCAAAGAAACTGCCAAAGGAGTGATGAGGCCGCCAATCACAATCGCCCCTTTCAGAGAACGGGCGACGCGGCAGAACTGTTTTGCCAAATAATACCCAGAGTCCACCCTGAAGCTGTGAAGCATGCACCATAGATAAAATAACTCGGTATGTCGAACCATACCGTCACTCTCACCGCGGCCAAAGAGGGTGTGGGCCAACACGCGGTGAACACACTTGATCACAGGGTTTCACAGACTGGATGCACGGGCCACGCGATCAGAGTAGATGTGCTCGTTGGTAATTGCGCCCCAGAAGCCCTGCTCACTGAACTCGGTGGGGACCTTGCGAACACAAGGCTCAGGAAAACCATAAATGTTGCGCAACTGAGAAAGAGTAAGAGTATGTTCAATGTTACCCAAGCGGAAGGTCAGGCGGCCTGGACCGTTTTCAAGAATAGGGCCTGCCTTCACTTCCAAAGAGCTCAAGAATTCTAGCGTCACACCAACATAGGTGGGAGAAAATAATCGCTGGAACTGCTCCCAACCAACTGCAGCATACATCAAGTCGACATCCTATAGCATCCCAAGCATCTGCAACGTTCCTCTATCTAGGTACCTCGTGTTGAGAACTCGGCGCTGACGCAACGTTTGATAGAGCTCTTCCTAGCCAGCATTGCGAAAGATAATTCCGAACTCATTCGGGGGAGAGACGTAGGGCTGAGGTCGGCTGGTAGGCGTGCGTCCATGCCTGGATGATGAAGAACCAAGTGTGGCTGAAGATGGCCTGAAGGATGGAGGAGTCGGTGATGGCTCGTACTCTTCGTCGTCGGTGGCGAACGAGTCAGAGAACGCCTGCAGAGGTGCGGTCTTCTTGGAAGTCATGGCTTTGGTTCTTGGAGGCATTATGGCTAGAGATGATCGGAAAGAGGCCGGTAAGCTTTGGTGAGAAGGTCTAGCTGGAGGCGCGAGGAGAAGCGAATGTGGCGGTAGATCGGCGGAAACAGAACTCGGAAATCTGGCGACGCAAAAATCAGGCACTAAATAGAAGAGAAACCTGTCTCGCTTGCAAGGAAACTATGATCTGGACCGAAGAGATTGCCTTCATATTTGGAAAGACAGGAGAGCGGCGAAATCGGTGGGATCTTGGTGAGATTTGGGGGCGGCAGAAACCCTAGCTGCGCAACGCTTCGAGTCGGGGTGAGGAGCGGATGAAAATACGGGTGAACCCACCCGGGTTCACCAGCCCGTGATGTTTACTGGTGTTGGGCTGTTGCTACAGAAGCATGGGTGAACCCGCTAGGGTTCACCAGCCCGTGAAGTATTCTGGTGGCATTCTTTGTGTGCAGAAAAGATGGTGAACCCCGTGGAGTTCACCTGCCTATGAAGTGCACTGATCAACTCGAAAAATTCTAGAAAAATCTGAAAAAATTCCATGTGCTACATCTTCTTCCTACAACATAAAGAGACATCAAATTAGTAGCACTCCCCTCTAGGAAACCAAAAATTAAATGAAAAATAAATCAATAGTGTAAAACAAGGTCTAAATCAATGCATGAAGACAAAAAAAAAACAATCAATAACTTGGGTTGCCTCCCAAGAGCGCTAGTTTAGGGTCGGTAGCTTGACCGTGAGAGTTTTCATAGTTGCAAATTTTTGGGGTCTGAGAGAGCTAGAGCTTCCTCTCTTTCGACCCGCTCATCTTCGAAGTAGTGCTTGAGACGGTGCCCGTTAACCGTGAAACTGCCAGTTCGTTCTGTCTAAATTGTGATGGCACCATATGGTTGAACTTTCTGAATTGTAAAAGGACCGGACCACCTCGTGCGAAGCTTTCCTGGAAATAGCCGAAGTCCTGAATTAAATAGAAGCACTTTATCCCCTTCAAGAAATTCTTTCTTCATTATGCGCTTATTGTGCCAGAACTTGGTGCGTGCTTTATAGCTCTTGGCGTTTTCATTTCTACCGGCGTTCTTGATAGAGTTTATTAGGTCAAGTTCCAAGGGGTCCACTTCTTTTCTGAGAGGCTCAACATACTGCGTGGCATTCTCCACATTGTCAATACTCCAGCATGTGCCTGCAAGATAAGGTTTTTTCAAAGTATCAGACAGATCATATTGAACAACGTTGCCACAGATGTTCAAAGACAGTTTTCCATTCTTGACATCCATGACAGCGCCTGCAGTAGCAAGAAAAGGTCTCCCCAGAATGATAGGGAGCCTATCATCCTCATCTATCTCCAAAACAATAAAATCAGCAGGAATAAAATAATCTCCTACTTTAACAGGTACGTCCTCTAAAATACCAACTGGTTGACGCACTGATCTATCTGCAAGCTGTATAGAAATATTGGTCGGTTGCAAATCCCCTAGATCTAGCCTTTTACAAAGTGATAATAGCATGAGGCTAGCGCTTGCTCCTAGATCGCACAAAGCTCTCTGAAAGGACATCTCCCCAATCTATTTGGGTATGGAGAAACTGCCTGGGTCTTTAAGCTTCTGAAGGAGCTTGTTCTGAATGATGGCGCTGCACTCCTCAGTAAGCGCAACGGTCCCTTGATCCTCTAGCTTCCTCTTGTTTGATAAAATATCTTTCAAGAATTTTGCATAAGTCGGTATCTGCGAAAGAGCATCAGCGAAAGGGATGTTAATATAAAGTTTCTTCAATACTTCCAAAAACTTACCAAACTGCTTGTCCAATTGAGCTTTGACAAGCTTCTGTGGGAAAGGAATCGGTGGCTTGTATGCAGGCGGTCCCACATAGGGCTGCTCCTCTTCAGCTGGTTCAGGTGCCACTGGTGTTGCATCTGACTGTGATACCACAGGTTCAGTAGTCACCTCATCTATCCTGTCATCGGTCGGCATCTTTGGATTTTCATGTTGCTTACCGCTCCAAGTGGAGATTGCATTGCAATGCACCCTCGGGTTTACCTCTGGTTGGGATGGAAGCTTGTTTGGTGCTCTGGAAGACGAGCTAGCTTGCTGAGTGTTGACACAGATTTATATAGAGTTTTATATGTCAATTTACTTATGGAATCATGCCTATTTCATGACTTTAAGCCTTACTATTGCCTTTATTTGGATACATCTATGGAATCTACACTTGTTTCAGTATTTTCGCATTTTCAGGTCAAACTGACCACAAATAGAGTAGATTCTGACACTTTTGTGGCAGAGGGCCTCGTCCTAACCCAAGATGATCCAAACTGGAAGATTTCAGAGTCATCAGTCCTCTGTTGGAAATCACGACCGAGTCCCGATCAGAATCATGCCCGTGATCATCGTTATGCCTGAAGCTGAAACCGACAAATCACGACCAAATTCTCGCCCGACATCGCGGACCTGCCTGTTACGAAATCACCATTTTCTTCCGTATTTCTTTGATCTAACCTAAGGGGAGGCTCAGGGGCATTGAGGACCATTCTCCCCCATTAACAAAGAAGGCGAGGAGCAGCTTTTGGCAGCGGATTTAGTCACGAGATGATGATTTCATGCAAAACAGTGGCTGGCGGCGCTGCAGGGCATGGAGGCTGGCGGAAAGCTTCTTTCGGCTGAGCAGAGACAGCGACTGCAGTCCTTTTTACAAGGTATGGGAAGGAGAAAAAGAGGCAGAGAAGAGAGGAATAAAAGGAGGGGGGAAGGCATCGCTCAAGAGCTCTCGCGCATAAGGAAAAATCAATAGGAGGAGAGTTCAGCAGAAGAGGGATCACGAGAGGAGGAGCTGTTCTTGTGGAGAGGAGAAGGAAGCTGCACACCTGCAACCTTTTGAAGACCTTCTGTTGCGTAAGCTTCTTAGAAACATACCTGTAATACCTAGCATCCATATTTGAGTTGCTGCATCTATTGTAAGATCTTAATAGAATGTTGCATGATCTATTTTTTTCCTTTGCAACTCTTGCGCAGAACTTGTTATCACGCATAATGTTCATGGCTGAATACATTGTCTATGTTGTTACTATGAACATGATAGGCTAAACACTAAATCAAGATGTGGGGTAGCCCTTGACGATTTATTAGTTGTGATAGTTATGTTTATTAGCCAAAGTCCTTGCTTGGCCTTATGTGTGTGCATTGCCTGCTTTACTTGGAAGGATATTCTCGCACCTCTAATCCCCCGGATGAGGTTTGTAAATCAGCTTTTCTAGGAGTTTACTCGCTTGCATAGCTGTACTTGCCTGTAGGATTAAGGGAAAGCATTATCCGGAAAGGTAAGCTTAAGCCTTAAGTCGCAAAGGTGAGGTTCGTTAATCGAATCTAGAGGAGAAAACTTGCCTGCAGGTCTGTACTCACTTAGGAAAAACACCAAGGTGAGGTTTGTAAATCAGATCTTAGGGAGAAAAACTCGCTCGTAGATATGTACTTGCTCGCGAGATTTTATGGAGCTTAGACGCTGCGGAGAGCCTCTTGTCCGACCACGCGTCAGACCCACTTGGTTGAGAGTTTTATCCATTTCGTTGGAGTGCTATGCCTACACTTCCCGAAAGGGAGTGTTTGAGCCTTTAAATCGCCTTGAGTGAGGTTGTTAATCAGCATCTCTAGGAGTTTTTACTCGCTTGTGGATCTGTACTTACTTGAGGGGATTGTAAGAAGCTCAGACGCGTCGGAGAGACTCTAGTCCGACCACGCATCAGAACCCTACGGATTGGACCAATAACCTAATCTGTGTGAACAGACGAGATTATTGGAGGGGAGCTACCTACGTGACAGGGAAGCTATGCCCCCCTTGAACTAGACAGGACATCGGCAGTAGAGTTTAACTATTCAACTATAAGGAGTCAAAGTGGTGAACCCATATCCTGATACATCCCCTCATTAGAATCCTCTCGTGTGATTTTCTCTGTTTACATTCCTTCACTTTTAATTATTTCGTTATCTTTAAAACTTCACCAATTCCGACATCGTCTAGCTAGCCATTTCGAGATCTGTCGGTATTTGCCCATTAGTCTCTGTGGGATAGATATTTTATTACTTCGATAGACCCGTGCACTTGCGGAAAATGCCTACTATATCTGTGGGCACTATCACTGGGCTAGCTGACTCTCTAGCATTTTATTGTGTGTCTCCAGGGAGTCCATTCTTGTCATCATAAGTTTCATCATTTCGGTCAGTCCTTCAAGTTGTTTGCTCAGATTTGGATCATTATTGGGCCTTGGCTGTGGTGGTGGCACATTGAAGTTCCTATCTTGAAATCCTGGCGGTATGAAATTATTCTGTTGGGGCTGCCTGAAATTTCCTTGTGGGGGCTAGGTTTGCTGTGGTGGAACTTGTCCAGGCTGCATTAGCTGAGTTGTTCGGTATGAGAAATTTGGGTGGTTGCGCCATCCTGGATTGAATGTGCTGGAGTATGGATTGTTGTTGGGATTGAAATTTCCAATAGCATTCAATTGCTCAGAATGAACTGCAGTCATCTGTCCATCTCCTACCTGACAATCTGCCCCTGCATGACCTACAACTCCATAGACCTCACAAGAAATAGCGTTAACATCCATTGAATTAACAGACCAAGAATCAATTTTTCTAGTCAGATTATCCACCTTAGCCATAAGAGCAGTAAGAGAGTCTAGGTCATACTTACCTGACTTCTTGTTAGAGGTACCTCTCTCAAATGTCCATTGGTGATGGTTGATCACCATGTCCTCGAGGAGGTTCATTGCATCTTCAACTCTCCTATTCATCAAGGCACCGCCTGCTGCTGCATCCATTGTGAGTCTTGTGTTGTAATCCAAACCGCTATAGAACGTCTGGATTAAGACCCAAGTCTCTATTCCGTGATGTGGACACATCCTTTGGAGCTCTTTAAACCTCTCCCAAGCTTCATATAGGGATTCTCCATCCTTTTGCATGAAACTCATTATCTGGTTTTGCAACTGGATCGTCTTGGATGGAGGAAAGTAGTTGGAGAGAAAGGCTTAAGAAAGATCTGCCCATGTTCTTATTGAAGCAGAAGGTAGTGTGTGCAGCCAAGCTCTTGCTCTATCCCTTAAAGAGAAGGAAAATAATCACAACATGATAGCATCAGCAGATACACCATTAATTTTCAGCATATCACAATATTCTAGAAAAATAGAGAGGTGCATGTTGGAGTCCTCAAGAGGAGAACCACCAAATTGATTTTGTTGCACCATAGAAAGAAGAGCAGGTTTTATTTCGAAGTTATTGGCCTCAACAGCGGGCCTCGCAATCCTAGATCGAAAACCATGCGCTTAGGGAGCAAAGTAGTCCTTCAACGTTCTATTGTTATAGTTGTTTCCCATTGGTTGAGGTATCTGATCATTGTTCACTCCAAGTTGAATGTGCTCTATCTGAATTTCTCCTCCTGGATGGTTCATGATTTCTTTCTTCTGAAGTAGACTTTGTTTTCTTCTTATCCTGAAGGTGCGCTCGATCTCCGGATCAATGTCAAAGAATGTACCTGCCCTAGAACTTCTTTGCATAAAAGGGTCAGTCAAAAATTATAAAGTTATAAGACAGCGAGAAAATAAAAAGAAAAAGAAAATAGCAGTGCAGTAAAGAAAATTTAACCTAAAGCCTAGTCTACCAATTCTCAGAAGTATACTAATATCAACTATTGTTCCCCGGCAATGGCGCCAAAAACTTGACACGTCCCGTAAGTACACGGTTATGTCGATGTAATATAAAAGACGTCGAATCCCACAGGGAACAAGGTTGAGTACCAGAAAATCCAAGTTTTAATAGCTAGGCGAATCGAAACAAGGTTTAGAAAACTAAAATCGAAAACAAAACAAGACAAGCAATCACAACTACGTCGGTTAAGAGTAAATATGGGAGAGATATCGGGGCTATGGTTTCCACCGCGTTGACTACTTCAATCGCACAAGACAGATATTAATTATTTGGATTATTGGTTTTGCACAAGGAATCTAACGCTATGGTACAAGGTGCCCTCTCTCGAGTGTACACCCCGGTGTTCGACTAAGACGATCTCCTACTCTCGCGGTGGATCATTTTAGACGAACCCAATGAGTTCTATGGCAGATTATGAAACCCTCGAGCGAAGACCAAGCACTCTCGTGTCGAGGTCTTGTAAGTTTTACTAAGAGATTCCACCCTTACGATCCTCCTCTTGGTATGAATCGTAATGGCTAATACATGAAAATATTCAGCCAAGGTAAAATCATGGAATAAGCATGTCAAAGTAACATATGCTCACAACACAATCCAAATAACATAATTAAGATAAAGTTTGCGATTAAATTCATCAACGGGTTTCAAGCATGTCCTAAAATAGGGTTTACGCTACAATCATCATTGAAACGCTCAAGAATCTCTCTTTTAACATAAGAAGATCACAAGAAAGAGTTTTTAAGGGATAGGAGATGATAAACCGAAACAAGTCATGAAGAATCGAAGTGCTCCGATGATCAGATCTCCGAAAATCGCCTCGAACTCCTCTTTCCGCCGTGTTCTTCTGCCTCCGCCGCTTCGTCGTGTGATTACCCGATAATTAGGGCATAAAAATTAGGGCTTTTATATCCCACGCGTTCTCCTTCGAAAGAACTTTCCATAGAGTCCTTACTTGCAAAATTCGGACTTCAAACGGGTGAGAAATCAGGTAAAATCCGAGTCGAAGTCGTGTCCGAGTGTGCCTGGGTTGAAATCACGGGTGAACCCCGCTGGGTTCACTTGGCCATGATTCATTCTGTGCAATCTGGCTGAAAGAAATGCGGGGGTTCACCTGGCTGTGCTTCGTTCTGTGCAGATTTCAGCCTCAAGGAAAACTGGGGTTCACCTAGCCGTAAAGCTTTCTGTGAGGTTCTGCTGGCTGGCGAAGAAACTGGTGAACCCCATGGGGTTCACCTGGCCGTATTTTTCAGGCTAACTCCGTTTGAGCCCAAATTTGACGTGTAGCTTCGTCTTTATATAAAAAATCATCTCATGGCCTTAGAAACTTCAAAATATGTCAAAAAAGGGTGATTATACCTGAAATTCCACAAAAGCATGAAAAAGTGAAGATTCCGAAGCATTCAAGTAAATAAGCCTTAAAAGAGTATAAAAGTGTCAAAACAAGCCTAGATTTAATATGAAATAGGTATGAATATTACTACTAAAATGCAAGGCATCAACCTTACACTCCTCAGAATAATGTCCTTGGTTACCACAGATATCACATACAGTAGAAGATGAAACTACAGCAGTTTGCATTTGAAAAGAATCAAATCTATTACATAAAGAGTCTACCTTTTCAGCTAAGGTACGCCAACTGTCATCCTCATTCTTACCATGTAAAGGTCGATATATCACTCCACTTTCAGTGGTCCACTGGTTATGGTTCAGAGCTATCTCCTCAATCAAAGTGAAAGCATTGTCAATGGTCTTGTTCATGAGAGCTCCTCCTACAGCAACATTGAGACGGGTATTATAAAGTAAGCCATTATAAAAAGTATGAATTAAAACCCATTTTTCCAAGCCATTGTGAGGGCACTTCCGTTGTAATTCAATGAAACGCTCTCATGCCTCACTCAAAGATTCGCCTTCCCTTTGTGTAAAGCTGGTGATTTGATTTCTCAACTGGATCGTTTTTCTTGGTGGGAAGTATTTCAACAAGAAGGCATTTGAAAGTAGATCACATGTGGTGAATGTTCCAGTTGGTTGAGAATGTAGCTAGGCACGCGCTTGATCCCTGAGAGAAAAAGGAAACAATCTGAATTTCAAAGCATCACTGGATACACCATTAATTTTAATAGTATCACAAAATTCAAGAAAAAGAGCAATATGTTGATTAGGGTCTTCAAGTGGTGATCCTCGAAATTGATTTTGTTGGATCATAGATAGAAAAGCCAGTATGATTTCAAAATTATTAGCCTCTATTGTTGGTCTAGCTATGCTAAAGTGTATCCCTTGTGGATTCGGCGCTACATAATCCTTAAGCGATCTTCTTTCATCCATGATTAATTCTTCTCCCTTCTTCTTTTCAAATCTGAGTTTCCTGCGCAATCTAAGAGTTTTGTTAATCTCAGGATCTAATGGAACTAGGGGTCCTGATCTTAGGGTCCTACGCATACACAAGTAGAGAGATCAAATAAACACAGAATTTACAGAAAATAGCAGAAAACAAAAATAAATCCCAGCTTCTGAAGATTCAAAAACTAGCAAAAATAAAAAACAAAGCTTAGTCTAGTAATATTATCAATTTCTTCAATATTAACAAAACTAAGGTCCCCGACAACGGCGCCAAAAACTTATTGTGTCCGCAAGTGCACGAATACTCGAAGTAATAAAAGATATCGAACCACAGGGACCTACGTGTTAAGTACTGAATAATTGTTTTCTCGCTAGCTAAGCAAATCGAATATGATGTAACGAACGATCAGAAAGTGTACAAATTATCAGAGAAAGAAAGTTGAGACTAGGGTTTTATCCACCTTAATTTTAGTGACTAGACAAAAATAAGTGTTCGTCAACTATTCCTGATATGATGAAGATGAAATTCACTTATAAAGAAACTGTCTCGCTCTCGCGACAACAATTTACAAAGAACAATCCTCACTCCCACGACTGATTATTCAATGTTAAAAATAAGTAAATCTTGACAGAGAGATTCAAAATCACTCTCGTGCATAACTCTCAGTGTCAATATCTCAAGTGAAACTAAATATTCTCATATCTTAGTTTCACATGTTTTACTTAAGGGTTTCCAACAATCCAATACCTAATCTCTTAGCATATTTTTATGTCTATCACAATAAAATTCGTTAGAACAAATTATCAACAAGAATTTTAGAATCAAAAATCAAGAATTAAGAACAAACCTAATCTCTTAGCATAAGCTCCTAAATCGTAATTTTAGGGTTTCAAGTCCTGCAAATGACCTCTCAGTATATATTACAATACTCTAAGACATGATGATAATTGGAACAAGAAAAGATTAAAGATAATAATCACTTAAGTATAATTATCATACCAAAGAATATTCTGACGAAATAGCAATTATCTAGTCATTAAGAAATTAAAGGTATTACACCCCCTGTCCCAAAGAGAAGTTTACACTATCATGTTGGAAGGATTACAATAAGACATTGTTTCAGGAAAAATCAGAAATCAAGAAGAAGGTATGAGTTACTGTAAACGAGGCTGCAATAAAATTATAGTTCGTAATTTCTCTCTAAAAACGCGATGAACAGTGGTGGTGTCCACGCTTTTGTTGATTTCTCGGTCCTTTAAACTCCTTTCGCTCTAAAACTTCTAGTGTGTGTTCTCCTTCCTCCGGCGCAACTTCCTCTCAAATTTCATCGCAGATGGTGGTTTGTGCACTTTTCAGTGATGAACCCTAGGGCGGCAATGGACTCTGTGATTTCTCTCTGATCCTCAATTAAAATTGGGGCTTCTTGTTCTGAGATCTTCACCTCTTCTTATAGATCACTTCCCTTCTTTCGATTTTTGAAATAGTGGTCTAGATCGCCCGGAATCATTATCGCAAAAATCGGACTATAGTAACTCTAGAAGAATCTGGCAAATACGGCCGCCTAGTTTAGAATTACAGCCAGTGAAGAAACTTACGAAAGTGCCATAATTTCTTCTGTGGAAAAATTTGGAAGAATTACAGACTGTAATAAAAACCACGGTAGTACCGTGTTTCATCCGTCATGCTTCAAAATCTGACTTGATAGAATTACGGCCGTAATAATATTACAATAGTGCTATAATTACCTCTGGACCAAAAACTTCAAAAATTACGGTAGAGGAAATTAATCATAGTAGTGCCGTGGTTTATTCTATAAGTCCAGTAAAATCACTGCCTGTAATTAAGATTATGGCCCTACCATAATTTTGCAGAATATTCTGGTTGACTTAAAATTATTTCGTGTAATATCCTCTTGATGATTATGATTCATCTATGTACTCAGATTGCTCGAAAACCTATTAAAATGATGCCTTCTTATCTGAAATTGATCAAAAACCAGAAAAAGTGTAGATTCCGAAATACTTAGCAAATAAGGCATAAAAATAAACAAAAGAGCATGAATATGACTCAAAGATATTAATTAATTAATACAAAATATACTATAGATTTTTGAGTCATCAGGGGGATGTGGGAAACTCGATTTTGGCGCTCAACATTTTTCTAATGCAAGCGGCTATGCCCCGCAGCATCATGCCTGCAAACATAACTCGGGTTCGCTCATCAATGCGAACCCACTCAAAGTACCGATCCATGTCGGCAGCCCATTCAAGGAATACCTGGGGGTCACGACTACCCTCGAAATGTTTGGGGGACATGCGGACAAGGCGCCGAATGTCCTCACCATCTTGGTCTCTAGTGTCCCTAAACCTGGGTTGGGGCCTTTCCATGGCCCACTCGGACTCATCACCAAACGGATCAAAAGGTGGCTCAAACTCGTGTCGCTCTACGAACTCGTGGTCAGGATTACGGTCTAACTCACGATCCGACAAAGGTTGGGCCACTTGAGGTGAAGGCCTCATCTCAGGTTACTCATGGCGAGTCGCTGCTCGCTGAGTACGATCTTGTTGGATATCAACAACGGGTTGCTGGACCAACGACTCCAATGCGGTCATATGCATAGACAACTCATCCCTAGACTCAACTTGGGTCGTTGTCCCTTTTTCCGTCGTGATGGGCACCGTAGGTTGGTAAGGAGTTCCTGACCTAGTAGTCATGATGAAAATGATGCGAATGTAGAAAACAAGCTCCGAGAAAACCAAATGAATGCAATGCAAGGAAGACCGGTGTGACTAGACAAGAGTTAGTCACAACCAGCCTCTGATACCAAAATTGATGGAGCGTGTTGTAGGAGGCGTGGTCCTTATATGCCGTACTCTAAGGTGGCAGAACTTATGATGCAGAAAACATGAGAGGGGTGTTAGATGAGAGGAGAGAAATGCGTCGGAGGGAAACTGTCGATGGAAACACGATGAAAAAATTGAGCAGGATACTACTTGAGCAATACCAAAAGCACCGAGAAACCACAGCAACTCAAATAAACTACTAACCTCTCACGTGAGCCAATCTCGAGCAAGCGCGGCAACGAGCAAACACAGTGGAGCAATGGGTCTAGCTTCAACCGTCCGTCCTGGGCACATCCACAAGCAAGCAACACCAAATGTGAGCACAACAATCGGAAAGGAAGAGGTAGCATCTACCTCGTAACTTAGATTCAAAACACCAAGCGAGGAGGACCCTCGGAGTACAAGTCACTCAGGTGGCCTGGCCGCATTTACAAGCACTCAATCCTTACTCGGAGCTACCACGACTTCGTAGGCTCCCACTCTCTTGAAGGCTACAACTAAGAAGCAAACTAGTAAGATGAAGAAGCACTAGTGTCCACTCTCTTTTATAAGGGAAGAGAGGGAGCTCACACAAAACACATGACAAGAGCTCACACAAGAGACATGACAAGCTCACACGAAACACATGACACAAATATATACAAGCTCACACAAAATGCATGACAAGGGTAGTTGGATAAGCCAACTGACCCTAACAACCTAAAAGTAAAAGATGCTGGAATAAGAATCCTACCAACTAAAGTATAAGCGATGATGTCAGCATATGATGTCAGCACATGGACTGGGCTCACACCATCTCCGAGTTATTGGCAATGAAGCAACAAAACTTGCTGATGGTGGGCTAATTCTGGACGGTGTTGGCTGACTCTCAGCCAGTGTTGAGCACTGTTGACACAGATTTATATAGAGATTTGCATGTCAATTTACTCATAGAATCATACCTATTTCACGACTTTAAGCCTTACAATTGCCTGTATTTGGATACATCTATGGAATCTACACCTGTTTCGGTATTCTCACATTTTCAGGTCAAAAGGACCACAAAAGGGTAGATTCTGGCACTCTTATGGCAAACGAGCTCATCCTAGCTCGAGATGATCCTAACCAGAAGCTTTCAAATTCGTTGAGGCATTTGTCGGAAATCACGACCGGGTCCCGATCAGAATCATGCACGTGATCGTCGTTATGCCTGAAAGCTGAAACTGACAAATCACAACCGGGTCACGACCAAATTCTCGCCCGAGATCGCGGACCTGCCTGTTACGAAATCATGATTTTAGCCCAGATTTCTTCAATCTAACCTAAAGGAAGGCTGAATGGTGTTAAGGGACTTTCTCCCCCGTTGACAAAGAAGGCATGGAGCAGCTTTTGGCAGTCATTTTGGTCACGAAATCATGATTTCGTGAAGGTTGGGCGGCTGAAGCTTTGCAGAGTATGGGGAGTGCAGTGGAGACTTCTTTTTCTACTGAAAAGCTGCAGCGGCTTTGCAGAACCTGGAAACTTGGGACCAGCATCCACTTGGGAGGAGAGGATAAAAGAAACCTTGAAGGAAAAGGAAAAGGGGGGGAATCGCACGGTGAAAAGAGGAGGAGATTTGTTATGCCAAAGAGGAGAGGTTGCGCATCAAACTTCATTGAAGACATCTCTGCGTAAGATTTCCTCAAGAACAGTTTGTAAGAGAGATCTTTGAAGTTACATCTAGTTTCCTTGCATATCTTGTAATCGAATGTAAAAACATTGCATGATCTCAAGTCATTTTGGTAATCCTTACATAGATCTGAATATGCGCATGATGGTAGAATTGCCTGTTTGTAATTTCATAGTTGATATGGTAGGCTAAAACTCTTTACATCAGGATGTCGGGTAGCCCTTGACGATTTACTAGTTGTAATAGTTAAGTTTATTAGCAAAAGTCCTTGCTTGGCCTTGTGCGTGTTTACCCGGAAGGATACGCTCACGCCTCTAATCCCTCGGATGAGGTTTGTTAATCAACTTTTCTAGGGGTTTGCTCATTTGCATAGCTGTACTTACCCGTAGGATTAAAGGAAAGCATATTCCTGAAAGGTAAACTTGAGCCTTCAGTCGCAAAGGTGAGGTTTGTTAATCAAATCTAGAGGAGAAAACTTGCCTGCGGGTCTGTACTCACTTAGGAACAAACACCAAGGTGAGGTTTGTAAATCATATCTTAGGGAGAAAAACTCGCTCGCAGATCTGTACTCGCTCGCGAGATTTTAAGGAGCTTAGACGCTGCGGAGAGCCTCTTGTCCGACCGCGCGTCAGACCCACTTGGTTGAGAGTTTATCCATTTCGTTGGTGTGCTATGCCTATACTTCCCGAAAGGTAGTGTTTGAGCCTTTAATCACCTTAAGTGAGGTTTGTTAATCAGTATCTCTAGGAGTTTCTACTCGCTTGTGGATATGTGCTTACTTAAGGGGATTATAAAGAGCTTAGATGCGTTGGAGAGACTCTAGTTGGACCGCACATCAGAACCCTACAAATTGGACCGACAATCTAGTCTGTGGGAGCGGACGAGATTCTCGGAGGGGAGCTACCTACGTGACAAGGAAGTTGTGCCCCCTTGAACTAGACAAGACTTTGGCAATAGAGTTTAACTATTTAACTGTAAGGAGTCAAAGTGGTGAACCAATATCCTGATGCATCTCCTCATTAGAATCCTCCTATGTTATTTCCTTTGTTTACATTCCTGCACTTTTAATTATTTCGTTATCTTGAACTTCATCAATTTCGCATCGTCTAGCTAGTCATTTCGAGATCTGTCGGTACTTGTCCATTAGTCCCTGTGGGATCGATATTTTATTACTTCGATAGTCCCGTACACTTGCGGGAAACGCCTACTATATCCATGGGCGCTATCAAGTTTTTGGCGCCGTTGCCGAGGACTAATTTTGGCAATATTGACTAGATTAAGAAGTTATTAGACTAGACATTTTTAGTTTGTTAATATACCTTCTTTTATGTCATTTTATACTTTTCTTGATTTAACGAAACATCTACTTGTTAGCATTTTAGTTTATGCGTAGAACTCCGCGACCGGAACCTGCAATATCATTTGATTTGGAAATTGAAAGAACGTTCCAGCGTCGCAAAAATCTTCAGAAATATCAACTCAAGAAGAACTCGCAAACATCAATCATGCACAGTAACAAGTCACTCCGAGACTTCGCCGCACCGAATGTTCAAGGACTACATTCTAGTATTGCACGTCCACCAATAGAAGCGAATAATTTTGAGATAAAACCGTCACTTCTATCAATGTTACAGCAAAACCAATTCGGTGGATCACCAACTAAGGATCCGAACATGCATCTATCTGTTTTTCTTGAATACTGTAACACTCTTAAAATGAATGGTGTAACCACTGACGCTCTGCGGCTACGACTTTTTCCTTTTTCACTTAGAGACAGGGCGCGAGCTTGGTTACATTCATTACCATCCGGATCCATTACCACATGGGAACAACTCTCACATGCTTTCCTTGCAAAATACTTTCCTTCGAGCAAAACCACGCAGCTAAGAAACCAGATTACCAATTTCTCTCAAAAGGAAGGCGAATCGCTATATGAGGAATGAGACCGCTTCAAGGAATTGCAGCGAATGTGTCCTCACCACGGTCTTGAGAAATGGGTACTGGTACATACATTTTATAATAGATTGCTTTATAACACTCGTCTTACCGTTGATGCAGCCATTGGAGGAGCTTTGATGAACAAAGCTGTCGATGAAGCCTACAATTTGATCGAAGAAATGGCGCTCAACCATTACCAATGGTCGAGCGAAAGAGGTACTTCATCTCGACAAGCCGGTAAGTATGAACTTGATGCTCTTAGTTCTCTTGCTACAAAAGTGGATTCGTTATCTTATAAACTTGATTCTATGAACATGCGTCATAATTCTGCTATGTGTGAAATTTGTGGAATAGAAGGTCATCTGTCTGATACTTGTCAATTAGGAAATATGGTATCACAAGACACCCCACCTGCTTTGGTAAATGCTGTAGGGAACTTTAACTCGAGAGTCCAAAACAACCCTTATTCTAACACCTACAACCCCAGGTGGAAGAGTCATCCCAATTTTTCCTATAGAAACAACAATGCAGCTCAACCATCAAACTTTAGGCAACCCCCTGGATTTCATTCGTCAAACACCAGGTATCAGCCTAAACAATTTGACCAACCACCACAACCAAGCACCAACACAGTACCACCAGAACAAACCTTTGAATCTCAGTTCGACAACTTCGTGTCGGCGCAAACTAAAGCAATGGACTGCATGTTAGAGGCAATCAAAAACTTGACCACAAACTAGAAGATAAAGGAAAACCAAATTGCCCAACAGGCTAGTACATCTACTAGACCGCCGGGCAGATTACCTGGACAGCCTGAATGAACCCCAAAGAACATTGCAATGCCATTACCACGCATAGTGGCAAGCAGCTTGAGGAACCAGAAATGCCAAATGATGACCATTGGGAGAATGAGATCAGAACCCTGAATCTGAAGAACCAAATGAACCTGTCGCGAGTGAACCACAAACGAAGGAAACAGAACCTGTTTATGTGCCTCCACCACCCTACAAACCGCCCATTCCATTTCCCCAAAGGTTGGCAAAAGCAAAACTCGATCATCAATTCGGTAAATTTTTAGAAATTTTGAAGAAACTGTATATTAACATACCATTTACCGATGCTTTATCACAAATACCATCCTATGCTAAGTTTTTGAAGGAGATCCTATCCAATAAAAGAAAAATGGAAGAACACGGCACAGTGGTGTTAACTGAGGAATGCAGCGCAATCATCCAAAACAAGTTACCGTCAAAGTTGAAAGACCCAGGCAGCTTTACCATCCAATGCCTGATCGGAGACACACCTTTTAACTGCGCTTTATGCGATCTTGGAGCCAGTGTATGTCTGATGCCACTCTCTCTTTGCAAGAAACTAGATATCGGAGACTTGAAGCCGACGAACATCTCTTTATAATTGGCCGACCGTTCCGTACGACATCCGGTAGGGATTCTTGAGGATGTGCCAATAAAGGTCGGTAAATTTTTTATTCCAGCTGATTTCGTTGTACATGAGATGGAAGAAGACTCCAAACTTCCTATTATATTGGGCAGACCATTTTTGGCAACTGTCGGTGCCATAATCGATGTTAAAAAATGGGAAGTTAACACTGCGTGTGGGTGAAGACACGGTTGAATTTGATATTACCGAGAGCTTAAAGAAACCTCTTTTTGCAGATTCCTGCTATAGTATCGGAGTCATCGACGATGAATTTGACCCGTCTTACATCCCTCGAACAAACGTCGACCCTCTCGAAGTTTGCCTGTTGGGTGATTATGACGAAGAGCAGGAAGAAGAAGTCTGTGCCTATGCTGACATTCTCGACTCGAGCACAACCATTGAGCCAGAAGAAGAAAGGGTTGAGAAACCATCTACACCAAAACCTGAGGTCTGTAAGCAACTTAACTTAGAGCTCAAATCCTTACCGAGCAACCTCAGGTATGAATTTTTGGTTGAGAATTCTACTTATCCTGTCATTATAGCAAATCATCTTGATTCAGAACAAACGAATCTTCTCCTGGATAAGCTTCAAAAATATAAGAAGGTAATTGGGTACACTTTGGATGATATAAAAGGTATTAACCCTTCTTTATGCTTGCACAAGATACACCTTGAAGAGGACAGCAAACCATCTATCGAATACCAAAGGCGTTTGAACCCGAATTTGAAAGAGGTGATCAAGAAAGAAATTTTGAAGCTATTAGATGCTGGGGTCATCTACCCCATTTCGGATAGCCAATGGGTAAGTGAAGAACGGTAGTGAAGAACGAAGCAAACGAATTAATACCGCAAAGAACCCTTACCGGGTGGCGCATGTGTATCGATTATCGGAAATTGAACAAGGCCACTCGCAAGGACCATTTTCCTCTTCCTTTTATTGATCAAATGCTTGAAAGATTAGCCACTAACTCTTTTTTTTGTTTCTTGGATGGATACTCAAGATTTTTCCAAATACCGATACATCCAGACGACCAAGAGAAAACCACATTTACATGTATCTTCGGTACTTTCGCTTATCGTCGTATGCCATTTGGCTTATGTAATGCACCAGCTACGTTCCAGTGATGCATGACGGCCATCTTCTCCGATTTCATTGAAAACATCATGGACGTCTTCATGGATGACTTTTCGGTATATGGGTCCAGTTTTGACTCTTGTCTATCTAATTTGACCCGTGTTTTGCAGCGTTGCAAAGAGACGAGCCTAGTGTTAAATTGGGAGAAATGTCACTTTATGGTAAATGAAGGGATCGTTCTTGGTCATTTGATATTGGAGCGCGGTATCGAAGTCAATAAAGCAAAAAATCAGTGTGATAGAGAAAATGCCACCTCTGAACTCCGTCAGAGGAATAAGAAGCTTCTTAGACCATGCAGGCTTTTATAGGCGTTTCATTGAAAACTTTTCTAAAATTGCTAGGCCTTTAACATCTTTACTTGCTAAGGACATTTCATTTGTTTTTGACCAGAACTGAATGGATGTGTTTCAACAATTGAAGAAGGCATTGATTTCCGCTCCAATAATACAACCTCCGGATTGGTCGCTACCCTTCGAAATTATGTGCGACGCTAGCGACTATGCAGTAGGAGCTGTATTGGGACAGCGAAAAAACAACCGAACTCATGTCATTTATTACGCCAGCCGAATATTGGATGGAGCACAGAGCAATTATGCCACAACCGAAAAAGAACTTTTAGCTGTAGTTTTTGCTTTTGATAAATTTCGATCGTATTTGGTTAACTCGCGTGTTATTGTCTATACAGATCATGCGGCAATCCGATATCTCATGACAAAGAAAGACGCTAAACTATGGCTAATCAGGTGGATACTGTTATTACAAGAATTTGATGTTGAGATCAAAGATAAGAACAGAGCCGATAATTTGGTAGCAGACCATCTCTCCTGTCTGATATCTATCCCCGAGAACAGTTTGGAGGAAGAAATAGACGATGCATTCCCAGACGAAAATTTATTAGCTATCACCACAGTGAAAGCACCATGGTATGCCGATTTGGTAAATTACTTGGCAGCCGAGCTTATGCCTCCGAAACTTACGTACTAACAGCGAAAGAAGTTTATGTCTATGGCAAAACATTATTATTGAGACGAACCACTCTTGTTTAAGCGTTGTGCTGATTGTATCATTCGAAGGTGCTTACCGGAAGAAGAGATTTCAGATGTCCTTTTCCAATGCCATTCTTCTTCTTATGGAGGGCACTTCAGTGGCAAGAAGACAGCACATAAGATTCTCTAGTGTGGTTTCTTTTGGTCAACTTTATTCAAGGACACAAGGGACTATGTACAGTCTTGCGATCGTTGCCAACGGACGGGTGGAATATCACGAAGAAATGAGATGCCTCTAAACACCATCCTGGAGATTGAGATCTTCGACGTATGGGGAATCGACTTTATGGGCCCATTCCCACTTTCTTGTGGTAACAAATTCATTTTAGTTGGAGTCGATTATGTTTCCAAGTGGGTAGAAGCCTTAGCCGCACCAACAAATGACTCCAAGGTGGTCACTAGATTTTTCAAGAAGTTAATACTCCCACGATTTGGAACGCCTCGCGTGGTAATCAGCGATGGCGGATCTCATTTTATTGAGCGAGGATTTGAATCACTTCTCAAGAGGTACGGAGTATTACACAAAGTTGCTACTGCTTACCATCCTCAGACTAGCGGCCAAGTGGAAATATCAAATCGACAGATTAAGCACATACTTGAGAAGACTGTGTCGCGTACTCGCACCGATTGGTCACTTAAACTTGACGATGCATTATGGGCATACCGTACAACATTCAAAACTCCGATTGGTATGTCCCCATTTTAGTTAGTATACGGTAAATCGTGTCATTTACCAGTTGAAATCGAACACAAAGCTTATTGGGCGATACGACGACTGAATTTTGATGGGAACCAAACTGGGAAGACCAGAAAGCTTCAGCTAAATGAGCTTGATGAATTTAGACAGGAGGCCTATGAGAACGCCGTGATTTATAAAGAACGTACCAAAAGATGGCACGATCGAAGGATTATGAGGAGAGAATTTTGCGAAGGTGAATTGGTGCTATTGTTTAACTCCAGGATCAAGCATTTTCCTGGTAAACTTCAGACCAAATGGACGGGATCATATGTAGTACAAAAAGTCTACCCTCACGGTGCTGTAGACATCTTCCGAGAGTCAACTGGTACATTCAAAGTTAACGGACAGAGACTCAAGCACTACATCTCTGATGAACCGATACCGGAGGACACTGCATTGATCCTCGCGGATGCTCCTTCACCAGGATGACACCGATGATAGTCAAGCTGACGGACCATTAAATCAGCGCTTCTTGGGAGGCAACCCAAGCTTCTTACTCTAGTCGAATTTATTTTCAGTATTTTTTATTTTTGTTTTCATGCTTTGTGTAAGTTTAGTTTAGTTCGCATGATAATGGGTCTTAAATTCTTAGCGATTTCATGCTTATACCCTGACCAAAATGACACTTGGACACCCTAACCTCCTCTGTTATAAGTTTGAATTTCATTTCCTAGTTATGTCCATTTTGTTCTAATGATGATATTCTTGCAGGAAATGCGCATCAAACTCCAAATACCGGCACAGGACACCAATATTTGAAGTAGGGTGTGAAGGTCATCAACAATATGCACTCATGGGAAGGATGCAGGCTAAACTCGCACCAATCAATTTTGATCCTCTGAATATTGAAAACCTATACGCAGTCATGAGCTGATCTTATTCATCCTTAGCACTGGCGGTTGATTTTTATAAAAATTGAAAATGTAATTTGGGGCCCTATTGTGCCGTTTCCATTACTTGCGTTGTTTGGTATTTCCCTGTCCATTTAGTTGTGGATATTGATGTTCTTGCTTGATTTGGAATGACGCAGGGATATCACAATTTATGCAGTAAGGAGAGGCATTTTCTATCAGTTTTCCAAAATCACGGGCGGCTCTCGACAAAAATCCCGACCGTGATTCTCACTCAACTCAAACGTTAGAAAATTCACCGAGAGCATTACGGCAATGAAGACAGGCAGTGAAGACACTAAAACCACGGCCGTAATCAGCATCGAAGAACTTCACAAGGAAATCATGACCGGGAAACGCTGAAATTTGTGACTGAGATTTTTTGGAAAGGCAAAACAAAAAAATTATACGAAAGGTTCACGGCAGACCCGTAACTAGAGGCATGGCCGTGAAATTCGTGCAAAATCTTCCATAAGAAATCACGGGCGGATCATGACAAAACTCACGGACCTGATTTTCAGAAAACAAAATGCTTCCATACATGACGAAAACATCACGGCAGCCCCGTGAATGAAGACACAGCCGTGAAGATTTGGATTAAAAGATTGCAGGAGAATCACGACCGGATCCTGATGAAAATCTTGGGCGAGATCTCCGAACTTTAACACCTTAACAGATCCACCTGGCCAGCCCGATCCATTAAGCAACCCGATAAGACCTTCACTTAAGCAGCTCGCCCGAGATTTCGCTAGGGTTCCCGACCTTTACCATTTCCATACCCTTCGCCGACCCCACTGTGTGCCCCACCAGTCATCACCGTTCGCTTCGTCGCCGACCACCAACCCTCCGGCGACCACTCTGATCATCTCCGGCGAGCTCTCATTCTAGGATTTCAGTCCCTATTTCGCCGTGAGCTCCACCTAAGTTAGCTGCTGAAGCTTCCACGTCCTCTCTCCACTACTCAAGAAGCTATGCCGCCCCGTAAGAAGAACACTGGGAAGCGACCGGCAGGCACCTCAAGCCCTCGACCCGCGGCACCTCAACAGCAACAAGCTGCGCCACCAGAGATCCAAATGAGGGATAATCATCAAGCAGCATGGTACCAAGTTCTTTCAAATCGCCGCATAATCAATACACGGTACATTGACCCACCTTCACTCGCTGCACTCAGAATTTTCGATGATCTCCTCTGGATGTTTAGACAATTTGGCTGGGGTCGTTTTCTGCAATACGCAAAACCCACCTACATACCCTTTACTCTTGAGTTTCTCAACTCAGTTGAAGTGAAAGTCTCGGCCCTGGAGACAAACCCAGGCCTAATCACTTTCAGGCTTGCTAACAATGAATATCGGCTCACTATCGCCGATCTGAATAATATTTTTGGGTTTCCAGCTTACGCATCCAGGCTTGGTCCTCCTAACTTCAACGAGGACATCTTCTGGTGTTGCATTTCATCTATCGCCGCTTATTCACCAAGGAACGCCCAAGCTTCCACCCTTTCAAACCCCTGTATCCGTTATACACACCATTTGCTTGCTCACTCCATCTTCGTGAGAGAGGGGGACGGCATAGTTCGCCAGCCAGAACTACTTTGCTTGTGGGGTCTTCTTCATGGTTTCCAGATCAATACTGGCTACCACTTAGCTCGGCAGTTCCTCCGTGTCGCCCACTCTCAAAAAGGAGTTATTTGCATTGGGGGAATGATCACCATGATTGCACTTTCTCTTGGACACAACCCATTCGGCCAGCCAGAGGCGGTGGGCAGCAGACGATTGGACCTTGAGCATTTGCTTTCCATGAAAATGATTATCAGACAAGGGGACATCTACCATCTCACTTTCGCAGATACCAGTACCACCATGGCTTTACCAAATACCGCGCTGACTGACATCAGAGATAGCGCCGACTGGCGCCTTCATCCCGACTCTTCTGCACCGGACGACCAGGCTACACCTCTCGACATGGACCCCGCCTCCTCTATCGGTGGACAGCCTCGGACTGCCGCGCGCCCTTCTACGGAAGATATGCTCCATCTGCTCCGGCAGGATCAGATCCACCAAGGGAAGCAGCTAGCAGCCCTGATGGATACGATGAACTGCATTGAAGTTTTCCTCCACAACAACATGGCTCCACCACCACCGCGGGATGAAGACGAGGATGCCGACGACACCATCCATGTCTCTGATTCCTCTGAGCCAGATGATGACGATGACGACCCGGATGAGTGCAGTGAGTAGGGCTGCACTCTAGTAAGTCTTCCCTCACCCCTTTTGATATATGCCTATACTATATGCATCTGGGATGATGCATCTTTTGCTTCGGGTGAGGGTACTTACACATTTTGATAGGTCGTCGTGACTCTTATGAATCTTATGATGAGGTGTTGTGCTGGTACTTTGACTTTATGATGTTGCATGAACTGTTGGTACTGTTGAATTGTTACTGCTTGTTGTGATATTATTAACGTGCTACTGTGGCGCATCTGCCACAACTTTAGAAACTTTCATACTGTTCTTATTGCACGTTGCTTTATGAAGTTTTAACTTTGCAAGGACATCTTTATTGTAGCATACTTATCATGTTTGCATCTTTTTGCTACACTTTCGACATAACTTTTATGCATTTGTTGATAAAATGTTGCACTGATACTTTGACTTCATGCTGATGATTTTGTTGATTAAACTGATAATGACTGATGTGATGCTACGCGTGTGATGTTGCACCGAACTTGCCAACTTTAAACTCTTTTACTGCTGGACGTACATCGAACATTATGAACTTTGTTTACAATATGCTCTTCCTTCATGACATGTGTCTTGCCTTTATAATGCTTCAATTTTACAAAGGCACTATCATAATCTACTTCTTCATGCCTTGCCAATAGACCTAGACGCTTTGATAACATGTTGTATCTATCTAATGTGATTTCATGATTTTGTCGATAAGCTTTGAACCTTGTTGATTATTACTTCCTAAATAAGTAAAAGCCTAAGTCGTAGGTCCTAGCTGAAATTTCTTATTTTCGCTGATTGATATTTTCCTCATTCATGATTGATTCTTGTTCATTTACCTTATTCATGATTGATTTATATTCCCACACTACATTGAGAGTATCTTACATGCTAAACAATTCACCTAGTCACTTGATTTCTTATACACTGGAAGCTTGAAGATCGAACTTTGACAAGCTTTGAGTCTAGGAAATATCTATATGACGACATGAGTACCATTTATTTGGAAAATTATAGACCAAACCAATTGACACACACCTACCACCCTTGGTGACTCTTGGTATTAGATTTGGTTCAAACTCCTCTGGCTTGGCACCGTGTAAGATATAAAAGAGAAAAGAAAACAATGAAAAACAAGAAACAGTGGTACCGAAGTTGCAACTTGGCACTGCCCAACGAAAAGAAGAAGAAAAGAAGTGCAGTGGTACCGAAGTCTCGACTTGGCACTGCCATCAAAAGAAAAGAAAATGAAAGAAAGAAGGGCAGTGGTACCGAAGTTGTAATTTGGCATTGAAATTCGAAAGAAAAGAAGGCAGTGGTACTAAAGCTTCGGCTTGGCACTGCAGAATAGAAGAAAAAGTGGTACTGAAGTCATGAGTAAAGCCTTTACTACCACTTTAGAGTCTACCCTTTTGGTGCTCTAAGTGTATCGGTGTCTCATGTGGTAAGGAACTATTTTCTATCCAATGTTATCGTGCAACCGTTGTCTATATATTTAACCTGGATACCCTGCTTTTCATCTTGACATCTTTAAAGTCTACAGTGATATGTGCATCCTGTGACTAGTTGTAATCATTTCGCATTTATAGATCATTGGGGAGTACAACTTTAATTGAACAACCCTCACGAAACTTCATTTCTTTCTTTTTTTTTGCTTGAGGACAAGCAAAGGTTTAAGTCGTAGGTATTCTGTTGACACAGATTTATATAGAGATTTGCATGTCAATTTACTCATAGAATCATACCTATTTCACGACTTTAAGCCTTACAATTGCATGTATTTGGATACATCTATGGAATCTACACCTGTTTCGGTATTTTTCACGTTTTCAGGTCAAAAGGACCACAAAAGGGTAGATTCTGGCACTCTTATGGCAAAGGAGCTCATCCTAACTCGAGATGATCCTAACCAGAAGCTTTCAAATTCATTGAGGCATTTCTCAGAAATCATGACCGGGTCCCGATCAGAATCATGCCCGTGATCATCGTTATGCCTGAAAGCTGAAACTGATAAATCACGACCGGGTCACGACCAAATTCTCGCCCGAGATCACGGACCCGCCTATTAGAAAATCGCGATTTTAGCCCAGATTTCTTCAATCTAACCTAAAGGAAGGCTGAAGGGCATTAAGGAACTTTCTCCCCCGTTGATGAAGAAGGCATGGAGCAGCTTTTGGCAGTCATTTTGGTCACGAAATTATCATTTCGTGAAGGTTGGGCGGCTGAAGCTTTGCAGGGTATGGGGAGTGCAGCGGAGACTTCTTTTTCTGCTGAAAATCTGCAGCGGCGCAGATCCTGGAAACTTCGGAGCAGCATCCACTTGGGAGGAGAGGATAAAAGAAACCTTGAAGGAAAAGGAAAAGGGGGGGATTCGCACGGTGAAAAGAGGAGGAGATTTGTTACGCCAAAGAGGAGAGGTTGCGCATCAAACTTCATTGAAGACATCTCTGCGTAAGATTTCCTCAAGAATAGTTTGTAAGAGAGATCTTTGAAGTTACATCTAGTTTCCTTGCATATCTTGTAATCGAATGTAAAAACATTGCATGATCTCAAGTCATTTTGGTAATCCTTACATAGATCTGAATATGCGCATGATGGTAGAATTGCATGTTTGTAATTTCATAGTTGATATGGTAGGCTAAAACTCTTTACATCAGGATGTGGGGTAGCCCTTGACGATTTACTAGTTGTAATAGTTAAGTTTATTAGCAAAAGTCCTTGCTTGGCCTTGTGCGTGTTTACCCGGAAGGATACGCTCACGCCTCTAATCCCTCGGATGAGGTTTGTTAATCAGCTTTTCTAGGGGTTTGCTCGCTTGCATAGCTGTACTTACCCGTAGGATTAAAGGAAAGCATATTCCTAAAAGGTAAACTTGAGCCTTGAGTCGCAAAGGTGAGGTTTGTTAATCAGATTAGAGGAGAAAACTTGCCTGCGGGTCTGTACTCACATAGGAACAAACACCAAGGTGAGGTTTGTAAATCAGATCTTAGGGAGAAAAACTCACTCGCAGATCTGTACTCGCTTTTCCTCTGTTTACATTCCTGCACTTTTAATTATTTCGTTATCTTGAACTTCATCAATTTCGCATCGTCTAGCTAGTCATTTCAAGATCTGTCGGTACTTGTCCATTAGTCCCTGTGGGATCGATATTTTATTACTTCGATAGTCCCGTGCACTTGTGGGAAACGCCTACTATATCCGTGGGCGCTATCAAGCACCCAGTTGTGGTAGCGGTCGTTCGTCGGTGCTTCAAAAGGCCTCGTTGTCAAGTTCATCAATTGGAGAGGCGTTGACATGGTTGATGACGGGTTGATAACCCTCACAAAATGGTCAAGAGGCTAGCAGGAATGTTGAGAGCGACGAACGGGGCCTTTCTGTACTTCTAGTGACGCAGCGGATGTATAGGTAGGTTTCCTTAGAGCAATACTCTACGGTGGGGGAACTATGATGCGGAAATTCGGGAGAGGGTCTTGAGACGAGGGAAGAGAAAATGCGTGCGATCGAGAAAACCCGCGGAGAAAACCGATGGAAAACAGTGCAAGATGTATCTTGAGCAACACTCGGAGCGATAAGAAACCATGGATTGGAACTATAATGAAAAGTACACACCTCGATCGCGAAAACCAATTTCTTTTGCAAGCACACGCGCACACCCTTCACGATGCTATGGCAACCGCCCAAGCTTACTCGTCAAAGACACAAACGCAGCAAGATGAAAACGCAAAGGACCCAGCGCCCAAGCTGGATTCGCCGGATGTTTTGATTGAAAGCTGAAAGAAACGTACAAAGAGGAGTTGAGGGAACTCTAGGCAAGCTCCTCGGAGAAACGTACAAAGGGGAGTCGAGGGAACTCTAGGCGAGATCCTCGGAGAAACGTACAAAGAGGAGTCGAGGGAACTCTAGGCGAGATCCTCGGAGTTTTGCTGGACCTAAGGCCTTGCAAGGGGAAGGCGCAAACTACAACAAGAACTAACTAAAACACATAACCCTCTGCCCTCTTTTATAGATCAAGAAGGGACACATCCTTTGGCAGTTGAAGGGAGACATCCTTTGACAGTTGAAGGGACACACCCTTTGACAATTGGAGGGACACACCCTTTGACAATTAACCTCATTAATGGATAGAGATTGTAGTCAATTCGAACTTGCTAACCTTTCCAAAGAGTTCTTCGGAGAGGTGCGAGGATAATCACAGCTGCAGGTGGTGGCAGCAGAAGGACTCGTCACACCCACAAAATGGGCCGGGGAGCGTGAAGACCGTTGTGAGCGACGAGTGGGGAAAATCACTGCTTGAGGCTTTCTCGGGCTGAACACGGCTGGACCGTGCTCGTCGTCACGGCCGTGTTCAGTATCTGGTTTCTGCACCGAGTCGGACACGGGCTGGGGCATGGCCGTGCGTCTGGCCGTTCTTTCTTCCGCGTCCTCGCCCGACCGTGTCACAGGCGTGCCGTTGTCGAGGGCGACGGTCACGGCCGTGTTTGCATACATGGCCTGGCCGTGTCGGGCGCTACAGTGTTCCGTTTGATGTTGAATTTGTGGGGACTCCTCCTCAGGTCCTGGGGAGTCTTCCCAGGCAGCTTTCAGAAGGGTTGGGCCCTCCTCAGTGGCGTCTACGACTCCGTCAAGTATCCCGTGGGGGGGGGAAGAATTCTCCTCCGGAGAATAAAGTGGAGAGCCATCGGTGGATGGAGTGCCGGTGGGGAGTGGCAGATGATAGGGTAGGAGGTTGGCAATGTTGAAGACAGGACTGCTGTGGGAGTCCGTCGGGAGGTCCAGGACGTAAGCGTTGGATCCAAGTCGCCGTAGAATCATATAGGGGCCGGCGCAGCATGCATGCAACTTCCAATTGGCTCGCAATTTCAATCGCTCAGGGTGGAGTCGCACCATAACATACTCACCAATCTCGAAGTGATGTGGTCTACGATGCACGTTGGCCTCAGCCGCATACCGGGTGTTGCTCAAGAAAATCCGATTGTGAATTTCATCGTGTAAACCCGCAAGATGAGAAGCAAAGGTGTATGCAGACTCATGAATAGATGGTGGGGGAGGAACGTTATGCATGTCTATTGGCTTCCTAGGTTGGTGCCCGAGGATGACCTGGAAAGGACTCAGCCCAGTGGAGTGGTGCGACGCGCTGTTATACGCAAATTCCGCAATAGGAAGGTGTTCAGCCCAATGGCGTGGGAAGTCGCCAGCTAAGCAGCGCAGAAGGTTACCAGACTCCTATTCACTACCTCGGTTTGACCGTCCGTCTGCGGATGGTAAGCCGACGAGAACTTGAGAGTGGTCCCAAGGAGGGCCCATAATGATTTCCAAAAGTGGCCGACGAACCGAGTGTCGTGGTCGGAGACTATGGTGAGGGGTGAACCGTGGAGTCGGACGATCTCCTTAACGAACAGGTGGGCAATGTGGGAAGCATCGGCAGTTCGAGAGCAAGGCACAAAATGTGCCATCTTAGAGAAGCGGTCCACGACAACGAAGATGGAGTCGTGGCGCGAGGCAGTGCGGGCCAGACCAAGGACGAAGTCCATGCTAATGTCGAGCCATGGACTCCTGGGGACAGGCAGTGGGGTGTACAAGCCAGTGTTGGCAGGGCGGGGCTTGGTACGTTGGCAGGTGCTGCAATGCCGGACGACCCTCTCTACGTCCTTATGAAGAGTGGGCCAGAAAAAGCGGTCTTCGGCCAAGTCGAGGGTCTTGTCGCGGCCATGGTGCCCAGTGGCACCGCCAGCGTGGAGCTCGAGCAGCAGGTGCTCGCGAAGGGAGGACCGGGGGACGCACAACCAGTTACCGTACACAAGGTAACCATCATGGAGACGATAAGGGAGGTCCGGTAGGTCGGACGCCTGAAGACGAGCGAGCACCGGACCGAAGTCAGGGCAGTCTGCATACTCGTCTCGAATGTGAGGGAGGGCTGGAATGGATGTGGACAGGACACACAGAAGCGATCGGACGCGGCTAAGGGCGTCGGCCACGACATTCTCCTTCCTAGCCTTGTGGGTAATCATGAACGTGTATTGTTGGAGAAATTTGACCCACTTCGCGTGGCGAGGGACGAGCTTCTTCTGAGAGTTAAGAAATGACAGGGCTTGGTGGTCACTAAAGAGAACGAACTCTTTATGAAGGAGATAGTGACGCCACTGTCGACGTGACTGGGCAATGGTGTAAAACTCTTTATCGTACGTGGAGTATCGTTGCTGCGCATCATTCAGCTTCTCGCTGAAGAAAGCGACCGGGTGGCCTTCCTGGCTGAGGGTACCACCAATACCGGTGCCGGAAGCGTCACACGCAACCTCGAAGACTTTAGAAAAGTCAGGGAGGCGAAGGACCGGGGCGGAGGTCACTATGTCCTTAAGGGCGAGGAAAGCGCGGCTTGCCGCGGGGGTCCAACAGAAGGTCTCATTCTTGGTGCAAGCCGTCATAGGGGACGCGATGGTGCTGAATCCCTTAATGAAGCGGCGGTAGAAGGCAGCAAGACCAAGGAAACTACGGACCTCGGTGACAGACTCGGGTTCCGGCCATTGACGGATGGCCTCAACTTTTGCGGAGTCGACCATGAGACCCTGATCCGAGACGATGAACCCTAGAAATGGGACCTGAGAATTGAGGAAAGAACACTTCTTCGCGTTGAGGAACAGACGTTCCTTATGGAGAAGGTCGAAGGTCAGACGCAAGTGCTCGAGGTGGTCAGCGTGGGTGCGGCTATAGATGAGAATGTCGTCAAAGTAGACGACCAGGAATTTGTCCATGTATGGGCAGAGGATCTGGCTCATGAGGCGCATGAATGTGGACGGCGCATTGGTGAGGCCAAAGGGCAGTACCAACCACTCGTAGAGACCGTCCTTCGTCTTGAAGGCCGTTTTCCACTCATCACCCTCACGGATGTGGACTTGATGGTAGCCACTCCGAAGGTCCAGCTTGGAGAACCAGCAGGCACCGGATATGAGGTCAAGGATATCGTCAAGGCGCGGGATAGGGAACCGGTACTTCACCGTGATGCGATTGATTGCGTGGCAATCAATACACATCCGCCATGAACCATCCTTCTTGGGGGTAAGAAGGGTCGGGACGGCGCAGGGGCTAAGGCTCTCACGGATGAAGCCTTTGGATAGAAGGTCGTCCACTTGCCGCTTGAGCTCGGTGTGCTCGGTCGGGTTGAGATGGTGATGGGGCAAGTTGGGCAAGGACGCACCGGGGACGAGGTCAATGACGTGCTGGATGTCACGTTCCGGGGGCAAACCAACGGGGAGGTCCACAGGGGAGATGTCGTTGAATTCCTCTAACAAGGCGGTGACCTCGGTCGGCAAAGGGGCCGGCGGAAGTGAGGGTATGGGAGAGGCCTCGCAGACCACGAGGGCATAGACCACGTTGGTCTCCTGGGCCTCATGGACAAGGGAAGCGGCGCGAACCAAGGCGACTGCCTTAGGCGCAGGCGGGGCTAGGGGTAAGGGTGTGATGACACCCTTAGACGTGGAAGCTCGCAACTCCTTAGGCGGAGCCGAGGTCAAGCAAATCTTACGTCCCCCGTGGTGGAAGACGTAGGTGTTCGAGCGAGTGTAGTGGATCATATCGCGGTCGTAGAGCCAAGGGCGACCTAAGAGGACGTGGGCGACGTCCATGGAGGCGACGTCGCACCACACCTTCTCCGAGTAATCACCGAAATATATGGGGACCTGGCATCGGTGGGTGATAGGAAGACTGGACGTGTCCACCCATGCAATCGAGTAAGGTCGGGGGTGCGGCTCAAGGGTGAGACCGAAACGGGTGACCGCTGTCCGTGAGACAACGTTAAGGCTGCTGCCTCCGTCAAGCACAATCTTGCACGAGTGTCCGTTACACTTAATATAAGTGTAGAAGATGCTCGTGCGCTTCTAGTCTTCGGACGGAGGGGGGGTATGGACAAGAGTGCAGCGGACAACGCCCAAGGTGGGTTGAGGGCTTGACTCCTCATCGGAGTAACACTGAGGGCCGACTTCTTGGACCACAGGTGGGCCGCAAGGAACAGGGGGTCGAGAGTCGCGTCGTTCAGGTGCGATGTGCAACGAACGGCGGGGGCAGTCCCGGTGGAAGTGACCGGTTTGGTTACAGTGGCGGCAAGGTCCCGAGGGAACGGTGGCAAGGGGCGCCTTACCCCTGTCCTCCCAAGTCAAGCGAGGAGGGGGTGTCTCGCAGGGTGCATCCCGGGGGGGACGATGAGGACCAACAGGGCTAGGACATTGCGGTGCCTCAAGACGAAGGAGAGGGACAGGCGCCGGAAGCGCATAAGTAGTCCGACGAGCGGGGAGGGCCTCAGTACGATGGGTGCGCGATCTGAGGTCCTACTCGACCTCGCGAGCATGGTGGAGGACAAGGAGGATCGTGTCAAGGTCGTAGGAGGGTAACGCGCGCCGAATCTCCTCGCGGAGACCGTTGCGGAACCGAGACAGGGTAAAGGCGGGATCCTCCTTAAGGTTGCAGCGGATACCAAGCTCGTTAAAACGAGTGTGGTATGCATCCACGGTGTCGGACCCTTGGGAAATGACGGAGTACGAATCGAGGAGGCGCTGTCTATAGGTGGGGGGCACATACTTTTCCTTAAGTCGGTAGCACATCTCCTCCCACCTCGTAATGGGGGGAAGATGTTGGTCTACTAATTGGCGCTCGACATTCATCCAATACAACCGAGCAGGGCCGGTTAGCAAGAGACGAACGTAACTGACTTTAAGGTGTTCGGACATGGCGCTCCATTCGAAATAGTTATCGACAGCGGCAGCCCAATCTAGGAAGACATGAGGTTTGAGACTACCATTGAAAATCGGGGGGTCAACGCGCGTGAGCCGTCGGACCTCGTCGTCCTCACGACTACGGGGAACAAGGCGACGTGGGTGAGGAGCGTCCTCAGCCCATGCGGACTCATCGACGAAGGGGTCAAAGCGTGGTGACTCGTTGGCGCGCATGCGCAGCCGGGCCAACGGAGGTGGGATACTAGCAGGAGGCTGGCCCTTGGCGGGCTTAGCTCGGATTTCCATGACTTGGTCTGTCAGGTGTTGGACCGACATCATGAGGGTTGTAACATGGCTTCCGTCGCTTCTAAACGTATGGACAGCGACTCAACCGACTCTACCCTAGGTGGAGTACGCTCTTTGGTCGTAACGGGCACTTGGATAGAGGGTTGTTGATATGGGGTTCCTGATCTAGTAGTCATGATGCAGGAAATGCGAATGGATGTTGAAATAAAGCCGAAGAAACCGAATGGAATGCAGTGAGAGACCGGCGAAGCTAGACAAAAGTTAGCTTCAACCTTGCTCTGATACCAAAATTTGATGCAGCGGATGTATAGGTAGGTTTCCTTAGAGCAATACTCTACGGTGGGGGAACTATGATGCGAAAATCCGGGAGAGGGTCTTGAGACGAGGGAAGAGAAAATGCGTGCAATCGATGAAAACCCGCAGAGAAAACCGATGGAAAACAGTGCAAGATGTATCTTAAGCAACACTCGGAGCGATAAGAAACCACGGATCGGAACTATAATGAAAAGTACTCACCTCGATCGCGAAAACCAATGTCTTTTGCAAGCACACACGCACACCCTTCACGATGCTATGGCAACCGCCCAAGCTTACTCGTCCAAGACGCAAACGCAGCAAGATGAAAACGCAAAGGACCCGGCGCCCAAGCGGGATTCGCCGGATGTTTTGATTGAAAGCTGAAAGAAACGTACAAAGAGGAGTCGAGGGAACTCTAGGCGAGCTCCTCAGAGAAACGTACAAAGGGGAGTCGAGGGAACTCTAGGTGAGATCCTCGGAGAAACGTACAAAGAGGAGTAGAGGGAACTCTAGGCGAGATCCTCGGAGTTTTGCTGGACCTAAAGCCTTGCAAGGGGAAGGCGCAAACTACAACAAGAACTAACTAAAACACATAACCCTCCGCCCTCTTTTATAGATCAAGAAGGGACACATCCTTTGGTAGTTGAAGGGAGACATCCTTTGACAGTTGAAGGGGCACACCCTTTGACAATTGGAGGGACACACCCTTTGGCAGTTGAAGGAAGACATCCTTTGACAATTGGAGGGACACACCCTTTAACAATTAACCTCATTAATGGATAGAGATTGTAGTCAACTCGAATTTGCTGACCTTTCCAAAGAGTGCTTCGGAGAGGTGCGAGGATAATCACAGCTGTAGGTGGTGGCGGCAGAAGGACTCGTCACACCCACAAAACGGGTCGGGGGGCGCGAAGACCGTTGCGAGCGACGAGTGGGGAAAATCACTGCTTGAGGCTTTTTGGGGCTGAACACGGCTGGACCGTGCTCGTCGTCACGGCCGTGTTCAGTATCTGGTTTCTGCACCGAGTCGGACACGGGCTGGGGCACGGCCGTGCGTCTGGCCGTTCTTTCTTCCGCGTCCTTGCCCGACCGTGTCACGGACGTGCCGTTGTCGGGGGCGACGGTCACGACCGTGTTTGCAGACACAGTCTGGCCGTGTCGAGCGCTACAGTGTTCCGTTTGATGTAGAATTTGTGGGGACTCCTCCTCAGGTCCTGGGGAGTCTTCCCAGGCATCTTTCAGAGAGGTTGGGCCCTCCTCAATGGCGTCTACAACTCCGTCATCTAGGCTGTTCACGACATGGCCCCTGGGGAGTCTGATGGCATGTCTTCTTGGGCTCTTTGGGCCTCTTGGACTCCTTTCGCTCCGTCAACGGTGAAGGCGGGCGAGCAGCATGGATGTGTTGTTTTATTGTTCCGTTAAGTTTTCCACTCGAATCGAATGAAAGACAAAACGAGGAAAAAAGATTTATTTTTTTTCCCTTCCATTTTTCTCTCCTCTTTACTTTTCCCTCTAAAGAAATAGAGGAAAAAATGAGTTTCCCTTTCTTCCTTTCACTTTTCCCTCCAAAGAAAAAGTGTGATGGAATTAATATTATAAGGCTGATCACTCAAAAGGTGTTCAAGTTACTTAGGTGCTTGAAAATCATTCGAATGTATTAGAATGCTTAAGCGCTTAGTCATTGGAGAACTAAAAGTTTAGTGCTTAGTCATTTAACATTGAAACTCAATCACACGTAAAAAGTTGGAACAAGGTAAAAGGAGAATTTGGTGGTAGAGCTTTGATCATTTGAAGCAGTACTTAAAGTGAATAGGATCATGTGTAGGACACTAATCTTTAGCTATTCATGTTTTATGTAAGGGGCTAAATGAAAAACCTCTTGAATAACTGAAAATTTTATGTGCGCTTATAAGAAGATTTAGCATGAGTTTTAGAGACTTTATTTGCAGAGTGAGGAGAATGGAGTAATGCACAGGTGAGATATCCAATTGGTGACTTTTCAAACGTATGCTTTTTTTTTTTTAGAAAAAAAAAATTATTGAATTGTATGGTTGTATAGGACTAACTTATCGCCTTGCTATTACTTAACGCAAACAAGGGTTACAAGTTTTGTCCATCTCAATGTAGACATTGGCAATTTTATCTAAAGCTCTTGAAAATATAAATTAACTAATTACAAGAGAGGATTAACAAATCGACAAGAATTTGCTTGCTAACCACTGAGTCTATTTTGATTTCTAGTTTTGCCTTTTCATAGTCGTATGTCATATTCTATTTTACATCTCTTTCTTTGTTGGTAAACACAACATTAGATGTGTTAATCATGACAGTGCAAACCTCGATTTTGATTTTTTTTAATAACCCCATATGTAGCAAAACTCTGCTTTTTTTTCCTTTTATGTAAATATATTTCCTTCGATATTTACATCATGTTTTTATTGTGCTCATGTTTACTAATCTTTTTTATTGATTGGTTTAAAAAATCATTCTATATATATATATATATATATAGGTAGATTAAAATACCCACTGTTGTATGCTCTATTATTGGCATCACCATAGTCATTAATTTTGCTAATTATTACAATTAATAATATCAACAAGAACATCTTAGATGCTAAAAAATGTACTTGACATCTAAGCACTCAAGTTAAACTCCACTAGTAACTGAGATAGTCTATCCTTGACTGTTAATCAAATCCCATAGTCTTAATTCCCAACATCCTTTTCAAGTAAGTCATATAAAAAGATATGATCGATGAAATATAAATTCATTTAAGCATCGTTCATCTTCATCTTCTGTGTATTATTGATCTCCCATGTACTCTTATCACTGTAATGTTAATGTAACTTGCTATCCACATTCTCATTCATATAATTTTTTTTCTCCCTTCTACTACACAAAGGAGACTTAATTCTTCAAAGATTAGATAATGCTTATCTGATCTTTTCCTTCTACTACACACGCACACAGCCTATCACTCAACTTAATGTGCAAACACAATGCAAAGGTCAGATGATGCTTCATGCTCTATGTCCATTATATAATCCAAAAGCGACTTAATTCTATATTGCGCTATAAGCAAAGTTTCTAGTTAAGCTTAGTCTTTAATTCCACACTTTGCATGTATCCTCTTTGTTCCCTTTGTTATTCTCTCCAGTAAGAGAATCGGAAGGTAAAAGAGCAAGTCTATCTATTTCTTCCAATCAATCTATCACAAGGTGAAGTGGTGCAAGTCATCAGTTTTATGTTGATATGCAAAGAAAATCATATGACCTCCTAAAAAACATAAAAGATTAGGATTGAACCTCCCAATTATAGCTGTCATAATCGCGATTCCAGAATATTGAAGTAACTATTTGTCTGCAACAGCAAATTAAATTTGGAGTAAAAAAATTATAAGTGGTGTAAGGCACGCTGACACAAGGTATTGGGTCAAAAATATAATTTAGCTCCAAAAGTAGACGCATTGAGCCGTTGAGGCCTAGTGTCAGGCCCGCGATTAGCTGAAACACGCTAATCGGTCCACGTAAGCGAGTTTCGTGTTTTTCTCTGCTCTTTTGCTCTTCACGCGCTTCATCCTCGCTCGAAGCTGCGTTCGCCGGAACAAGACTAGACTGCGCTAACACGGGCCTGCGGCAGGGGAGAGGCAACTCGCGCCCCTCACCCTCAGCCTCATCGGCACCTCTCTAGGCGCCGGAAAACGTCACAAGACTCGACGTTGGCTTTGCTCCGTACCTCCCACCCACACCACCGGAGCTCCGACGAGAGGACACCGCAAGTCCTCAGCGGTTGGTCGCCCGTCGAGTTCGTGAGGCAGGAAGGATGGGAAGAGTGCGGGCGAAGGTATCTCATTCTTGGTTCTTCCGGCGCCCGGCCGGTTCCTTCGCAACCGTCTCCCTCGTCGGCTCCCTTCACCGCACCCCACCTTTTTCCTCCCAGTCCAGTCCACTACCTTGATCCCTCACTCATCCAAAACGGAGGGGTATGGCTGCCTCTCTGACGTCTTTGCAAGCCTCTTGCCCCGTCGGAGAGATCCACGCCGGGATCCAAAGGCGGAGAAGAGATAGGAGGGGGAGGAGAGGGAGGTCAGGCATGGTTCGTTCTCAACCATGTCCGCCGCCAAGTTCCCTTCCAGCGGGCTCAAACCTCCTCTTACAGTTATCTCCTCCGGCCGACCACTCTCCTTCACCCGTTCCTCTCTCCCTTTGGAGCTCGCCGGGCTGCTCTTTTTATAGGGAGCTCAGCATCCAAGCGATAGCGTCCGAAGTCGTCGACCATACCGCAGCGGAGGCTTTGCCCACGCTGCCCCATGTCGCCTGCGACCAGACATTGACGCTCTCTTCGGCCTGCTGGTCCAAGCGTCGTCGTCCGCTTAGGTCCGCTGGTTTAAGCACAGCCACCTGACACTCGTCGCTTCACGTGTCGATCAGTCGCATCTGCCGCTCTATCGCCCTCTCATGCACCGGAGCTTTGCCGGCCGGACTCGCCGCCTGGCGCCTCTCCACTGACCGGCGTCGACTTCGTCGACTAGTTCGAGGCTTTCGGCCGTCGGCAGGCGTCGTTGGCGTTGCCGACACGTGAAGTGGAATCGAGTGATTCCGTCGCTCATTTTTCTTCCCCAAATCACAGATTGAGTTTCTTGGGCCAATTTTGACCCTTGGTCAAAGGCCCAATTGGGCTGGGCCCTAAAATTAGGGCTGGGCCTAACATTCTCCCCCTCCTAAGTCGTTCGTCGCCCTCGACGAATCTTTAGTGCGGTTCGACTCGCACTCGTATTTTCATTGAATTGCAGGAGAGGGTTCCACAAGGTCTGCGATCGAATTGTATCGCTAGGGAGAATCGTCCAACTTGGTTACGCCTAAGTCTCCTCCCTTTCGAAGGTATCCCATACCACCTCCGTCGAAGAGTAACTTAGCACGCCCAATTCATTTTGCCCCCGAGTCTTCCCCTCATAAAGGCGTCCCCTTATGACGAGAAACCCAGCTCAGACTGGTTTTTAAGGATTTTTCCTTACTGTCCACCCAAGTTTCCCTCACATAAAGGTGTCCCTTTACGCGAAGTTGGCTTAGTGGAAATAAGAAGAGGGATCTCTTTTGTTTTAGTTGGACATCGCTCATTCTTCTTATACCGCATAGCAGTTTTAGAGTCTGCTAACTCTTCCTCATTTCTCCCTAAATAGCATTTCTAGAGTTTTGTTAACTCTCTTAGTCCACGAATAGCAGTTTTAAAGTCTGCTCACTTGACTGCTTTAAATGACAGTTTTGAAGTCTGTCAACTTTTTCCTCGAATAGCAGTTTTGAAGTATGCTAACTTTTCCTCATTTAGCGGTTTTAAGGTATACTAACCTTTTCTAAATTTCTCCTCAAAATTTATTTGTCAAACAAAATTCTCAACTGAAATTCATTGATGAATTCAATTTTGGGGTCTATTCCACACTCGTCAACCCGTTACTATGCCCCTACCGGGTCTCGGAACAACGTCCGAATCCATACCCAAAATTGACCGAAATCTGACGTTCCAATTTCGGCATTCACACTCTTCCGAAAATCTATTTCGGTGCTAAATTCTCTTGCGGGTTCCGGTCCACCAGTCACCACTCGAGTCGACGTCATGCAAGCGTTCGTGTCGACGTTTGCTTGCTTCGTTCGTGCCGGGACAGAAGCGTCGCGCTTCTCCGGCAAATGTGAGGCCGCCACGCCTTGAGTTCGTCTAAGGCGAAGGGGCCTCGCTGCCTTCCTCCGGCGGTGTTTGTCGGCTCGCCCGAGAGCACCATCCAACTGAAGTCGTCACCCCAAGCTCGTCCGAATCGAGCTTTTGCACTCTCGTCATGACTGAGACTGCCGCGGACGTTTGGCGAAGTTCCTCCATCGAGCTACATCGCTCGACTCTTGCCCGTCGGTTGTTCGAGCTCGTCGGCCGTCCGAGGCCTTCTCGCGTTAACTCATCGGCTTGTCGCTACTCTCGCAAAGCGAGACACCCGCTATCCCACCAACGCAACACTGGAAATCGACAGCTGCGTCTGAAATCGAGCCTCTCGTTCGAAAACAACGCTTGCTCTCATCGCGATGCCGTACGCACAAAATGTCGAGCTCTCGCTGTCGACGAGCCCTGGGTTGTCCACCGTCTGCTCGCCGAGGCCACATCTTATGCATGCTGGCGGTGACACGGGCGACTGCTGGAGACGTCGCCGACCGAGGAGTCGACGCCTCTCACGTTATACGTGTCCGGATGCGCTCGGCCGCGTCCGCTGCACGCGCCGGAGCCTCAACTGCCAGGAACCGCCACTTGACGTCTCCTCGGCGTCGGCTCTGCTGGTTCGTCCGAGGCCCCTAACCAACAACTGCTGCTGTCACCGTAGCCCTGGAGCAGGGGAAGCACGCGGCTCCACCCCGTTCCGCTGCTCGCCGTCGGAGAGAAAGCGCGAATCTCCGCTCGCTTAAAGGACGGACGACATTCGCGTCGTCCCGGACGAAGACGCTCTCTCGTCCGTCGCCCACTCCTCGTTGCCTGGAAGGAGAAGACACCCATAGTCGTGCCGGCGAGAGCACAGGAAACACCTCGATCGAAACACACGCTCTGATACCACTGTTAGGCCCGCGATTAGCTGAAACACGCTAATCGGTCCACGTCAGCGAGTTCCGCATTTTTCTATGCTTTTTTTCTCTTCACGCGCTTCATCCTCGCTCGAAGCTGCGTTCGCCGGAACAAGACTAGACTGCACTAACACGGGCCTGCGGCAAGGGAGAGGCAACTCGCGCCCCTCACCCTTAGCCTCATCGGCACCTCTCTAGGCGCCGGAAAACGTCACAAGACTCGACGTTGGCTTTGCTCCGTACCTCCCACCCACACCACCGGAGCTCCGACGAGAGGACACCGCAAGTCCTCAGCGGTTGGTCGCCCGTCGAGTTCGTGAGGCAGGAAGGATGGGAAGAGTGCGGGCAAAGGTATCTCATTCTTGGTTCTTCTGGCGCCCGGCCGGTTCCTTCGTAGCCGTCTCCCTCGTCGGCTCCCCTCACCGCACCCCTCCTTTTTCCTCCCAGTCCAGTCCACTGCCTTGATCCCTCGCTCATCCAAAACGGAGGGGTATGGCCGCCTCTCTGACGTCTTTGCAAGCCTCTTGCCCCGTCGGAGAGATCCACGCCGGGATCCAAAGGCGGAGAAGAGATAGGAGGGGGAGGAGAGGGAGGTCGGGCATGGTTCGTTCTCAACCATGTCCGCCACCAAGTTCCCTTCCAGCGGGCTCAAACCTCCTCTTACTGTTATCTCCTCCGGCCGACCACTCTCCTTCACCCGTTCCTCTCTCCCTTTTGAGCTCGCCGGGCTGCTCTTTTTATAGGGAGCTCAGCATCCAAGCGATAGCGTCCGAAGTCGTCGACCATACCGCAGCGGAGGCTTTGCCCACGCTACCCCACGTCGCCTGCGACCAGACATTGACGCTCTCTTCGGCCTGCTGGTCCAAGCGTCGTCGTCCGCTTAGGTCCGCTGGTTTAAGCGCAGCCACCTGACACTCGTCGCTTCACGTGTCGATCAGTCGCATCCGCCGCTCTATCGCCCTCTCATGCACCGGAGCTTTGTCTGCCGGACTCACCGCCTGGCGCCTCTCCACTGACCGGCGTCGACTTCGTCGACTGGTTCGAGGCTTTCGGCCGTTGGCAGGCGTCGTTGGCGTTGCCGACACGTGAAGTGGAATCGAGCGATTCCGTCGCTCATTTTTCTTCCCCAAATCACATATTGAGTTTCTTGGGCCAATTTTGACCCTTGTTCAAAGGCCCAATTAGGTTGGGCCTAACACCTAGCGTGTTGCAGCTCAACTGATCCACAACAGAAAAAAAAAGGGAAGGGATAGAGAGAGAGATGAAATGAAATCTGACCTGAATAGTAACAAGTCCAGCTCATTTTTTGACACAAGGATGATGGATTCTGAGTAGAGCCTTTCACGAGCAGCGTAGGTTTCAGTTTACAAGATGAATGGTGTAGTTGGATCCACCGTGTTAGTTAAATAGGTTGCCTTGCAATCTTCTAAACAGTTGTTAATTGTGTTGAAGAAACGATCACTGTTGTCATGCTATGAAGAGTCACAGATCCAGTTCGGAGACGCTTCAGGACCTGGTTTATCACTCAAAATCATTGCTGCACAATCTATGTTATATAGCATATTGCTTCCTGCACGAGATTTTCACATCCAGGTCAAGCGGATAAGATGGAAATTAATCATCTTGAACTGATCAGCAGAGGACATCACATCTGTCAGTAGCAAAGGAAAAGAGTAACATCAGCTAAAAGAAACAACTCTGCTGGAAGGGGGAAATAAAGACAAATAGTAACTGTACTGTTTCCACTACCAAGAACTTTTTTTCTTTTTTATCATCGCATTTCTTCCCCTACCTAATTTTATTTTGCTGTGAAACCCTAAAGGGTGAATAGTAGCCGTACCAATTTGCTGTACAAACTTCCCCTCTTTTTTGATGCACTGCTTTTACCAATTTTTATTTGCATTGAAAGGCCAAGAGCAAGGAAGGGCTGAGGCTGGGAGTGTGTGGAGGAGACAAGAGAGGTCTGTTGATTTTGTCAAGGCTTAGAGCGACAGAGGGCAACCCTGCCTATAAAAAGACTGTTGTGGGAGACTCAAACTCCCAAACCCACACGAGTGGTACCCTCATCTTGCGCACCCCTATGCACTTTGCTTTCAGTCTCAATAAAAAATATAAGCCAAGCATAGCGTCTCACAAAATTGAACTATAAGAGAGATAGAGAGGTGTATGTTTGGTTTTCTACCACCAAGGTTTTTTTTTTGTTTCTATCTGGTTCTTGTTTCTGTGAGGTTTCTTTTCTTGGAAGCCAGAGGGCTTCTCCAGAGTGTCATGTTTCTTACTTGAGCTGTAAATTTAGAAGCTCAGTTATCCTTCAACTTAGCTTGCGCTCGCAAGATAATCAGTTAGAATTTTTTTTTTACATGTTATGTGGATTTCCTTGCTCGTTGTTCTCCTCCTCTCTGTTTTGGTACCAGCGTTAGTTGCCGTGTCCTTGGTTGAAAGAGAAAGAAATGGCCACAGATGAACTGAAACCCACAGCTGAAATGCGTGTCTTCTCCCCAGCTACGTTTATGGGGGGTTTGGGGTCTCCATCTGGGGAGAGAGAATGCCAGAGTGCTCAGCAGCCTGAGGAGACCAAAGGCCGAGGTGAGGAAGGAGAAGTTGATGCTGGTTCTTGCCATCAGAATGTTCAGCTGCAGAGGCTGTGTGCGAGGGGACATTGGAGGCCAGCAGAAGATGAGAAGCTGAAGCAGTTAGTTTCCCATTATGGCCCCCAAAACTGGAACCTCATTGCAGAGAAGCTAGAAGGGAGATCCGGTAGAAATACAGCCTTTTCTTCCCCTTCTTCTATGATTCTCTTTTTTTTTTCCTTGCATATTAAACTATCCATTATCCTTGTTGTTGAGGTTTTGGTGCATGTATTCATTTGCAGGAAAGAGTTGCAGGCTCAGGTGGTTCAACCAGCTGGACCCAAGAATCAACAGGAGGGCCTTCAACGAGGACGAGGAGGAACGGCTGCTGGCTGCCCACCGGCGCTACGGCAACAAATGGGCATTGATAGCCAGGCTCTTCCCCGGGAGGACAGACAACGCTGTCAAGAACCACTGGCACGTCATCATGGCCAGGAAGCAAAGGGAGAGGTCCAATGCCGGCCACAGGAGGAGGATGAGACTCCCCACTGCCGCCGCTCTCATCACCTCTCCACCGTTTGATTCCCAGGCATTCCCACTCCCCGAAAGGAGGAATATGGATGCGGTCAACATCGCCGCCAGCTACTACTCGTGCAGCGGCGAGTCGTCCATCACCACCGCCAGAGAACATGAATCTGCTCCTCCCAGGCCTTCTACATTCGCGTTTAGGCGCAGCCCCCCACGCCAACACCTTCGTGATCTCCTCCTCGGTGGTACTTTCTTCAACCCCGGGCCATTTTTTGGAGGTTATCTAGCCATTATCCTTTTTGTGTTTTTATCCGTCAAGATCTAATAATGTGAGACGCTGATTGCTTGTCATACAGGAGGATCCGGACGGAGGGTGTTGGGTGCAGGGAATCATGAATGCCATCAGAGGTCCGCTGAGCCTGCCAGTCCCATTTGCTTGGTTCCCGAGTTTGCTCAGTCCGCAGCTTGCTCTGCGCATCCTGAAGGATCAGCAAATGAGGCATCGGATTACCAAACGAGCAGCAGCGTCTGGCTGCATGGTGAAGGAAGCAAGAAGAAAATTAGCATGCCTTTCATTGATTTCCTTGGTGTAGGAGCAACATAGGAAAATGGGTTCCAGCCTAAATTTACAGGAAATCTATGAAGAGAAAGAGATAAAAGAGAGGAGAGAGAGCGATAAAAGGAGACAGGAAATTAGATGAATGAATGTGAGGAGCATTCCTCGTGCAGATAAGGCTGTAACCCTATGCTCTTTTCGGACCTTTATTTTCTACACTGTTTGAGCCTTCTCTCTTCTGCAAAATTTCTCACTGAAAGCATTAATTTTCAAGAAAAGCCATAAACTTTTATCAGAGTAGTTCAAGGTGAGTTTGGAAATTAGATTTCCACTCATGATAATAACAATGACAACGAGGGGATCACGAATACCAATCATTTCAAACCCAAAAGTCTCTAATTACTAGGCCAAATCTGGTGTTCTTGTTCTGGTTCCTCGAAATGCATAGTCGGGACGTCTAAACAAGAAATTGGAAGCTTGTCGTCGCGTGGTTACCTTGGCGTTAGTTCTATGTTTTCTATGCATAGTCGGAACCCCCATCTACTATAGTTCCACCATCATAGGAGTCAACTACGACTAGGTTGACTGTTGCTGATTTAACATTTCGGACATAAAATATAATGCATGCATTTGTATTCGACAATTAAACTTGGGACTCCAGAATTTCATACCATGCATATAAACCTTCAACTTTCACAGGAAAAGGCTTTACAGGAATTTTTTTTTTTTTTTTCCTTTTGTCGCTTAATGTAAACTTCCTCTCATGCCAGAATGACCTAAAAACTGAATAAAACTTTATAAAGGAATCCTTTAGAGAAATGATATGAAGAAAAAAGTTCTTAATCACGCATATCCGAGAAAAAAAAATATATGATCCTCACTCTAAAATCTATTTGGTCAGTATTTTCCTCATTTAATTTGGTCTAAATTCTGAAACCATTTCAATCTATGATATTGTAGCAATTACAGAAAAAAGGGATCAACCATAAGAATCTTAGAGAAACTAATGTGATTGCAATATGTTATGCAACATGTAAAATTAAGTGAAGATAGCTTACGGATAGACTAGTGTACAATATCAAATACTCAAATCTCCTAAGCTGACCACTGCCGCAGCTCTTTCAGAGAATCCATAGCCTGTGGAAGCTAAACGAATATGTATACTATTCACAAAAAGGAAAATTGGGCGCCTCACGGGAACCAACCAGGAGGACAGTGTTTTTTTTTATGACATTTGCCTGCTGTAAAAGCAGCACTCAAGCTTTGATGGTATTGTGTGTGCAGAAATGATGAGATCTTACAGGCAGCACAGTACAAAAGCTCACAATCGGTAACTGTTGTTGCCAACAAGCTAAAAATATGTTGCTAAGGCAGGAGTGATAGTGATGGGAAAATCTATAGCCACTCGTTACCCCTGAATCAGAGGCAACAAATGTGTAGCATCGGCACTCCTACCACGGAGCCAACTCATTGTGTTATCTGCTCATTACCTACGATACCAAGTTAGATATGTCCGACTCATCTTGAACAAAGAATCAAGATTAGTTTCTTGTTGTTGCTACATCGAATGACCAATTTAGATTCAGAGCAAACAGTTCACCAATAAGTTAAAAGAAATGTGCGAGGGCCTTTACATATGAGCAAAAGCTCACCCCAATTGCTCATCCTAAAACAACTAGGTAGACAGAGGAACCCAAAGGAAGCTGGGTTGAGGAGCTGCCATCCGTTCTATAGACAAACTAGACCATTGGTGAGAACCTTAACCGGTGAAACCCTCTTGACCTTGGCCTTTGGTGGGGAACATATTTTCCCCTCCTAGGTCTTTCATTACAGTTTCCTTGTTTCGTGCCCTGACAATAGCAAAGATGACGTAGTGCTAATATTCATCTATTGGACAAAGGAACAAGGCCTGAGAAAGAATGGAGGTGAATCATAGAGCCATAGTCAGGAATCACAGTTAAGAGACACTCCCTTTAACCCATTCAACTTAGGAGACTAGGTCATGCAAAGAAATAGGTCTTATAACCTTAGCACCAAATGGTGTACCGACCTCAATTGAGGAAGGAGTAAGTTTTGATGGTGTACCCATTATCACTAACTTCACTATCAAGTGAGCTTATAACATCCTACCATATAAATGCCAAATGAAGCACCTAGGCTGGTTGATCTCGTCATGATGAGACTTGGATATGCTACTAGCTTTAGCACCAAGAAAGCTCCCATCTCAACCAAAAAAAAAATTAACTCGTAGCACCCCTCAACTCCTCAACTTGTAAGCATGATAAGTAAAATAATAATAATAATTCATATTGATTATCAAGCTCTCATCACTTTTGACTCCCTCATAGTCTTACTCGAACAAACTCATCTTGAGATGGCAATCAAAACCAACTCAATCTGGTACCTCATCATCCATCTTATAGTGGATTCGAGTGCTCAATCAACTTAATGGGATGAGCTCAGTTTTTGTGTGTCAGGTTTGGATTGAAATCATGTTGAGTTTAGGTGAGTTTAGGCCAAGTACAAATTTTAAACCATGGGCACCTAAAATAAGATATTCGATTAAACATATGAATAAAATTGCAATTTCATCAAAAATTATTAGCCAACTAACCTAAAATAATTATAATATACATATAAAAAATATATTGTAAAAGAAATTAAGAGAAAACAAATTTTAAAGATTTAATTTAATTGGATATGTACCATTTGAATACCCCAATCGAGTTTAAGTTCCAGTCAACTTGGCTATTTAGCGAATTTCAGTATTGGATTAGGATTTTGAGTACAACACTAGATACCCTCTAGTTGTCATTCCTAAATTCATCCTAGACATCATGAGCAAGATAAAAGACACTCTACTTACATTGTTCACGATTTATGCTTAGGCTCCCACACCATTAGGAGGAGGAGTCAAACAAACCTAGACAAAGTCTTCTGGCTATCATGTCCAGGCAATGCCTCCCAGCCTTCCTTCTATAACTCACCTTAGCAATCATAGTTCATAAAAAAAAAAATAGAATGGAAGGGAAAAAAATATTATTATTGGCCATAGATTTATACAAGAGACATCACACTAGCCTTAGGCAGCTTAAGAAAACAAAAAAAACAAATTGCAAAAGCAATTAGTAGTTGAAGGCTCAAGCATCCCTTGAAGCAACATCCTTGCTCGAGTTTCTTCAGGCCCCTCATCCTCGTTGTGAACTCCACTGCATTTGGATAATGTCATTCCAAGGAGCCTTGTTGGAGGCCAATGCCAAGTCATTCATAGAATGGTCATCATTAGCTTATAAAATCTTAAGGGAAGGTACCTTAGCCTTCTCAGGTGCAGATATGGATAGGGATATCAATGGGTATCCGACCTCGCTGGTACCCAACCCGACCCGACCCGTTTATGACGGGTTCGGGTATTCGATTAGCTAATCGGGTCGGGTTCGGATTTACCCCAATTGGTACCCGCGGGTACCCGATACCCGATTATATATAATAAAAAATAAAATTTTATATTTATATATATTTATATATTTATATAATAAAATAATTTTAATAAATATATTTATTATTATTAATATTATTTTATAATTATATTTTATAAAAATAATTTAAAAATAATTTAAAAAATAAATATTTTAATTTAAACGGGTACCCGCAGGTACCCGTTTAAATACCCGACTCGGGTTTAGTCGGGTTCGGGTTTCGATCGGGTCGGGTCGGGTCGGGTCGGATCGGGTCGGGTTCGGGTTTGGCCAAAAAATGCGGGTACCCGACCCGTTGACATCCCTGGATATGGAGCATACTTATAAGAAAAATCATTTGTTTGATACAGAACATGAATCCCTTGGAGTGCAAGTAAGCTTCTATTTAGGACCACGCCACCACTTTTCCCTTTGCCGACTTTGCCACCTTAGGTGCCCAAAAAGCTTCAATTAATGACAGTCAGGCAACACCAAGTCCTCTAACACTTTGGTCTCTCCCCTTCAATCCCTCTTTGCAATGTTGAGTGTCTCAGGTCAAGCATAATCAAAGGTCATGAGCTTCTCTTAGAGGGGCTTAAGCTCCTCAACTACCTCCTGAGCTACAATGCTAGCCAACTACACCTTAACCATCTCTCTTAGCTTCCAAACCACCTCCCACATCCATTCCTTGCATGCCATATCAATAAGCATCACTAAATGTGCCTCACCTAAGATCCTAGTTGGTGGTGCGACTATTGCAACGCTCTCAACCATCTTTACCTACCTTCAAGGCTTCAACCACTACTTATCTTTGTAAACACCATGGTAAATAGTTTTTTAGAACTCAAATGCCTCTTGGCGTAAACATCAAAGGCAGATTCGATATCATTCTCCAAGGTTTCCTTTTGCAAGTTAGTATCAATTAACTAAGATAGAAATCAAAATTGCCTTGTCAATATTAAGGTTGACCAACAATTAAGTGATCCAATACAAGCATTATCAAGAAGAATGCTTGACCAAAACAAGCTTATGAGAACTAAGTAATTTTCCTTGGTTAATAAGCTTGATTTCTAGACTTATCATTTCTTCAAATGTAAAGTCTAATTCTTTAGGTATAATAAGAGTATGTTCTGGGACTACAAAGTCCTTAGAATTTACTCCAGAAGAGGAAGAAATAATAAATTCTTTCTTGGAATTAGAAGACACTAGAGAACTCTTTGATGACGATTCTCAAAGTGTACAAAGTATACCTCAAAACTTGATGGATATTATAATGACTGGCCAAGAACCACAAGCCAGTACTACTACGCCAGTATATAATAATCCAATACAGGCAGTAGCTTCATCAAGTACAGCTCAGCCTAGTACTTCACACATAAGAACCTATACAGTAGGACAACCTCCCCGAGAACCTTATACCCAATATGAAGGTGAACGAGAAGGTATTAGAACTAGAGGAAAAAGATTACCTCTAGAAACAATAGACAAAAGAAAACTTCTAGATGAAGGACGAATTCTGAATCTAGCAGCCCATGATCCACAAACATGGAGTACAGTTCTTGATAACTGGGCCTCTATGGTTTCTATGAAAGTAACAGAAATAGATGGAAACTTTTCTGCTAAAGAAATGTATTCTTATCTAGAAAATTTCTTAGGAGAAACTGCTAGAGCTATGTGGGAATCCTATAAACTAAATTGTCCCATAGACTTTCAGCAAGATATTTCATTAGGGGTGAATCCTTACAATTTCACCAATAGAATGAAAATCATGATATTAGGCTCAAATCCTAATATGGGTTTTAACACCCAACAAAAAGAAGCAATTCGTAAGCTTGAAATCATCCAAATTAAAAATTGGAAATATATTAAGCCTTTTTTTGCAAGACTATCTTTATTATGCTTGCAAAGCAGGAGGATATCATGACCAAGCTTTGGGAGAAGGGTTATTTTTAAAATTACCAGCTCCTATTGGCCATGAAATACATCAAGCCTGGATTAATGATCCAGAAAAATCACAGCTGTCTCTTGCTGTAAATAATATTACTACTAGAATACAATTTATCATTGATAAATTAGTAGAAAGATGCACCCGACTAAAAGGTGACCACCATTTAAAAGGTGAATTTAGTTTCTGTAACGAAATCTATACGCCTCAAACATATGTTAAAGAAGATAAGAAACCTAAAAAGGATAAAACCTATAGAAAGGGTAAATCTTCTAAGAGATATTTTCTTCGCAAATCTTCTGCAAAGAAACCCTATCTTGCTAAAGAAAAGCATGTTAGGAAATATAACCCTAAACGGGATTATAAAAATAAACTTTCATGTTTTACTTGTGGAAGTCAAAATCACTTAGCACGAGACTGTACTAAGAGACAAAACTTATACAGCAAACAATCAATTCTGATTGATTGTGTCCAAGAAGATCTACTTCATGTAGATGAATATATTTCTGATACAGAGTCAATATATAGTATTGTCTCTATCCCAGACAATAAAAATGGACCAGATTCAGATAGTGAATTAGAAGAATTTACTACTGATCTATTATCTAAATCAGACCAGCTACAATCTCCTTTTGGAACTGAACATCTGTCTGAACCTATTCTAGATAAATTAGATATGCTAAAACCATATCTAGAACGGTTATAATAATGAATATGGATAAGCCTCCATATCAAATAATGACTCCTAAAGTAATGTCAATCCATGAACATACTTGGAGTCCAAGACGAGGTAGCCAGGATCATGCTTGTATCTATTGTTTTAAATATCCAAGCCTAAATCTTCGCTACCAATGCATAATCTGCTCTATAGAAGCTTGCCGTTATTGTCTTGAAAAACAGCAAGTATCTTTACCTAGTTCTAGCCAACCTGTTTCTCAAAAACCAACAGGGCCAACAAGAACAGAAATTATAGAACTTCGTATTTTTCAATTAGAAAATGAAGTCTATAAACTCTCTCAAAAATTTGAAGAGTTAGAACAGAGAAGTCGCCAACAACTTCCTGAAAATCTTATTTTCTATGAAAATACAGATTACAATGAAAACACAAATGACAGCCCGTCATCTACACAAATTGAATTTATCCATAAACCAGTACAACCTCCATGGTTATACTCAATTAAAATCAATAGCATTATCCAAATTTCCGATTGGAAACTAGAAATACCTGCTTTAATTGATACAGGTTGTAGTAATACAATCTTAGACATGGACTTAGTTCCACAAAAGTATCATGTAAAACTTGATCCTTCTGATAAGTTTTATGCAGAACAAATGGATGGTAAATTATTCTTGTACGAATATATATTAGCAAAACATAAGCTTTCCCTTTCTTTAGGAAATACTCATCATACGCCTCCAACTTACATTGGACGAATTTGTTTAAGACCTTTGAGTCTTGTCAAAACAAAATTTATTATAGGACTTAATATGCTTATTAATTCTTATAAAGGTGTAACTGTTACAACTGAGGGATTATTTTTCCTCCCTCATACCCTTATTCCTTACACCTCTTCTGCGCCTGCAAAGCGTGGTGGGTGTCCTTGTAATATCCCAGGGTCTTGTCAAGTACCCTCAAAACCTGACACTGATGGTAATTTAACTCCACCAGATGATGAGGAAATCCTATGGATCATAAGAAATCCTCTTAATAAACTCAATAGGGAATATGAAGAAGAAAATGTTTATGATGAACATTATCTTGAAAAAATTGAATCAGGGAATCTTGATGTAGACAATCTGATTCGAATGCTTGAGAAAAACCAAATATTTGGTTCAGATCCCCAAGCACATTGGGATAAAAATAAATTATTTTGTACACTGAAAATCAAAGACCCTGGTTTTCGGATTACAAATAAGAAAATAACAGCAACAAATGAAAATATTGCTGAATTTAAGATGCACATTGATGATTTATTAAAACTCAATGTGATAAGAAGGAGTGTATCTCCTCACAGATCTCCTGCTTTCATTGTAAATAAACACAGTGAACAAGTTCGGGGAAAAACAATAATGGTTATTGACTATCGTCGACTAAATGATAATATAGAAGATGATAGTTATGACATTCCAGATAAAACAGAGTTAATAAACTCTATACAAGGAAGTACGTTCTTCTAAAATCATTATTCTAAGAACTTTTCTAGTCCTGATGTCGAAGCTTCATTATCATTCATAGTTTGCTTCTTTTTATAATTTGAAAATCTCAAATTATATGTATCATCAGCGTTTTTGAACATAATGCTATCCTCAGGGATCAGTATTTGTTCACACTCTAGGTTTTTGGAAATATTCCAATCTAATCCTCCTAGGTCATCTGGAGAGATGGCCATAGGTTTAATCATTTTTATTCCTTTACTGGCTAAAGCGTCTATTACAGAAGAGATATACAGCTTATATCCAGTAGTAGAATTGTTGGTTAATTTTCCCAAAAATCCTAATCCTATTAGAAGGTTAGAATCTCCAGCAAAGTCTTCATATCCACGTGTTTGGATACCAATTTCTAATTCTCCTAAGTCTTTAATACTTATGAGAAAATCTGGGGCACAATAAAAGATACCCTTATTTTCGGTCATGTCTACTTCCATACAAGCAATAATTGCTTTCCTTGCATCAGACTTCCATCTCTTGTCAAGGATTGCAATTAACACTTTTGTTCCTAGCTTTTTACGTGCTAGTCCTTTTACGGAAACAACAATCATGCCTATATGAGCTAATGTTTTTCCAGATTGTTTTAATTTATTTAATGAATCTCTTGAAATTATCTTAAGATTTCTTGGTTCTGTTGTGATAGAAAGATTTTCTTCACGAGTTATTCTTAGAAGTTGAGTTCTAAGGTTTAAAGGTCCAGTCCTATAAAGGAGTTGATGACGTAATATTTGTAATCTATTATTCTGATAAGCCTCAAATTGTTGATCTATATCAACAACTTCTAAGACTTGTGCTGGAATCCCTTGTCCATCAAAAATCCTATTTAAAAGATTTGGGATGGGATTACTTATTGATAACCTTTCATTTTGGTTATTTTCTCTTACTATTGTAGTACCAGTAAGGGTATTAGAAGTTCCTGTGAATGGTCTTGTACTCATTTCCAGGTGAATTGGGTACTTCTAGGTTGTTTTTTAGAAGTAATAGTTTGAGATGTTCCAGTGTGTCCTGTAGACATCTGTACGACTCGACTTAATTGATTAGTTAATTCGTGAATAGAATTTTGATATTGTTGGGTCTGCAAGACCAACAAATGTTCTAATCTTTGGATAATCTCAAATTATTTAGAAATTAAATCAGCAGAGATTTTAATACTTTCTTGTTGTCTAACTAAGACGTCAGTATTTGCTAATGTTTTTGAAAGAATTAAATCTAATTTTTTGTTTAATTGCATAAGATATGCAATTGTAAAGTTATTTTGTCTGACAAATTTTTTGTCAGATGCACCTTGGGGATCATCTGAAATCATACCTAAAGCATTATCTAAATAATTACTAGCTTCCACTAATGCTTTTTGATACTCTTCATCATGATCTACCATTCTGGATAATCTTGGCTCTTCTTGAGGTAAGTTTGGAGTTAAGATTACCATTCTTCAGAATTTTTCTGTAATTTTTCAAGCAAAGCTGCCGTTTTCGTTGTTTGATAGTCAAAAATTTTTGACTGTCTTTGGAGATTATCTAATATCTCTTTTAGCTCTGATGTGAGCTGTTTTTGTAGTAATAGAGATCTTTCAATTTCTTTTACCATAGTAATCAGGTATGTATACTGATTTTTAATATATTCTTGGTTTTCATGAATATTTCTTAACAAAATATTTTTTGTTAACATTTCTGTGTGTACCGTTTTCCATAATTCAGTACATACATGATTAAACTCTCTAAGGCTTTCAGCCTGGGAGATTTGTAAGTCAATTATTGTATTTAGTTGAGCATTTTCAGTGTGCAATTGATGAACATATCTGCCATTTTCTTTTGGAAAATAACATTTATGTTTAGTTGCTTGGGAATTAGCTTGTATTTCCCAATAATTTTGTGATAATTTTAAAGATAGATAATTAATATCCATCTTTGACTTTCTTTTGTCCTAACAAAGTTAGGGTCATTTTTAGGTTTTTAACCCTAAGATATACGGTTTGTTTATGTTTATTAACATATTTTTGTTTGAAGCCCGAAGGTTTTTGTGGATAAATTCGTTTCATCTAAAAGATGTGTATAAAAACGATGAAAGGGTACAATTTCAGTTGGAACCGATCTACTAGGTACTAACGTATAAGCATATGAAACTGTGTTGTAATGTGTAAAGAAAAACTACCTAAATAGTAGAAATATGAACTAACTATAGATTCCTGGACATTATTATGCCTTAATTTCCCTTTGGTATCTGTCATTCTACTAAGATTTTAAGACCCAGATAAACATCATGTCGTATGGACGTTAGCAAGCTTTTCTTCTTTCTCGACCCTCCTGGTCTATAGAAGACTCTGCTTACCAAGCCATTAACCCTCTAGTTTATTTGGTTGCTAAAAATCATGGTGACTTAGGCAGCCCCGACATAACCAAATTTAGATAAAAAAACCAAGCATAATACATCCTATCTGAATTAGTTCATATAATACATCTGTTTAGGGTTTTTCCTTACACCAACAAAGTTTTATTCCATAGTTATAGGTGTTCCCGTTCGATCAAATAGAACCGAACAAGGCTTTGATACCAAATTAAGAGGGGGATATTTTACAGAAGAAAATACTTAAAAGATACTGCTGAATATATTAAACAACCATAAGACTTACAAGAGTATGGGGATTGCACACTAACTGGAGGCTGAATCGGAAGTCGAATGCCTCTTACAACGCTCTAACTCTCCTTATATAGACATGAGGCGGAGAGGTTTCTTAAAGCATCAATAATTGATGCCAGCTCACAACTGACTCTTCAGAAAAGTAAACACTACATGACTCTTCAGAAAGACAAACGACTCTTCAGAAAAGTAAAAGACAAACGACTCTTCAGAAAAGTAAACGACTAATGACTCTTTAGAAAAGACACATGGCTTTGTTTGATTCTTAAGGAAAGAATCTGACCCTTCAAAAGATCTTTGTGTAGGGACCGCCTTGTAGTGGAACTGGCATTGCATCACCTTTTAACACGTGATCTCTTATCTGGTATCTTCAGTCATCTTCCTGAATTTCTTCAAGGATGTCATTATCTTCAGCAGGTGGAAGCAACCTTCCATAATCTTTATATTCTTTTACAAAAGATTCTCCTTTAGCCTGAGTAAAATGCTCATATTGTCCTACATGGGTACAAAAATGAGAGGTAAAAGGAGTGTAAAAGACATCATGTTCGTCTTCTACAAAGATTTTCATGTTTTTCTCTTCAGAAACCATGGTGGCTTGATAGAAGACTAATGGTGCTTCAGTAATTACATAATCTCTCCATAGACAGATCTGTAATTCTAAAGGTGTGGCAGATGTTCTGTTGATGTCGTCAACAAAAGATAAATCCCAAAAGTCTGGCATAAAGTCTTGCTGGATTTTATGGGGATTGCACACAACCATAAGACTTACAAGAGTATGGGGATTGCACACTAACTGGAGGCTGAATCGGAAGTCGAATGCCTCTTACAACGCTCTAACTCTCCTTATATAGACATGAGGCGAAGAGGTTTCTTAAAGCATCAATAATTGATGCCAGCTCACAACTGACTCTTCAGAAAAGTAAACACTACATGACTCTTCAGAAAGACAAACGACTCTTCAGAAAAGTAAAAGACAAACGACTCTTCAGAAAAGTAAACGACTAATGACTCTTTAGAAAAGACACATGGCTTTGTTTGATTCTTAAGGAAAGAATCTGACCCTTCAAAAGATCTTTGTGTAGGGACCGCCTTGTAGTGGAACTGGCATCGCATCACCTTTTAACACGTGATCTCTTATCTGGTATCTTCAGTCATCTTCCTGAATTTCTTCAAGGATGTCATTATCTTCAGCAGGTGGAAGCAACCTTCCATAATCTTTATATTCTTTTACAAAAGATTCTCCTTTAGCCTGAGTAAAATGCTCATATTGTCCTACATGGGTACAAAAATGAGAGGTAAAAGGAGTGTAAAAGACATCATGTTCGTCTTCTACAAAGATTTTCATGTTTTTCTCTTCAGAAACCATGGTGGCTTGATAGAAGACTAATGGTGCTTCAGTAATTACATAATCTCTCCATAGACAGATCTGTAATTCTAAAGGTGTGGCAGATGTTCTGTTGATGTCGTCAACAAAAGATAAATCCCAAAAGTCTGGCATAAAGTCTTGCTGGATTTTTATCAATACTTGATGCTTGGCATCATTTGGATACCCTAAAAACCAGGGGGGCAAGAGCTGATATTTATGTCTACATATCCTGAGAAGTCATGGATCTTGTAGAACTTGTCTATGCAATATCTGAATTTCCATGGAAAATTAGAAATCTTTTCCAAGTGTAATGTATGAATTACGAGTCTATCTAGTAACCCGTATTGGAACAAATCTAGCAGAGAGACTTCTGTATCAAAGATCTTACAGTCAGTCCATGTGGTAAGATCTATAGAAGCTTTGATGATGGTAAAACCTTGATGACACCTGCAGTGTGGTTCATTAAGATGAGCCTCATCTCTCTTCATAGAAATCATTGTTAAATGAAGTCCTTTTGGCTTTGTGATCTCATTCAAAGCAATTTTCTTGAGATAAGTAACAATCTTCAAGAATTTTTGATGTTGTGTCTTTTTGACCAGTTCGTATATATACTATTTAGCTGGATAAAGACTTGGTGGGATTTTGGATTGTGAATTTGCCCATTCAGATTCCATCTCTTGATTCCAGGTCTGAGTCAGCATTTGGACGTCTTGTTCTGACTTAGCCTTTTGTGTTTGTAACTCCATAATCTGAGTTTTCAAAAGACAGAGTTCTTTTTCTAAAGCTGTTATTTTAAACTCCTTGGCTATATAAGCTTCGAGAGTTTGGGGTTCCAATTTTTGTACTGCTGGTGTACTTGCAGGTAGAGTTTTCATATATCTGATTGCTTGTAAATGACCGGCAAGGGTGTTCATGGCTGTTAAGAATCCAGCCCCATGGTGGTCTTTCCACAATAAATCTAGGATCATGTGATCATGTCCTGTTAATGCTGTAAAGTGTTTAGGAGTTCTGAACAGATAACTCTGCTCTTTTGGAGGAGCATCTCTGAGTGTTTGAGCATAAGTGGCTCCTTCAATATCCATAGGATCTATCACTAGTGGTTGTAGAGCCTTTTTTCCCATTTTCTTGGAAGAAGAAGAACCTTGGGCTGTAGCCATTTTCTGCACAACATTGTTAGTTGTCATTTTGAGTCGAAAGACTGATATTTTAGCCAAAAAGGCTGTTTAATCTGGCCTTTGTAACAGGCGTGATAATATGTCAGAAATAACATTATTTTTTCCTTTGATATGTTCAAAGGTGATTCTGTATGCATTGTTAATACAATGATCTATGAATGATAGCCATCTCTTTTGAGAGATACGCTTCTCATTTTTTGTATTGAAGAACTTTACAATTGCTTCGCAATCTGTTCTTATTAATATTTCTTTTTTATTTAAAAGAAATAATCTGAAAGCATCTAGGCCATAACAAACAGCCAGAAGCTCTTGATCTATACTGCTAGTGACATTTTTCTCTCGAAATTTGCCAGAAGCATATCTACAGATAGTTTCTATTTCTATAGCATATTTATGGGTTTTACGGAGAAGGATAGCTCCCCATCCGTGTTCACAACCGTCTGTTTGGACAATAAAATAATCACTATCCAAAGGTAATTTAAGCAAAGGCAGTGTTTCTACCAATTGCCTGATCTTATTAATTTGTTTATAGTCTTCTGTGTTAAATTTTTTAACACCAGTCAGACTTAATTTTGAGTAGAGGGGTCCACTCAATTTATGTAGATCCTTTAAAAAAGGTCTAGCATAATTTATTAGTCCCAAAAATTGTTGGAGACTTTTGGTATCTGTTACCTCAAAGGTTTTTATTTTAGAAGCAATATGAGGTTGGAGTTTTATGACTCCGTTCCCAATTTCTACTCCTAAATAATCAATGTTCTTTCTATAAAATTGTGATTTTTGTCCTGAGACAATAATCTCATTTGTATAGAACTTTTGTAATACAAGTTTTAAATAACTTGTATGTTCTTTTTCTGATTTGCTATGTACTAGAATATCATCTATATACACGCAAACAAATTCTTGATAAGGTTTGAATACCTCATCCATTTTTCTTTGAAATACTGCAGGTGCAGTTTTTAATCCAAATGGCATAACTAGCCATTCAAAGCTTCCTAATGGACAAGTAAATGCTGTCCATGGTATAGATTCTTCTGCCATCCTAATTTGCCAGAAACCAGATTTGCAGTCAAATTTTGAGAAGAACGTACTTCCCTGTATAGAGTTTATTAACTCTGTTTTATCTGGAATGTCATAACTATCATCTTCTATATTATCATTTAGTCGATGATAGTCAATAACCATTCTTGTTTTTCCCCGAACTTGTTCACTGTGTTTATTTACAATGAAAGCAGGATATCTGTGAGGAGATACACTCCTTCTTATCACATTGAGTTTTAATAAATCATCAATGTGCATCTTAAATTCAGCAATATTTTCATTTGTTGCTGTTATTTTCTTATTTGTAATCCGAAAACCAGGGTCTTTGATTTTCAGTGTACAAAATAATTTATTTTTATCCCAATGTGCTTGGGGATCTGAACCAAATATTTGGTTTTTCTCAAGCATTCGAATCAGATTGTCTACATCAAGATTCCTTGATTCAATTTTTTCAAGATAATGTTCATCATAAACATTTTCTTCTTCATATTCCCTATTGAGTTTATTAAGAGGATTTCTTATGATCCATAGGATTTCCTCATCATTTGGTGGAGTTAAATTACCATCAGTGTCAGGTTTTGAGGGTACTTGACAAGACCCTGGGATATCACAAGGACACCAGAACATGAATCCCTTGGAGTGCAAGTAAGCTTCTATTTAGGACCACGCCACCCCTTTTCCCTTTGCCGACTTTGCCACCTTAGGTGCCCAAAAAGCTTCAATTAATGACAGTCAGGCAACACCAAGTCCTCTAACACTTTGGTCTCTCCCCTTCAATCCCTCTTTGCAATGTTGAGTGTCTCAGGTCAAGCATAATCAAAGGTCATGAGCTTCTCTTAGAGGGGTTAAGCTCCTCAACTACCTCCTGAGCTACAATGCTAGCCAACTACACCTTAACCATCTCTCTTAGCTTCCAAACCACCTCCCACATCCATTCCTTGCATGCCATATCAATAAGCATCACTAAATGTGCCTCACCTAAGATCCTAGTTGGTGGTGCGACTATTGCAACGCTCTCAACCATCTTTACCTACCTTCAAGGCTTCAACCACTACTTATCTTTGTAAACACCATGGTAAGTAGTTTTTTAGAACTCAAATGCCTCTTGGCGTAAACATCAAAGGCAGATTCGATATCATTCTCTAAGGTTTCCTTTTGCAAGTTAGTATCAATTAACTAAGATAGAAATCAAAATTGCCTTGTCAATATTAAGGTTGACCAACAATTAAGTGATCCAATACAAGCATTATCAAGAAGAATGCTTGACCATGGAATTTCAACATGAGGTACAAATCACTAAGCTTGAGCTATATGAGGAACCGTTAATTGTTTCCTTTAATTACTAACGTTTCAACTACTCCAATTATTAGCTAATGCTTCACTTCCAACAAAAATCTAACCTAATTTGCCAATAGAACTTGAACTGTCAATCTATATACGAACTGTCATTAGGTATTTCTGAATTCTGATACAAGTACAAACAAAATGTTAAGCATATGAAGGTTTATACAAGTCAACTTGGAATCAGAGACTAAAAAGTTAATAACACAAATTGAAGATAAGGTACCTCAGTTCTCAAAGTTCAACAACTAAAGATATTACCCATCATTAGGGTGAAAAAAGTTTCTCCTATAAAATATACTGACAGAAATTCAGGTAAAATAGAAATATACGTACATAAAATATAAGACTCATAGATCCCTACATACAAAACAAAAGTGAACACGCATTATGGATTATGGAGCCAATGAACCAGAATCAGATAGATTTGAAGGTACATCAGACAAAATATTAGGAAAATCAGAAAAGACAAAAGGTTCATGTAAACAGAGCTTTCATCCTCTTTCTAATAAATGGCCATAATGTTCACATATTTGAACCCACTCTCAAGGGTAGCATCCTAGATTTGAATTTCGACAGTCTACAAAACTAGACTAGGAACAGCATTTGTAGTCACAGAGAGGGACTGTCAAACTAGAGCCTAGGATCTTAAATAAACCCGAGTACAGAAAGTTGGACATCTTTGCTTCCTACAGCTTTAGGAGTATAAAGTAGACCAAAACATGCCGGGTGAGTGTCCTTCCTTCAAGGAAGAATTCGAAGTTATACCAACTTCATAAACAAAACATATACACTGGTCCTTTTGTAGCATAAGGGTTCATCATTACCAATCATTTCACACTATATATATATATATATATATATATATATATATATATATATATATATATATATATATATATATGATTTAACTGTAATGAACCTTCATAACGATCCCTATGACAAAATTACCAACTTATTCCATCTAGCTCAACTCGAACCATGATAAAATAAATTTAGAATGTAATAGTGATGATGTATTCATGTCGGCGTATGGCAGAATGAGAGGGACTGAAATCTGAAACTTCACGATCAATAATCTATTCGGGAAAAAGCTCAAATAAGGTAGAGATCACTCCATCTAGACATGGGAACATAAAAAAAAAAGAGAGAGAGAATTATTTTTCATGATTATAGGCAAAGGTGGTTTGCTTATATCTATCTTAACGTTTGGAAATACAAATACTAGTGTAAGGCCCAAAGCCTAGATTTCGGCCTGGTCAACTAGGCCGTTGAGCAGGTCAAAATTGGCCGAAGCCGCAAAACAAACATCAAGCATCGATTGGGCAAAAACGACATGTGAGGCGTTGATTTGAGCGGCGATCAGGCAGACAGCGACTAGTTGTCAACGGTGGGATATCTCGGGTGCGCCAGTGAGTTGTGACGCCAGCCAACAACGTGACACTAGATAGCAGCTTCGCGGCAGACGAGGGTTTGTCGCCGCAGCAATCAAGCCGACGGTGCATGCATAGAAACGATGGACAGTGACGGGGCAAGATCGAGGTGCGAGGCGTCATTTCGCCGTGCAGAGACGCCTCTACAACTCCGGCAGCTCCCTGCGACGCCAGTAGCATGCGCGTAGCCAAGTGGAGCCAACGCAGTGAAGCAGGCAAAACGTTGCGGCCGCATGGAGCAGTGGCAGTGGACGTGAGCGACGGTCACACGCCAGCTCGGTGAAGAATGAGGCATCAGCGATCGATCCAGTGGGCTAACGCGCGTAGCTAGGGGACAGCGGCGCCACATGGCATTTGACGACTCGGGAAGGGGGTCTTGAAGCCGATCTTTGCGTGAGGAGAATACGATTGGCGAAGGGGAAATCAGAGAAAATCCAGCTCGGGCAGGAGCCCGCCAAGCTTTCAGTCGACGTCGCGTGTCGATGACGCTAGCGCATGCATCTGGACGAGTCGACACGGCGCTCCCTTCAAATAGAGGAGGCGAGCTCGTCAGGAGGGGTGGAACCAAGAGGAACCGGCAACGGAGGAACGGCCGAGAATGAAAACTGCTCCGTCCCTCTCTCGCGCCCCCTTGAACTCGGCATCAAACCTTCCTACGAGGGCAGGCGGCTTCCCCTCGTTCGGCATGCTCCGGTGGTGTGGTTCGAAGCTTCAACGACGCCGAGTACCTCTCCACAAACTCTCTTCCCCTTTCTCCCCGTTGTCCCCTCTCTCTAGTGCGGCCCTAGAGATCTCAGGCCGATGACCTCAGTTGGACGACGGGCCCGAACAACGACATACGCTCATCGGAAGTAGGAGGGGCTGCCGACCGCTCAACGGACATGAACGGCAGCTACGCGCTCGTCGGAAGAAAGCTGCAGCACCTCCCTGCTTCGACACAAGCGTGGGCTCGAGTTTCAGACGCGGGCGACGACGCGTCTCGAATTCGGACTCGGATTTGGATCCAATAAGGACTGAGGTGATTTCTCCCCCCTTTTTCTTATTTGATTTTTGATCTGATGTGTTTTCCTCCCTCCCTCTCCTTTTTATGGTTCGAACGTAGATCAAAACCCTTCACATAGCCTAAGTGTCAGGCCCCGGTCTGATTGGTTCAGCCCAATGCCCAATGGGCCGCGGGCAAGCTCGAGCCCACAGGAGAAATCGAGCGCAGCGCTCGATTTGGCAGGTGACGCGAACGGCGCGCACGGAACGCGTTTGACGAACGCGGCAGCGAACTCTTCGGCGTCTTCATCAGCAACGATGGAAGCGGACGTTGGCGGCTGCAGGCGGCTTCATCGCGCGTAGGAAGCGGACGCGAGGGCGTCGGACGCGGTCGTCGCGGGAGAGGCGGCAACTGTGGGCATTAAAAGGGAGCTCGGGGGAGCTTCGGCGGAAAGGAGGATCACCATCTTCGAGCGTTCGTGAGAAGCGAGGAAGCTTTGAGAGAGATTGTAATCGGCGATTGGTTCGCCGGTGAGGGAGGGGACGAGGGCACCGGCGTGGGGTCGTCGGCGTAGTTAGGGTTGTAAGCTTTTCCTGGTGAAATAAAAGCTTCTCTTCCTTCAAGCTTCATCCCATGTCCTCTGTTCCCGGCGGAGGTTTCCGCTACTCTCTGGTGGCAGGCGGCCGCTAAGGCTTCCGACCGGCGAGGTAGATCCGGGTCGGCGACGAAGGGGCGGAGGCGAGGCGCGGCGTACTCCTTCTCTCCGGCGGCAATCGCAAACGCGCGCTCGTGCGAGCGAAGACGAAGACGAGCGCTCGACGTTCGTTTCGAGGTTCCGATCAACGGTCAAAGGCAGAACGAAATCAATTCGATTTCGAATTGATTTGGCTGACGTCATAGGGCGGCGCGATTTCGAAATCGAAGCGACGAACGAAAATTTGGTGACGTCAGCAATCGAGTGGCTGACGTAAGCAAAGAAACGGATTTAATCCGAACGGCGTGGCGAGATTTTGGTCAAAATAGGGTTGACCGAGAAGGTATTTGAATTGGGATTTGGTTTTCATAAATTAGGGTTAGGATTTTCTCCGTGCGAATTGTATTTTGGGGATAAAATTAATTCGGGATAGTTAGGGTTTCTAATTTCGGATCGGAAACCCTAGCGAGCGTTACGTTCCGGTGTTCCGCCGGATAGTCCTGAGACAACGTTTAAGGGCTATTTTTAGGCCGATCCGACCGGGGCGTGACACTAAGGATCACATGCATTAGTGCATTTCTACACACGCATGAGTGCATTTCTACTAGTTGCGCTGAACATGTTGAAACAAAATAATTTGTCCTCTTTATGGGATTATTGAAAATTTGAGCCATGCATGGCTGTTAATTTGTTTTAAAAATTCATTCTATTAAAATTTTATATTATGCTAAAATAGGGCAGACTAGCATGTAAAAGTGCATGTGATGCATCACTCATGTTAAAATTTGTCAATGAAACTATGGTCATTAATCGACCTAAATATATTATAGGATTTAATAAATTATAAAATGCTCAAAATATCCTTCTCGGTGGCGAACACCAAACCATCTTTTAGGGGTTTCATTTACATATTCAATATTTCCAATACATGATTATAGTCAAAGGTGGTTTGCTTATATCTATCCTTAACGTTTGGAAATACAACACTAGCATGTAGAAGTGCATGTGATGCATCACTCATGTTAAAATTTGTCAATGTAGCTATGGTTATTAATCGACCTAAATATATTATAGGATTTAATAAATTATAAAATACTCAAAATATCCTTCTCAGTTTATAATCACAGCTTCAGCATCTCAAATTTATTAGTAAAATAACAGTTAATTGCCAGATAAGCAAGATTAGTACAAGGACAATCATGCAAGTTAAGGGTTTTTTACAAACATATAATTACATAAGACAAACTTAAAATTACAAGGATAAACAAGGCAAATCAATGAATGGACAGATGCAGTTTAGCAAAAGAAATTTTGTACCGTTGAATTTCTTCTGCTTCAAAAGAAATTTATTTTTCTCTATCAATTGTAGCAATCTCACCATGAAAAATCACAAATATCATAGCCATTAATTAAGAGATCAACGATTATCAGTTACTCGTATCAGTAATAGGTTAACAATTATCCATTAAGTATACCTCTCTTTCATGGAAACCTCTGGATTCAAAAGCACAGCAACGGTTATCATGGAGAAAAGAAAATGACTTCTTTGATCTCGTCCCAACTTATTATTTATCAAACAATAGTTAAGGAGAGAATAAGCATTGTGATTAGATCACCGCTTGACACTGTCACCTTAATAGTTGATCCCCTTTTCAGCACCGTCAAGAAGGCAATAAGACATTGAATTCTAAATTGTTCTTTAACAATACTATGGCACGATTAAGTTTCTACAGCCAGTAGCTACTTTATAATACAAGTAAGAGGCATCATCATAGGTATAACCAGGTAGTTGAAGTCTCCCTGAATAAGATAAATGATTGAAGTAATATAGTTTACACTTGTCATAAGTTAAAGTGAAAACTTGATCATGACCACACAAGCAAAGACTATTGATACTAATTTGGATTTCTACAGCTATTGGAATAAGGTTTTTAAAACTGATTTTTTCATTTCAGACTAGTCCAATGAAGGTCTACACCGGACCAAGGGACCAGAGCAGCGGAATCGAGCGAGAGAAGGAAAACAAGGAGGAGGAGAAGAGGAGAGGAAGAGGAGAAGAGGGGAAGGAAGGAGAAAAACAATTCCACCGAGATTTCGTCCAGTTCGACCCGTATGTACCGGTTCAACCGCTAACCAATACAACCGATCGGACCAAATTTTCAAACCTTAGTTGGAACCTTATTTTGACAGTCTAATAAAAAACAAAAATCTTTTTCCCAAGTAAACTAAATATATTAAACAACAAATGACCCTGTTAGGCTTGACTATATGTCAGTAAATCACACAGCTGACGACAATATCAACGTTGCAACAATTACAGTAATGCTATGTATAGCTTGGTAGTGGCAAGGAGTACATTTTGTGTATTCAACTGTATGCCATTCAATTCTTGGTCCTGTAGAAATGATAGCAAAACAGAGATGTTCTAGTATTAAAATTATTCTTCTAAACCAAAGATGAAACACATGCAGTGATAAAGATATCTAACATAGCCTAGCAATAAACAAGATCTGATCAACGAATATCATGAAGGAACTAAAAGACAATGTTGCAAGCGTACAGGGAGACATCCAGTTCTCACATTCTCACATTCCAATGTCTGTTAGCCTAATGACCCAAATCTATGTGAACCAAAAATGCATATACTATATTGTAAATATCATACAGTCACACGTTAAACGTGAGGAATTATATTGAAGTGTAAAATATGGGACAAAAAGTGCACAAAATGAGCAGAAAGAACCTCCCAGGATCAAATTCTACTTTATTTAATGTGATTTATTGGCGGCAACCAAAAGCATTAGATTAAAGATACAAAGCCTAAAATAAGACAACTTAGACAAATGGACCACAATGTATCTCATCCTATTGGGATTCCACAAGAATGGAACCATTCAAAAGACAGATAATATTAGAAAAAATTGTACATATCAATGTTTTAAAACGTGATCCGGACCGACTAGTTTTTTCGGTACATACATGCTATGTTAATACATCCACTATCAAAATTTTCATGTGTTAGTGCGTCCGATACATACCGATCCATACCGAACCGAAATTCAAAACCTTAGTACATATTTTAAGTTATAGATCCAGCAAGAACCAAGCATTTCTTCATTTTTCTAGACAATATTGGCAACAAAGACAGTACTAGCTATTCTCAATTCAGTTAACACAATATATACTAAGAGCATAACGCTAACTTTAGATTTCAATGATCATAGCCTAGAATATACTGTAAAATTAGTTCCATTTTAATGAATCAACAGTTCCATTGACAAAAGATTATGGAAAATGGTATGGCTGTATCATATTAAAATACACTGACAATATTCTTCCAAGTGCAATTAATTATATCATCAGACTTTGCATATAATAATCTACAAGGACTCGATTATCATGGTTTGATAAAATCATAGAAGCAATAAATTAGTAAGTTAACTTATTCTCCGACAATCTAAGCTTGTAGGATTCAAATTTCATTAAGCCAAATTAGATACGTTGTGTCAATTTTAAAACTAACCTATCTTCTAGTCTAATTGAAGGCTAACAAGTCCCATACGTCTTCCGGACAACTTAAATCAGTTATAGAACTATAAACTTGGATAAATAACGAATTTATTATGTAAGAAACTTACATGGACCATGCAGATTTCTGCAAAATCATCACCCATTTGCACAACTATTAAAGCCAATAAAGTGAAAAATCCTTAATACGATTTGATGGTCAGAAATTTAAGCCATTAAGAATAATTTATTAAGAATATAAGTGCGAGCAAAAATCAAGCACCTCGTTCCTCTTTTTATGGCCATGCTCATTTCAATTTCTTTCTTTTTATATACTAGCTAAGCCTCCAATAGATTAAATACAGAAAACAAATTAGTTATCAATTTTCTTAACAATCATTCCTTTAGACAGAGAAATTCAAAAATATATTGTGAACTACACTAAATTGTTAATGCAATTACAATAATTTGAAAGTGAGCAAAATAAATACAGAAACTCAGTCACTTGAATTTCCACTGAACATAATGGTTTCATAAAAAATTACAAGGACAAAAAGGGGAATAAATTCTGTGAAATAATCTACCAGTTACACTTACAACTAGGTTAGGCACTTTCGGTGAAGATACATAAAGCTGAGCAGTCCTGCACCCTTCATAATTGGATGGTGTTCTCTTGGTGTTAATTAGGTATCAACAGAAGTGCACCCAATATGATAGGCAGAAAAATAATCAGGATGGCTGGCCTTGGATGGAGTTGAATCGGTCCTGCTAAAATTGACAACAGAGGTTTCCAAATAGGAACGGTGAACAGGAGGCAAAAGCAAAGCTAATGATTTATCCATCACCAAAAGCTGGCCACATTTACTGCACACCAGAAGATACAGTTTATTTCTGAGACAACTAGCCAAATAATATATATTATAATATTACTATCATTCACCTGCATGCTTTTGAAAACAGTGTTTGATAGCTGCAGATCCAATGCTGCAAGAAGTGCAAGTTAAATTAAAAACAACTTTAACAGGAACTCTGCAAGTATAATGGCATATCTAACAAATCGGCTTAGCAGAAATTACCAAGACAAGGTTATAATGTGTTCCATACGTCGACATATAAACTTATGTGGAGAAAAATAAAGATGATTGAACAGCCCTTACTAAGAAATGAAAATCCAGTATTGGGGGGCATAAATAATGTTTAGAAAAACAACAAACCAATTTTCTTAGATGGAAGATAGCCCAATTACTAAGGAAGCTATACCTACAAGAATGAGTGTATGGCATACCAGAAGAAGAGAGAGTGAAAAATTGTTTTCCACACTGAGTAAGTATTGCAATGCCTTATCCGCATGTTCCTGCAATGAAATAAATTGAGAATTTACTTGCTCCTAAAGCAAAAGAAAGCAAGCAGGTTCATTCTGCTAACTTGCATAGGAATAGGATACAAAGCGTGCATTTCACCAAGAGACTAAGACAGCTAAACATAACTAAAGAGGAAGGTAAGAGTGAAACTTAAGAGCACTTACTGTGACGTGCCTAAATACATGATGAACTGATAATCCTCTTGCATGTATATAGTTTCCAACCTGGAAAAGTCAAGTAGTCAACCAAGAGGAATTTAAATCATGGAAGGTTTCTTTAGCTAGTACGAGTGAACAAAAGAAGGCAAATGATCATTGTTGGGTGTGATGCAAATAAAGGCTATGCAAAGTTGGCTGAACATAGAAGCCTCTCGACACTTGTGGATGCAACATGAAGCAAAATTCATTTTAATTTTCTGATCAAAAGATGGAATATGTAAAAGGGAAATAGATTTCAATTGTAGCTAAAATTCTTTAAAATTATGAATAAACGAACAATTAAAAATATAGTATATCCAGTTGAACTTTAACAATATTCAGCCATCAACTAAATTAAGAAGACCAGCATTCCTATATTGTACTTTAGAAAGAAATACAAATATCTCGATTGAGTAGATTTAAAATCTGGACTCTGGAGTGCACGATCTGCAAATACAAATTCTTTTTTACCTAAGATTTCATCAAACTTCAAAAAATTTATGGGTAAAAGAATTTGTAAATACATTCCGAGAATATAGAAGTAAAAATAATTTCAGATTTATAGTATTACACAGTCATAGAAATGTGATACCTCATCAGTAGCAAAAAAAGCCACAGCATCCGGGTGTGTGGATCCTGCTGGATGCAATGATACTACAGCTCTGAAGATGAAAGGAACAAGCAGCTCAATAACAGCAGCTTGATCTGCACCAGATCTTGTGTTGCTTGACTGACTCAACTGATCTTTCAATGGTTCCACAGAATTCTCAATTGCTGAAGAGGACAATGAGGAAGCTCTTTTTGACCAATCTAGGCGCTGATAAATAGATATTTTTACATTTGGAAACTCATGCTCTATATCTTTGAGGATGTCAGATAATGATTTTTTCTCTCTAAGGTCTTCCGTTTGGCTCATGGTTGGTCCTCGAGACTTAAAACGTTTCTTAACAATTCCAAGATCCCCATCACCAGATCCTTCATCTTCTAGGTGAGGAAAAAATCGCCTTTTCTGGTCAGTGAATGCCTTTAGAGCTAACCTGGGAATAAAGGATCGAACATTTCAAGCTGGTTGTTTGCTTATAATAGCTATCAATCTTACTTAAAGATAGATAATTCCATAGGCAGTTTTACTCATGTTCAGTCAGATGATCAAAGGAAGCAAAAGCCTGGCAGAAACCACATGAATATGACCGGTCCGCATTTCAATATATTAATTATTCATATATTAAGATTTATGTATTGAGAAAAAAAAATCATTGTGCATTACAAAAGTATGTAAACAAAATTATTCACTTGATAGTTTTATATGCTTAGAAGAGTTGAAGAGTATACAAGATTGGAAAGTATATTATGAGAAAGAATAGTATAACAAAGTGGTAAATTAGGTAGCTACTTATACACTAAGTAATAATTAGAATATTATTAAGATCGTATTCAAACCCTCTATATATAGAGGCCCTATGCAACCATTATTGACTACCAATCAATATACACCGTAGGAATTATTATTATTTACTATTCAAATATCTTCCTTCTTCACCTCTGTTTACCTCTAACAAGAAGAACAAATAACAAATAGATAGTGAGGAAGTGTCGATATACTCAAGTAACAATAGTGGCCAAAAAATATTAACATGGTCAAATCGTTTAAAAGAAAATTTTGATCCTACCTAGTTCTGTCAACAGCAGATGCACCAGCTTGTCCAGCAAGTTGACGTTTCCAAGCGTATGCAACAACAGCACCATCAGGACAAACAAGGGGCATGTGCAAGCCCCAAGAATTACCCCTTGACTTGAGAGACCCGTTTAGAACTCCAGAATCTTCCAATTGTCTTCCTAAAGCAGAGAGTACATAAACAAGCATCCATATTTGAGCATGCTAAATGGAAACTATTTTTTCACACAAATCCAACAGCACAAACAAACTCGTAGAAGGATTGACTACAAATAACAAACAAGTTCAACTAAAAAAAGTAATCACATAACGTACCTGTTTTTAGAACTTTTTTCCGCTAGTCCTTATCTGCTCCCTCAGTGTTACTACATATACATATTCATACATACACAGACATCCACACACATATATATACTTTTAATGCTTTATATTTTCTCAAGCTTGTTCTAAATGACAACTTAAGAAACAATGTCTACTCAACTCAACTTAAGCTGGCAAACAAATCCACTAGCTAAAACCAGTAATTTGATATATGATAATTTATTTTTGTCATCGGATCCATTCAACAGTAAAGAAGAGGCACACTACTTATTGTTAACATTTTATGACCTTAAACAAACCAAACTGTCGAGTTTGCAAATTCCTAATATCAAAATAAAATAAATAAATAAAATTTCTGCAGGCAACCTCTGTAACCCATAGTACTCTAAGAACAATAGCTAAGAGGTATCATGTTTTGGGCAATTTCTCAATTAGGATTCACAATCTTTGAAAATGATGAAATCTCATATTCAGCCAGATGAGGTCCCTCTATTCCTATTTTACAGATAAAGAAAACTCATCAGATGTTTGGTGCAAAACCATCTTGGTTCACCCATGTTCACTTATTTTGATATTAAGAAGATAACTTCAAAAACACATTTCAATTGATTGTATACAAAATATGAAGATATATAGGTATTACAAAATATTTCACAAGTCATCTAGCTACGATCATTGTAGGTGGATCCAGATGTTTTTCAAAAGAATCAAAGATCCTATTCATTATTTTTATATGTAAAATGGAGGTAACACTTGCTATATGCTTTAAACATTCTAAAATCATTTATGAATTTTAAATTATTTTCCCATAATTTATCTCCATGGATTTTCAGGTATAAGGACAGAATTGTAAATCACAAGGACCTAATTGTGAACTTCCAGAGACTCATTTGTAGATTTACTTAAATACTTCTTGTCTATGTAGGATGCATCTATATTTGAATTGGAGCATAGTTTAAAAAAAATGATTCATACTAAGTAGTACGGCCGATTTATACCAGTCCAACTATGTACTAATACCGTTTATATTTATATAACATAAAGATATACATACTTAAAACCTACCGGTACTATGATAGTATGGATCAATACCGACATGTATGTACCGATTTGATGGTGAACTAGTACACTAATAAGAATCACAGTTAAAATCATGGATTGAATAGTGTTTTTTTTTTTAGTTGGAGAGATATTTATGTAATTTTTGGTGGATCATCTAGTTACAATCATTATAGGTGGATCAAAGGATGTTTTCTAAAAGAAGCAGAGATCCTATTCATTATTCTTATTAGATGTAAAAAGGGAAGGAAGATTTCACTCATTATGCTTTAATAATATAAATGAATTTTAGCATTATTTTTCAATAATTTGTTTCTGTGGAGTTTCAGATCCAGGGCAGAATTGTAAATCACAGGGACCTGATTGTCAACTTACAGGTACTTATTTGTAATTTCACTCAATTTTCCTTTCATTATGATGTTGTGGACCTTTCTCTACATGATGAATAATGATAGATCCTTTTTCTTACTTAGCCATGCGTAGAAATTCTTCACCATCTCCTTTTTAAATCATGATGAATATGATTCAAATTTCTCCCGTTCCTCCTCAATTTGTGATTCGAAGAACAAATGGATATGAATCAATGAAAGGATAAGCAATTAATGAATTTGGGAACCCTAAATATGTTAGCTACTGTAGCTTCCAGCGGTGTGTGAAGTGAGCCATTAGAATCGCAGACTAGAGTCTTCTAAATGACTAAATTATTACATTTTACTGCACTAATTATAATCAAATTTTTAAGGTAGTTTAGATTAATTTAAAGGTAATCTTAATGAGAATTTATTGAATTTGGTCCTAGTTTAAAGGTAACTTGATTAAGGATATTGGGAAATATTAGATTTGTTGCTATAAAAATTGCTTCTTAGTTAATCACACAATAGTGCTTTAGCCTTGTGTTGGTTCATAGTACGTTACTTGGACCATACAGATGTTTCTATAGTTGCCAACTAGATCAAACTATAGTGTGCTATCTAGGATAACTGTCACATTGTCCATTAGATATCATTGTGTGATTGTTTATTCAATTATGTAACCACTAGATTGTCAGAAGACAATTATTCTATTGCATGAACTAAAAATGAGGACACTATTTGCAAAGTGCAGGTCATGATTGACAGTTGGTTCAAGGTCAATAATTGACATGTCATGTAATTAACTTTGGTTTATGGTAACGTATACATATAGTTATGTGCAGAGCATTGTTCATTGTGATACTACACATGGATCATATAGTTCACCTACTTACTTACCATGTTTTGTGCTAACCTCTTTCCAGTTCCATTAAGTATGGATGCTCAAGCTACAAAGTGCCAGACAGGTAGCATTAGACAAAATTAGGTGGGCCACTTGCAAAGATGTAAATGGTGTAGCAATACTTTGAACGACGATATGTTCTTGTTTTTCTTCCTTTTGTTATACTTTGCTAGTTTAAGGGCAAACTTGATGGTTGGGATTTAAAAAATATATGTGGTAATATACTTTTGTTTAAAATAATTATATTTGATGGTTATTGTTAAAATGACTTTCAAATATTCGAGATTTGTTTAATTTTATTGATTTGTATCAACTGATTATAATTGCCCATCAAACTTTATTGCTTGAAAATAGGTTGTGCTTTATTAGTGGGGATTTGTTCATTTTTCATTATTGAGTATTATGTATATATTTGCATTTGAGTGGAACAAGATAAATTAATTTATTTTATTATTATTGAATTTTCATGATGTCTTATTGGCGTTATCATTGTGATTTTATTTGCCATTGTAGATAAGGATGTTAGGATTGTTTGGTATTTGGTGAAATATAATACACTTATATGTTATATTTTAGAACTGAATTCTTTTATTCTGTTGGTATTGTCTTTGGAACTGTCAAACGCTAAGGCTGTGTTTTGTTGAATGGAATCCATGGTGGAAAAAATGGAATTCATCTAGATTCATTGTATTTTCCATCTTTTCCACCATGAATTTCATTCAACAAAATATAGCCTAACAGTGGTAATTGAAGGGTTAGATCAGCACCCAATCTTAAACAAAGATATAAAAAGGGGTAAGGGTCTATAAATTTTGAACATGGCAGCCTGTTTGATCTTTTCTTCTTTGGACATTAGTAACCTCTCCTATATATTAACCTAATTTTTAATAAAAGAGACCCTAGTGTATCTATATGAAATTATTACTTATTACGATATCCTACCATATGAAAAAGAGGATGGATGATTAAAATAACACCAGCAAGTGTGCTAAACAGTGTAATGTCCAGCACGTAAAGTTACATGGTTAAAGTGCTCATTCTTTCAAAATATAATCATCTGCCTACAGACAAAAACTACGACCTTCACCCTCTAAACCCTAGATAAATGTTATGCCAAATAACGGGAAAAAATTGCTATTGACAAGGATTGCCACAGATGGAATTCAACATCCAGATTCAAAGTCCATGGAAACAAAATCCAATTTTTCAGGTACATTTACAGTAATTGTTAGTTTATTGTAACCTCAAACCCAAGAAGCAAACTAGCAAGCCAGGGTGGAAGCGGTAAAAAGAGAGACCCAACCCTAGATGCTGAGTAAAAGTCGAAATTGAGAGGAAGAGAATAGATAAGTGAAGAACGAAGAGCTCACCGAGGGTTCGGAGATCCTGGAAGTGCTGACGCATGGAGGTCTCCTCTTTGAGGATGAGCTGAACGACCCTGTTGCTCGACTGGTGGGCGCCATCGGCCGTCAACAAGATCGCCTCAAGGAGGCGGTCCGCCCCAAGACGGATGACGGCGATGACGCGGGCCGCACGTGCCAGGCGCTCCATGGCCAGCGCCACCTGCTTCGGAGGAGCCTCCGCTCCGGGATCCCCGCCCGAGTCCGGTGCCTCGCGAGGGTTTGCAACCGCCATCACCGCTTCTTGGCCCTGCTGCATCGCCGTCTCGCTCGGCCGCTTTCAGCAACCAGACCAGAGTTGCCTCAGGAAATCCCCGTTTCGTTCCTGAGCACGTTTCTTCATATGAACGGGCAAATCGAAAGAAAGGCACGAAAAAGGTATGATTCAAATGGGCCACAGCCCAATACGGGCTGGAAAAAAAAGTCTTTCCTTGTAAGAACATAAGGTGGCTGTCTAAACAGGCCTGGGCTGACCATTTTCGGCTCGCCCTGTTGGCCATTTTATTCATCAACCACTTTTATTCTCAATCTTAGGGTTTATTTGGTTTCATTTGAAAGCTGATTTTAAATAGTTTTTAAATAAAAAATAATTAAAGTACTATTTAATAATAATAAAAATAAAATAAAAAAATAAAAATTAAAAAAATTATAATTTAATGCTTGTAAGCTTTTACTTTTAAAAAAAAATAATTTACTTAATTTTATTTAAAATTTTAAATATTATTATTTTAAATAATTTAAAATTTTAATACTTAAAAAAATAAAATATATTATTATTTTAAATAATATAAAATAATATATTTATTTATTATTTTAAATTTGATAGTAGTTAAAAAATTATTAACTAAATATTTTATACATCTTAATAGTACAGTAGTACAATTTAGTATAATTATAAAATTATTAATAGCTAGACAAAACATGTCCTTTAACCTAACACACAAGTTTACATGATTTGAATATGACAACGTGATCTAATTGATATGATTCATCTAATTCATTTATGAACTAAACAATTATAGATCTAGGACAACCGAAACAGACTTTCATATATACATCACAACCGTGAACTCGGAATAAAATTTTGATGCTTGTGTACAGATATACATTCTTCAGATATATGGATCTCTGATACATCCTTTCAGAAAAGGCTTTTCGTGGTCTTTCTCAACTCCTCAATTGTAACTGTGGGATGAAAGAAATTATCAATTACAGTAAATCATCAAGCAGAAACAGCATTGGCCATCTAGTTTATCATGGCTTCCATGGTGCTGGAGGTGGTGGTGGAGCTGGAGACATCGGTGGAACCGCAGAGAACATAGTGTTCTTGTCCACTCCAGTGGTCGTCTCACCGGACAAAGCCACTAGAGCTGCAACTAAACCTGCATTGCCTGCAAGTGTTGGCTCAGTGTAGTTGTAGTTCGTCCTAACATCTCGAAACCCGTCGTGCCGATCGGGACCCGCGACCATCGCACCGACTATGGTGTGCGGGTTTGGCCTTTTGGTGTCCCTCCATTTCCATCCTTGTGTGCAGCTGTACTTCACCCCGTTCTTGGGGATCGATGCGCCTCGGTGATGAACATGCCTGGGATAACGCTCACCATATCCAACAACATAGCTCATCTTCTGTGGGTTCTTACCTAGAATGTAGTCGATCTTCCGAACAAATAAATGAAAGACTTGATTCAGATTGAAGCTCAGAAACTATTGGCACAATTGAAACACATTCAATACAACAAAAGAACACCTGATTCCTCGCAAATTCGCGCAATGCCGCAGCTGAGAAGTAATTGGGGCCACAATACCATCCTGGAGTATCAGATGCTTCAAGGTAGTCACTGTAAAGAGCTGCAAGAAAAGCTGCATTGACTACGTACTGAAGGGGCTGTGGTCTTCCATGGTTCAGTTGAATCAAGCCACCTGCAAAAAAATGGCTGATTCAGAATCTATTTGAGAGGAAGAATGATGCAAAATTAAGGAAGGAATATGAATTATCCCAAACCTTTCGTCCGATTGAAGGTGTTGAAAACAGGCAGATACGAGCACATTACAATGCCAGTCTGATTGTGAAAAGTTCTCAGGATCTCTTCATACGGGTAACCTGGACTTAGGAACAACCTCAATCTAGTAAGAAGTACCTGCATTCAGAAGTGTGACAATAAGTTCATCGCAGGGTTAGCTTTTAGTAAGCAACTTTCAGCTTCAAATCAATGCACTTCAATAAGTTTAATCTAGTGGCCTGTATGTATAATGAGCAAGCTCATCTAAATCGCATGTCTGATGCTAATAAAGCCCACAGAGTACTAAGAAATTGATGTAAGAAATTGAGGTACCAATGAAAGAAATGGAAGGATAACTGATAGACTAATTACTCTGGAAAGAAAGACAGAAAAAAGAAGCTTCCAAGGATGCGGAAGATCTGCTCATAATCTAACTAATTTTGTTCCAAATCTATTGACTGACCGTTCATGATCAGCTACCCTAACACCTCTTCTCTTGCTCTTCCTCTTTTGCCTTCCCCCTCTTCCTTTTGTTCTGTAATTTGTTTCATTAAATGAAAGAATTTCCAGGTGTATCATATTATTTTTGATATTTTAGCATCTAGCAAGTCCTCAAATGGAATCAATATGCTCATCTTATCCAAACTAAGCTGTTTGTAACGCTAAACACAATGGTCAAAGGGATCCCTCTTTTTCATACTAAACAATAGAAACATTTCTATATCACATATAACAGAAGCTCATTAAATAGGAAGATCCAAGGAGGAGTCTTCATTATAGTACCTGATTGAATAAGTCAACCTATTGTTATCTTCATGGAGTGATATTTTCTGATTTTTCAGAAACTGATTATTTACTACTTCATATTGTCTTCTTAAGCAAGCTCAATTTGATATTCTACTAAACATTTAAGGTCAAAGACGACTCCACATTTTATTTTAAGAAAATGGATGAGAGAAAACATTCCTATTCAAGACCACAAGTAAGACTAGAATCCAGGTGAAAAATATATGAACTAGTTGAACAAGATCAGGCTCGCTGGTAATCTTAGAAAAGAATTAGGAACATCATCAAATAATTATTAAAAACTCACCTGCGCACCAGTGAGCTTGTTGTCCCAACTTAGAACTCCATAATCTGGTCCGCCCCAAAAGGCACCGGCATGCTTGGCGAGTTTAGGATGAGTCGACAATTGAAGGTATGAGGTATTGCCCGTGGCAAGGTACATCCATGCTCCACCCCAGACAAATTCATCCCAGTAGCTTGTTGAATTGTAGAACAAGGCAGCATCGGAGCCGCCCTCGCTGTACCGGCCCCTCTGGCTCCTGGAGAACTTCCAGAGAGTGGCGGCGCCATGAACCAGCTTCTGGGAGTATGCCTTGTTGTCCTTGAACACGATGGAAGCAGAAGCCAGGGCCGCGGCCATCTCGGCTGCAAGATCTGAGCAGCTGTGGCACTCGAAGACCGGACGGGGATAGTCGATGTCCTCCGGTCTCGTCCAACAGTAGTGATCATTTGGGTTTGTTCCACCTTGAGTGGCACCTTGCCCGACCTAAAGTGCCACCAAAATTAGTATTGCAAAACTTCAATTTTCAGCTCCACCGTTGTGATTTACCTGTGCAGCGATCCTGTCGATTGTATCGGCGGAGGAGTTGAAGGTCTTGAGAAGGTAATCGACTCCCCACTTGATGGTCTCCCTGACATGGGCTAGCTCTCCTGCAGCCTCGTACTTGGCGCTGTACTCGATGACGCTCCAGCTGAGCATGGTCATGGCGAAGGAGGAGGGGAAGTTGAACTTGATGGCGTCGCCGGCGTCGTAGAATCCCCCGACCAGGCTTTTCCCGTAGGAGGGATCGGATATGCCATCCTTCATCCCTGAGTTCCCCCTCCACGATACGTTATTGTGCTTAGGGATCGGCCCAGCTGCAGAAGGGATGGAAGGTGAGCAAGTAGAAAGAATCCCAAGCAAAATTTCATCTTCCCATCAAACCCCAAAGCAAAATTCAATTTTTCAGCGGGCGCATTGTAGGAGGAGGACAGCAAAGAATCTTAAACTCACATCGCTGGGCGTTGAAGAACATGAGGGCCTTGCGGAGGGCCAGAGTGTAGTTGTCGGGTAACGGAGGGGGGCGGTGGCGGTGGGGAACGGTCTCGACGATGAGCGTGACCAAACCGGCTAGCGCGGCGGCGGCGAGAACGGCTCCGACAATCCAAAGGAAGAGCTTCCGGCTGACGATGACGCAACCCAAATCCACGTATTTCTTCTTATTCTTTCCCTTGTCACCAGGCCCGGCGAGTAGCCAGCTCTGCTGCGTCTCATCCAGCTGCCGCGACGTGATGGACAGCGCTGCCCGGTCCAAATCCAGGTTGCGGCTCCGGTCGTCGTCGGTGGCGAAGTCCGCGTTGATGTCCAGCGGTCCGCCCCAGGGATCACGACCATACATGCTCATCTTCTCCTCGACCCAAAATGAGACCTTTCTCTACCTCCTCTGCCTCTTTCTCCTCCCCGACTGGAGCTCAATGGAAAAAGAGCTAAAAAGGCGGGATTCTTATATCAAAACTTTCCTCGACTTGATAAGGATTACGCAGTGATAGTGCTTTCCTGCTCACAGCGGCCAACGATGGGGACAGCAGACGAACCCAGCTGCTGGTGATGGTAACATGCTTGGAAGCGAGCAAGGGAGTGGTAGTGGGGGGAAGAAAAGGCGAAGCTTTATGTGTGGCTCTGCCGTTCGGTTTTGTTCTTCGGCTCGTGATGCCAGGATGGCGTTGGGTCCTTGCAGCCCTCGCCAGCTGGAGACAGGCGAGGCTCTGGTTTCTCCTGGAAATGGCGGCTGGCGCTGAGCAGTGGAGCGACACGGCGGATTTCGAAAGCGTCGTGGAACGGCAACGTTCAACTACTCTGAGCCTTATTAGTTGAACTAACTTATCATAAATTATTAACGATTTCATATATAAAACTTTTAAATGATTTCCCAGCTCAGTTTTACTTAGAACACTGCTATGGGGGTAAGAGGCTAACTGTTAGACCCTAATTAAGCTAAGTATGCTTAATTAATCCAAACCCATGTCACGTCAGCCAAACCAATCGCCCGAATTGCCAAATTTCGCCCGGGGCTGACTGATTTTGACCGCACGCCTCGATCCGAACGCCCATGCGTTCGTCTCTCTCGCAGGCGTCAGGCGCTCGCCGTCCGCCAGGTGTCGCTGCCGGCTCTGACGTCGCCGGAAAGGGCCTACCGGCAAGGGAAGGGGCGCTCCCTCCCTTCCGCCCTCAGCCTTCACGTCGGCACCGCCTCAGGGCACCAAAAACCCTAGATCGTCTGAGGTGGAGGAAACGCAGTCGAAGCTCGCCGGAGACACAGGGAACGACGTCGGAAAACATGAGAACGTGAGGGGAAAGCTTTTCCTTTATTTATCTCCAAATAAGGCAGCCTTAAAACCCCTCCCTCTCCTCTGTACACCGATCTACACCCTCACTCTTCACTCCTTCTCCACTGACCTCGCCGTCGCCGGACTGACTCGCCGAGACACTCCGGAGGTTGCCGCCTAAAGGGAGGAAGATGGCGGCGGACCCCGTCCGCCGCTCATGGAGGAGAAACGGCACCCGTCGCTGTAGTTGTCCGCTACCCGCGAAGGAGGAGGCAATGCCGCCGCGTCGTTCGTGGTCCTCGTCCGGAGATGTCAGGGAAATTCGCATCCAACCCTTCCTGGTTGCCCCCCGAAGATCACACGTCCCGCTCCCTTTTCTCTGCACCAGCCACTGCCCACGCCCTGCACCGACGGGACCCGAGCAAGTCAGCTGATCTCGTCACTTCACCAACCTCGCGCCTCCGCGCGTGCTCGCCATTGGAGCCGGGTCGAGTCGTGCCTCCGCGCGTCTACCGCTCGCTCCGTCTCTTGTGGACCCACTCAAGGGGAGGAAGATGGGCTCGTGGGCCTCCACCGTGGCCCAACTACCGTCCAGCCCAGCCCAGCATCCTCTGGGTCTGACAATCCTCCCCCCGCCGAGCTGGACGTCGCCCTCGACATCCTCGCCGTCCACCGTCCTCCACACCCGCCGCCTCGATAGTGGTCGATCCAGGCCTTTGCCTCTCGCAGCATCGCGTCTGCCATGCGTGCCTTCCTCACTGGCTGCTCTCCGGCGGTGGGTGATCGCCCTAGGGATGTGGAGGAACTCGCCTGCGCCCGCGCGGGATCCGTCGCCTGCTGCGCCTCCCGCGCACCAGAAGACGGGGTCATCACCACCATCACGCCGATCCGCATGGCCCCGATAGTTGCTGGAATGGTGTTGGCCGGCTCTTGTACCGCCATCGCCGCGATCTGCCCTCAGGTCGGGCAATCCCACATTCGGTGTGGCCCCTGGCATAGGAAGCACGCCAGTGGTGGTCTTGGTCGCTGCTCTGGACCTCTCTCTACAGGTCTAGTAGGCTCCGGTCGTGGCTGGGGACGCACCGGCTAGCCTCCGCCCTATCGTGGAGGCTGTCGAGCCCGTGGTGGTGCTCTCGCCCTCGTCGGAGAGCCGCTCTTCGGGGGCGACGTAGAAGCCCTCGGGGAAGCCGGCCTCGATGCCCTCGCGTCCACCAGTCCCTCGACCACCGCTGTGGCCTCTCTCCAGTCCCGCGGAGAGTGTCGTCGAACCTCAGCCTCAGCCCACAGCTGCAAGTGCCGGAGGAACGTATGCCGTCGATGTGCCTCCGACATATCTGGGATCTCCAGCATCAGCGCCGAGTACGCCAGCACGTACTCCTGGATGGTGCCAGTGTGTCAGAGCTCATCCACCGCGTCCCTCGCCTGGTCCACCGAGTTCTCGGGAAGGAACTGCCGCCGCAGCTCCTCCAGGAACACGTCCAAGGTCCACGTTGCTGCCCTCGACATCGATCCAGCTGTGGTCCGCCACCACAACTTCGCGTCGGCCGTCAAGTAAGCGGTGCACACCTGCACGCGCTCGTCCTCCGGGATGCGGCTGGAGGTGAAGAAAGACTCCATATCCCATATGAAGTTCTCCAGCTCCCTCGTCGATTGGACTCCTCTGAAGGTCGCCGGCTCTGGAATCCGCAGCTTTGACTTAGGGGCCGCCTGCCCCGTCGGCGTCGCCGAAGTGGGACTCCCTCCCTGCGTCTGTGCCTGAGCACGACGATCTCGGCCTACATCTGCTGCTGCGCCGCCTACGTCTGCTGCAGCAGTGCCGAGAATCCGGCCACCTGGTCCGCGAGCGTCGCCATGTTCGCCACCGCCTCCTGTAAGGTGAGGATCTGGAGCCTCTGCTCCTCCGCCCGCAACTGTAGGTCCTCCACTTGAGGAGCTAGCGCGGTCTCCGACTCACCGGAGACGCCAATCAACTCCTCCAATCGAGCCACCCAGTCCGCCAAGGAGCTCATCTCGTCCCGCTCCTGGAGTCGCAGAGATCGTCGGGGAGCACTTGCCGCTGCCAGTCTCGCCGTCCGATCACCTGAAGCCACCTCCATCTGCCTCTGATACCAAGTGTTAGCCCCTAATTAAGCTAAGTGTGCTTAATTAATCCAAACTCGTGCCACGTCAGCCAAACCAATCGCTCGAATTGCCAAATTTCACTCGGCGCTGACTGATTTTGACTGCGCGCCTCGATCTGAACGCCCACGTGTTCGTCTCGCTCACAAGCTTCGAGCGCTCGCCGTCCGCCGGGTGTCGCTGCCAGCTCTGACGTCGCCGGAAAGGGTCTACCGGCAAGGGAAGGGGCGCTCCCTCCCTTCCGCCCTCAGCCTTCACGTCGGCGCCGCCTCAGGGCACAAAAGACCCTAGATCGTTGGAGGTGGAGGAAACGCTGTCGAAGCTTGCCGGAGACACAGGGAACGACGTTGGAAAACACGAGAACGTGAGGGGAAAGCTTTTCCTTTATTTATCTCCAAATAAGGCAGCCTTAAAACCCCTCCCTCTCCTCTGTACACCGATCTACACCCCTCACTCTTCACTCCTTCTCCACTGACCTCACCGTCGCCGGACTGACTCGCCGAGACACTCCGGAGGTTGCTGCCTGAAGGGAGGAAGATGGCGGCGGACGAGAAACGGCACCCACTATTGTAGTCATCCGCTGCCCGCGAAGGAGGAGGCGACGCCGCCGCGTCGCTCGTGGTCCTCGTCCGGAGATGTCAGGGAAACTCGCGTCCAACCCTTCTTGGTTGCCCCCTGAAGATCACGTGTCCCGCTCCCTTTTCTCTGCACCAGCCACTGCCCACGCCCTGCGCCGACTGGACCCGAGTAGGTCAGCTGCTCCCGTCGCTTCACTAGCCTCGCGCCTCTGCGCGCGCTCGCCATTGGAGCCGGGTCGGGTCGCGCCTCTGCACGTCTGCCGCTCGCTCCGTCTCCCGTGGACCCGCTCAAGGGGAGGAAGATGGGCTCGTGGGCCTCCGCCGTGGCCCAACTACCGTCGAGCCCACCCCAGCATCCTCTGGGTTTGACACTAACATTGTAAGCGGATTCTGTGCTTAAGTGGGCTTTAGGCGGGACATGTGTATTGTCACATAATAAAGACATTTTATAATCAGCATTGATGGATCCTTATTTTTGTGTACATCATGTAATAGTCGATGCATTCAATGATGCCATGTGTGCCCTATCTAATTGGCTATAGATAGAGTTTCTGATTTGGATTTGCCTCCAACATCGATACTACGTTCATACTAACTCCATTAGTGATTGAAATTGAGTTCTTAGTTGTTGCAATTATAGTGATTAATTTTATTTAAAAAACTAATATTTTTTAGTTGCAATTATATACATATATATACACCTATGTTTAATGAAATTGATGGTGACGTATGTTTGTAGTTGTATTTTCATCACCTTTGACTATCTTAGTTTAATGTGATCTATTATGGCTAGGGATAAGCCAATCGTAGTGAAATACGGTATTAAAAATCTTAGTATTCAGTATTTTTATATTAATACTTTAGTATTAATGCTAAGATTTTGATCGAGATTGCAATACCGTACTAGATTCTAGTTCAAATTTTTTTTCAAACTCCTAAAATATGTTATTTACTTATTTCATATTTTTATACTTATAAATAATTAACCATATATCTAATCATCTAATATTTTAATAATTAAATATTTTAGTCTATAGTACTAAATACTTTTATATTTTGAGAATTTGGTATGAAAATAAAATTTGAAAAATTCAATACTTACCTCAGAAGTTTAGTATCAAAATTTTGATACTAGTACTAGTATAAAAATTTACCAAAATTTACGTAATTGTGACATATGCTTGTTGCCGCGTATGTTTTCACTGTTTTGTCTCAATCACCTCCTATAATTTAATTCAGTAGGATTGACAGTCACTTGCTTGTTATTGTATGAGCGTACTTATCGTTGTTCCCTTGTCACTTACAATACTTCAACTCAATAGATTGAGTCGACAGTCATGTGCTTAATGTTATAAATGCATGCTATGCTGCTTGTTCCCTTGTCACCTACAATACCTCATGTGCTTATAACTGCACCAATTATACAGTCTCATGTTAGGATAACGCATCATGGACTAAGTTTGATACAATCTATTGATTTGTCAACAAGCTATAAAACAACATAAGACATGCCAGCAAGATCCCTAAGCTTACTTGCCGCACAACACGTTCTGTGTTTCTGTGTTGGCGTTATGTGTTGACCCATGTCCTATGGGTCACCCAGATATCATCCGTTGTTATTTAAATTTTAATTTTTATTATAATTTTTTACTTTTGATATTTTATAAAGTTTTGGTTTTTTCTAACTTGTAAACCAGGTTTGTGCTTAGATTGAATGGCGTGGACGACAATACTCTGTATAATGCCACTTACCTCGTCCAACAAGACCAACGTGTGACAAAGACAAAGTCAACCTTTCGTGCATGCATGTCATCTTCGTGACTTTTTTTTTTTTTTTTTTTTTTATCTTCGTGACTTCGTCCGACCGCGTTATGCTTGCAAACATTTTCAGACTTTTCTTGTGCAAGTAAGCCACGTCTCTCATACAGAGTGTGTCAAATGTGTTCTGCTTCGAAAGTCATATACACTGTTTAGGTTTTCTTTATCCACGGTGGCTTAGATATGGAAATTCCACTTTGAGTGGTCTGTTGAGACCTGGTAATCTCTGTGGACAAATACTTGGTCTTGGTGGAGTTGTTCGTTGCCAGCGATCCCTGCCCTTTTATGTATTAGCAGACCAAACTCAAAGTTATCTTTCCCCTCCTGATCACTCGGAACAAGTCAACGGCCCACGCATAGCCGTCTCCGTCTCTCCGAGCAGAAGGAAGTACATATTGATCATCTCCTTCAACTGCCTGCAGATTCTGGTAGTCGCAAAGGTGCTTCACTTTGTCGCAGGCAAGCTGCTCGATGAAAGGGCTTCTGCTGCTGCTGTTGACCGTTGCTTGCCTTCCACATGGATTCAGCAGCATGGACTCACAGGATGGTAATCCTTTGTTGTTTCTGCCATTTTTTTTCGTCGATTTGAGGTTCTTTTATGCTTCCTTAGCAAGGATACGTGCTTTGAGAGGTTTATGGCATTTAGCATCCATGATTCGGGTGTTGACTACGGAGTCCTCTCACTGGCATGTACCTTGAATTAAGAGATATACGAAAAAAAAATATCCTTTTTGGCAAAGAAAATCTATGCGTTTTTTTATTACATGGACAGTTGCTGCTCTTCAATCTCTGTCTAAACAATGGAAGAACACACCGCCAAACTGGGGGCGTTCAGGTGATCCTTGCAATTGGGATGGGGTCAACTGCACTAACTCAAGGGTGACAACGTTGTGAGTTTGCTTTGCCTGCCCGCTGTGTTAGTTTCATTTGGGCGCAATCTTCGTTAATCAATTTCAATATTCCTCCAGGAAGCTATTCTGCATGGATATCGAGGGCACACTAAGCGATGAAATTGGGAGTCTTACCGAATTGGAAGACTTGTATGTGCCTTTCCTTAAAATTGTAATTGCAGTCGGGTTTGGCAATAGCAAGTTCATCTGTGGGGAGAAAGATTAGCTGCCTAAATTCACATTTTGTTTGAATATACATATACAGAATTCTATCAATCATTACTTCTGCCTAAACCTCTGATTCATTAGTCCTCATTCTTTCATGAGGCGATTAAACTGCTAGTGTATGATATTAGCTGACCACTTTGACATCTCTACATGCAGGGATCTTTCATACAACCCAAATCTGGGAGGTCCACTTCCAACAAGTATTGGGAACTTGAAAAAACTCACAGTTTTGTAAGTCGAGTAGATTGTGCATGATGAGCTCATTGTCATCCATTTCAATGTATATTTAACATGGAATTGTCACAACCTTGACGTTCCTTTCATTATTTCTTAGGAGGTTAATTGGCTGCAAGTTTACTGGTCGAATCCCGGATGAACTGGGGAATCTATCTAATCTCAGTATCTTGTAAGTAATTTAGTTCTTTGCACCCCCTGAATCCAGATATGATTATTTGTAGACATGCAGAATGGGGATTTACTGCCTCTTTCTTTAACTTATGATCCAGATCTCTGAACTCAAACCAGTTCACCGGCAGAATACCATCTTCTCTAGGTAGGCTTTCCAATCTTACATGGCTGGACTTGGGGGACAATCATTTGAATGGAACCCTGCCAACTTCAGCAAATGATGGTTCAGGATTAGACCAGCTAGTGAATAATTTGCATTTGTAAGTCTCTTTGGTTCTTGAATTTTCCATGGATATAAAGAGGCCAATGAGGTCTTAAATGGATCTGAGCAAGAATGCTTGAATGATCTTCTATTTGCTTAACAGCCATTTAAACCTGAACAATTTATCGGGGACAATTCCAAGTGATTTTTTCAAGCCCAACATGAAAGTTATACATATGTAAGCTTCTAGTCGATGACTTGATACTGTGTTCTGACTCCTGATTTGTTGTCTGCTAAAAGTCATTTGTATACAGAATTCTCGACCATAACCAACTTTCTGGCGAAATTCCACCGTCAGTAGGTGTTGTCCAGTCACTGGAAGTTCTGTGAGTAGTCACTAACAAGATCAGTCTATTAGTAATTCCTTCTTAGTTACATTTGACTATGATATGTATTGCTTCCAATTGTTTGCAGCCGTCTTGATAATAATTCACTGGAAGGACCTGTTCCTTCTTCTATCAACAACCTCACAGCCCTTAATGTCCTGTAAGTGTTAGCTAAAGTCAACAGTACTTGCACTTTACTTCAGTTAGTACTAAAACAACAGATTCTTTCTTGCATCGAGCTCATAATTTTTTTGCTTCCATTGTCTTAAGAAACTTAGCGGGTAATAAACTGAATGGACCAATGCCAAATCTGACTGGGATGCATGCCCTCACGTACTTGTAAGAATGTCTGCCTTATTCAACAATACATTTCTTCATCTTGCCATCTAGTAAGAGTAAGTATCCTGCTTGAATTTTGTTGTTATCAGGGATTTAAGCAACAACAGTTTTCGATTCCTCAGAAGCTCCATCATGGTTCTCAGATATACGAAACCTCACGACTTTGTAAGTTTACTGAGTGCTGGGACCTTGGTTGTGTGATGTTTTTAATTGACTGGCAGGTCATTAAGCCAAAAATGAATTTTCATTTTTTTTGTCAGATTTATAGAGTCTGGAAATTTGCACGGTCAAGTGCCACAAACACTCTTTAGCCTTCCTATGCTAGAGGAAGTGTAAGATCTTAATGCCAGCATTAAGTAACTAGGAAGCTCACTGCTTTCAATTCATATATTAAAATTATCACTTTGCTCTAATCTATTTTCAGGAAGCTTTTGAACAATCAATTCAATGGTACTCTCGATATGGGCAGCAGTGTTAGTACAAATCTGACGATGGTGAATCTCCAAAATAATACAATCACTGCAGTGACAATCTCGTCCCATTACACAAATGATATAATGTGAATATATCTCATCAATATCACTATTTGAAACATTTGGAAAATTATTTGTACCTTTTGTCCTCTGGCTACTGATCTAAGGACCTTTCTGATTTGTGTTCGCAGGCTTGAGGGAAATCCAGTTTGCAATAATGAACATTTACTGAGCACAGGTTATTGCGGTCAACAACGAGCACCAAGACTTGACTTGAACATTAGTTGTTTGCATCCATATGAAGGACCAATTATTTGTAGAGCACCTTCTTTTAGCAATGCAAGTAAATATCTTGTTACACTGAAGAGTTATATTTCAGATAGGCTTAATGGTTTTCCAGTTGCTCCCCAAGTCGGTGACCCCTCCTGGGATAAGAATAATTATCTGCAAGTACAGTTGAAAATTTGCCCATTTAATGCAAAAAAATACTTCAACAGGAGTGAGATACTGCTCTGGTTTGACTTGAGCACCCAAAATCTCAATCTCCCAGAAAAATATGGCCCGTGCTATTTCAGCCCTCAACAATATTCTTTCGGGCACAAGGGTATAGAATTTTACTTTTGGAAAAGAATTATATATATATTTTTTCATAAATTATTGAAAACTTACTAACGTATTGTTGATGGCAAAATGCTCAGTGTATACCCGACTGATCATCGGAATAGTAGTCGGTGCTACTGCTGCTTTGTTCATCATTATAGGGTTGGGATCCTATGCCTCGTGGCAGAGAAGGCGAGCTAGAAAGACCGTCAACCTAAACAATCCTTTTGGTAATGTTACTCCAAATATTATTCCCATGCTCAATAATTATCTGCGATACAAGTGCCATCTGGATGAATTGATTGTTACAGAAACTGATCCATGAAACCATGAATATAGAGCAAGTTTAAATAATTCTGTATTGCTAATTTGGATGCTGTGTTTGCTAGTAACAAACATAGAAGTCGAGACTATTTCCTGTAAAGCTTCTTGATGGTTAATATTTTCCATGTTTGCAGCATCATGGGGATCAAGTGGTGAACAAGAAGGAGATGCTCCACATATAAAATTCGCAAGATACTTCTCTTTGGATGAACTGAGGAAGTTCACTAGTGGTTTTTCAAAAGATAATGAAATCGGATCTGGGGGCTATGGGAAAGTAAGATTCTTTTCCTAATCTTGTTTATGCGACAGTCTTCAGATTGCGATTTTTAGTTGATTTATTTATCTCCAGGTCTACAAAGGACTGCTTCCCGATGGGCAAATTGTCGCTATCAAGAGATCACAGAAAGGTTCCATGCAAGGTGGACTTGAGTTCAAGACTGAGATCGAGTTGCTCTCAAGAGTGCATCACAAGAACCTAGTGGAACTTGTAGGATTTTGCTTCGAGAAGGGGGAGAAGACGCTGGTATATGAATACATATCTAATGGAACTTTAGCTGATAACTTGGCTGGTATAATCTTCAATCACAATTTGGGGGAATTCTTATTTGCTGCGACCATTTCTTTTTACTAGACTAGTAACATTCAAGTGATATCACTACAGGAAAGCAAGGAATACAATTGGCCTGGGGAAAGAGACTTGCTATAGCTTTAGATTCAGCTAGAGGGTTAGCTTATCTTCATGAGCTCGCCAAACCTCCAATAATTCACAGGGATGTGAAGTCAAGCAATATTCTTTTGGACGATGATCTGACCGCCAAAGTTGCAGATTTTGGTCTCTCTACATTAGTAGCTGACACTGAGGACGACCATGTTACGACTGGCGTCAAGGGAACATTAGTAAGCCTTTGCCTCCTCAGGCTTTAATATTTAGTTGTATTAAACATTTATTGTGCCAAAATGGAGTTCCATTTATCATACCTGTTGGTTTTTGCAGGGTTATCTTGATCCCGAGTATTTCGCTACCCAACAATTGACTACAAAGAGTGATGTTTATAGTCTTGGTGTCGTAATGTTAGAACTGATAAAAGGTAAGCCGCCAATAGTGAAGGGTAAATACATCGTTCGTGAGGTGAAGATGGCATTCGATGAGAGTGATGAGGAATTGTATGGTCTAGAGAGCATAATTGATCCAGCACTGATGCTGAATTCTGGATCTCTTCCTGGACTCGGGAGGTTTGTAGATTTGGCTTTCCAATGCGTTGAGGAGTCATCTGAGAATCGCCCAACGATGAGTGATATTGTGAAGGAGATTGAGAACATATTGAACGACAATAAAATGAAGTATGATTCAACTTCAATATCATCATCAACCACTCGTTTTGGGAATGCAAGGGATGCCTCTCATTTTCCCTATGATGAACTTGCCTTCAGCAGTGGAGTAAGCAGTACAGTTTATAGCAGTAGCGGAGTACATAGTGATGTTGTTTAAGTGATGAAATTTTGCCCGCCCTCAGAGTGAGTTGAATATACAAAGCTTTTCTGCTGCTGTTTATCTTTTCCAGTTCTAAGTGTGAGATAGTGCCTTCGAGCTGCCTTTACATCACTAGAGAATATATAAATTGCCCTTTTATTTATTCTCATATCGATGTATAAATTCTATATTTATTTCCATTTGTTCGTATATTTTGTGTATACATACTCAAAGACTTGGTAATGGGACAGTGCTCACTAGGTATTTTTAGTGATTTTGTATAAATAGATTTCTGCATCCTTAGAACTCACTTAGACAACTATATATACAACATTTTTAGTTCAGTGATCTTGATTCAATCACACTTCATTTCGAAACTTGTTTGAGTGTGTTTCCCTCACGTGTACCAAATACCATGTAGGCCTATTATTGACTACCTTTGTTCCATCAAAATAAGAAAAAGAATTAATAATGCAATCTACGAACATTTGTTCCACCTATTATTTACTACCTTTGTTCCATCAAATACAACATTTTTCGACTAACAATGGTGGCACCATAATTATTTTTAGTAAGGCAATCTACGAACTAAGGTCAGGTTTTAACTCTTATTCAAACAATCCCATTTCAACAAATGTACTTCAAATACGAGTATGTTTTCTTCAAACTAGATTTTACTTGAGATAAAAATTTAAAACTGAACTCATCAAACATTCGTGGCTTCAAAAAGTGCATGGCAAAAAGGCTAAAATTCGATCATTGGTTGCGGGGTCTTCAAAGGGGAAAATGATTAGTTCAGCTTAGACAAGCAAGGAGGCCATGATGAAATTCACTATGATATATGAGAAACTAACCAAGGATAAATCGAGCAAAATAGAGAATAGAGGAAGTGCTAGTTGCAGATGGAAGGAGCCTTTAGAAAATCAGATCAAAATTAATACTGATGGGGCTCGGGAAAGTAAAACTAAGAAGGAATGTATTGGCTATATTATTAGAGATAGGAATTGAGACATCCTCTGTGTTGTTTCTGCTTTTCACCAGAGTCTCTCAGCGCTACACTCAGAGCTAAGGGTGATTAGGAATGCAACGTTCTATATCTATACAAATCAGGAGAGGAAAGAGGAGAAAATCGTAATAGAGTCAGACATCTAGGGCTGAGCATTCGGTAAAAACCGATTATTAATTTACCGATTGCCGACTTTACTGAATTTTTTTTCCTTTACCGTTACCGTTACCGATTACGTGTTTACCGATCGGTAAATTACCGATTTACCGATTGATAAAATCGGTAAATTACCAATTTTGCAATTGTTATTATGTTATATATCTTTTAATATACTTAATCAAAATATGTTATTTGTTACAGGTTCCGGGTTGCAAGTTGCAATTACTTTTACCTATATGATGCATTAAGGGTTTGCTTCTTAGGGCCTGTTTGGCTCCACTGTAAATCAGCTTAAGCACAACTTTCAAGGTGAATGAAAGTTTAAAAAGCTAGAAAATATAGCTTTTTCAACTTTAGCTTTTGCTATCTTAGATTCCGAGCTCAAAGAACTTTGAGCAAGTCAAACAAGCCCTTAGTCAAGATAGCTTCCTTCTAGGCTACTGTCCTTGTTTCCTTTCTGTTTACAGGAATTCGACTCCACATATGGCCTTGCTTGGCACTGCATTGTTGGGACAAGCTTTGGCTCATATGTCACACATTTTTAGGAGGCTTATTGTACTTCTCCATTAATAAGGTCTATTGTCTACCTTCTTCTTTTCAGGACAGCTGTGGAACCCATTGATAATTTTGTTGTAATGAATTAGTGATTGAGGTGTCTGTAGCCTTGAAATGCTATAGCAGCGGTAGTCTGGAAACATCCTGTAAAATTACAATGCGTATGAAGGCATGTAAGAATTGGCTGTCTGCCTCTACGGCTCTACGTTTAATTGTTTATTCAAAATGTGTCATGTAGGTTAAGCATTAGTTATCACCTGTATGTTTGTATTTGCCAAGTTCAACTAGCATAAAACATTTCTGCTTCATATATATAAGTACTCAACTACTCAATACATCCAAAATATCAATACATCAAAGCAATTTCAGCATTAAATTAAATATTTCAATACATCAAAAATAGTTCAAGAGAATCACATTCAAAATATCACAAGTTTACGTAATCACAAATCACAACAAATACTTCAAAGTTCAAATCTCATTTCTCATAAACACATAGAAAATAGTTCAATAGAAAATAGTTCAATAGAAAATAGTTCAACAGAAGTACAGAACCACATCCAAAATATCACAATTCATAAGTTCACATAATTCTAGCCTCCAAAATTCGACTTCACTATAGAGTACAGAATTTTAATCCAAAATTCACAAGTTCAAATCTTCAATTGCCTATTTGGCATAGCTGGTCAGCTACTTTTGCGGGTAAAAATAGCTGATTTTAAAAAGTTAGAGTGTTTGGCAAGCTACTTCTAAGTTTGAAACCTAGAAGCAGCATGAGTTTGGAAAAGCTGGGAGGGCGCTGCTTTTAGCTACTTTTTAACTATTATTCTTCTTGCATCTCATGTCCGCACCTGCACCTATATTCGTATGTTTTTACGATAACAAATTTATTATTTTAATAAAAATTATTAAATTTAAAATTTGTTTTAAATGTTTTTTTAAAAAATTTAACCAGCATAATAGTTTAGCCAAATACCTTTTAACTTTTCTAACTAGCTACTTTTCAAATAACACTTTTTTAACCAGCAAAAGGTAAAAATTTCAGCTATGCCAAACAAAGCCAATAGCTCTACTGCACAATTCACAAGTTCACAGCACTCAGCTCCAGGCCTCCATAGCTCCACGCCAGCATTACTACCATAGCTCCACTGCTCCTAGAATCATTAATAAGAAATAATTAATAATGAGCTATCAAGAACTTAAAAACGTATGAGATATTAAGATTTAAGAATGTAACAATTAGGGAATTAAAGAAATGTGTTCTGAATCAATAGGGAGCACACAAATAGAGTCATGAGAAAATTTAATCAAAAGGCATATATGTGTTGGATAAAATTAAAAAAAAATATTTTAAAATATTCATTTATTTCTCGTGCTATCAATATGCACCTTCGTATATGGCTATTTACTTTCATGAATTTGGAACCACGTCTTCTCTAAGGACGCACATGAAAAGGCAGATAGTCTTAATGGAAAGTACAAACTTCCTGATTGCAATTTCATTATCTTCAATTTACAAAGGAAAGGCTATGTAACTATAATATGAAGTTAATGCTTTCACAATTTTGGAAGCACATCTTCTCTGGAGAAAAAGGATACGGATAATCCTAATGAAAACAAACAAAAACTTCATGACTACAACTTCATCAACACAAAATGATATTCTCTGCATATATATACATAATACATCTATGTTCGCCTCCACCTCCACCTCCTTCACGGCGACTGCCACCACCATATCGGCCGTGGAAATGTCGAGACCGAGAGTGGAGGAATAAAAGGAAATACTAAAATCACGAAATGGGAAAGCTGTTAAAGGCTTAAAGCACCTTGGCTTAGGAGTTAGGTCTTCGCCTATCACATCCCTAGAATCATCATATAAAAAGTAATTTCATTCCTAGGATTCAAAAACATATCACAATTAGAGACACAATTGTGAGTCACATCAACACCATGTTTATAGACTTATAGGGTTGCAACATCGCCTCTTTGGAGCGGGGAGCCATGGAAATCGACGTGACAACGGACAGCTAGACAGGATGACACCTCGACGAGACGAGCACGACTGCGTTTGCACGAGTCGACGAAGTCGCGAAGGGGCGGAAGGCGGCTACGAGTGCGACTGCGATTTCGAACGAAGTCACGAAGACGTGAAGGGGTGGAAGCGGAACTACGGAAGGGGCTGCGATTTGTGAATTGCAAGAGTCGAGATGTCTAGGGTAAAATTATCGGTCCACGGTTCAAAATAGGATGACACATGACTCACGAGCCGAGGAAAGCAACGGTCCTCACCTCCTTGGCTCAAAAAAATCAAAAAAAATAAAAAATCTATATATTCGGTAAATCGGTAAATTTACCGAATCAAAAAATATTTACCGCACTGATTACCGAATTTCCTTGATTTCATTACCGTTACCGTTATCATTATCGAATTTACTGAACCGATTTTCCCTTTACCTTCGGTAAATTCGGTAAAAATTGTTAATTACCAATTTATGCTCAGCCCTACAGACATCTTAGAAGCAATCAATTTTATTACTTGAAAATCCTCATACCTGCCAATTGAGATTCACAAAATGCTTAAGGAGACACTATTTATTTTTACAAACAATTTGGATGTGGAACAGAGCTGGAAACTGCTGTTTATGCCAGGGAGAATATGCTATCTAATGTTTGGTTTGTAAATTGGCCAAGTGAGCTGGCCAAATTAGTTAATGCTGATGTAGAAGATTAACTATCAAAAAAGGTTGTGTTGTTTTTTTTTCTAAAAGGCCAAAATTCCAAATTTTAGAATGTAAAATAATGAGACCAAATCGATGTCTTTGCCTCAATAGTCTTGTCCATTTAAACTTTAGTTGACTTCGTTGTCATACTGACAATGATCAGGAACAAAAGTAGACGCCAAAGCTTGACCTTTGTTTCCCCCTTACAAGTCAAGCATTCACTATATATCTGCCACTTTCAATTAACGTTCATTGCTATCATTAAGGGTTAATTATAAGTTGTACTGTTAAAAAATTATTATTACATATAAGGGTTATTGAGCATAAGCAGGTGGGGGGCTAGAGAAGTAGCTTCACCCTTGCTTCTCCGAGAAGCAGCTATTTGTGGGTTGGAACAAAGAAGTTGAAGGGCCAAACACTTCAACTTTTTGATTTCTGCTAGCCGCAACACCATAAGCAGCCCCAAAAGCTAGGCCAAACGGGGCCTAAGTCATTAAATTCGCTATGGAAAAACATTATATTGTAGATTCAATTTATTACCGATCGATAAATCATTACATCAATCACCTGCTTATTTACTGACTGGTTTAATTAAAAAATAAAAAAATATTAATCACAATCGTCCACAACAGAAAAGCTTCTCGTTAAAGGACAAAAGGCATACCAACAATTATATAAATACATTGACTTGGAAATACCATATTATTATTTTTTATTAATTAATACTTTAGTATAAAAAATCTACAAAAATTATTGGATAAAATGTACTTTTTTCTCTTGTTGGTCATCTAAAAAAGGATTTATAGTAATCCATCTAATGGGATGAACAAATAGTGTAGATTCAAAGAGAGGGACTAGATCTCAAGAGTCAGCGGCGGATGGGCCGACAATGAGAAAAAATTTCCTGAGCAGTCGGGCTGCTCAGGATTTTCGGAGCACAGCCCCTTATCAAAGCGTTAATAGCACGAATCTCAAAGCATTTTTAACGCTTTGATAGGGGTTGTGCTCTGAAATCGTGAGCAGCCCAGCTGCTCAAAAATTTTTTTTCCGACAATGAGCGTCGTGGTGAAGGGAATCGAGAAGTTGCTGCATGCCAAGGGGCTGAGCACGTTCTCACACTCCGCCATATATTTTGGAAACTGCGGTGCTTCCATTACAGCGGTGGCTTCTGACATGATGTTTCTTTTTGGGCTTGTTTTGTTGGAGTGAAAGAAAAGTAGAAAGAATGAAAAAAGAGAAGGGGAAGAAATATAAGAAAGAAGAAAATCAGTCACATGATCGTGTTTTTCCCCAGTAGCAAATAGGTGACGTGGCGGTGCTCGCAGCGGCAAGAGAGCTCCACTGCAGGCGGTGGCCAGCCCCTCCCGCGGGGCTTCCCACCGGCAGGCAACGCGGCAACCGGTGAGATCGGATCCTTGGGCTTGGGCGGGCAGCCGCGAGGGTGAGGCGACTTCGGGGGCAATTCGGCGGTGGCAAGGGAGAGCTCCACTGCAGGCGGCGGCGAGCCCCTCCCACGGGCGACGCGGCAACCAGTGAGATCGGATTCTTGGGCTTGGGTGGGCGGTCGTGAGGGCGAGGCAACTTCGGGGGCGCTTCGGCGGTGGCACCGTCCTCAGGTTTGGGCTTAGGAGGCTAGCCGCGGCTGCGCTTGGGCAGTGAACCGGGCCCCGTGTCCAAGTAGTTGTTCTTGATGAATAGCAGCTGGCTGCTCTCCTTCATGCTGGCGAGGTGCGCAGAGAGGAGTGACGCGTTGGAGTCTGAGAGGTCTTGTAGGTCGCCGAGATGTACTTGGCAATGGCGGACTTGTTCGAGCCGTCCTTGTTGCCCAGTGTAGCGATCGCCGCCATTATCATCTACGGTTGCGATCGAAAAGTTATTAGGGTTCAAACTGACAAGATTGGCAAGGACGATCTCAACACAGCAGCATCTACCTCGACTAAGCGGCAGCAGTTGGGAGGCGATGGATGGCAACGTAGAAGCTGGAGGTGAGGATAGCGAGGCTCGCAGGCGTGAGCAGCGCGGCAGCAGGGAAGGCAGGGGCAAAGGCAGTAGAGGCGTGATTGTTTTTTCTCTCTGATTTGGAGAGAAACAAAAAGGAGAGAAAAGTACCCCCTTTTTTCTTCTCTCTAAATCATTGATAGCCCCCACCGGTATAGGCAGGCGTTATCCGCAAGTGCACGGGTCTATCGAAGTAATAAAATATCGATCCCACAGGGACTGATGGACAAATACCGACAGATCTCGAATTTGAAAGCTAGACGATGCGGAATTAATGAAGTCTAAATGTTAACTAATTAAATACACGAATATGTAATTTGAGGAATTTGCATGAGAGAATCTTAATAGTTTGCAATATCAGGATGTGAGTTCACCGCATTGACTTCTTACAGCTTAATAGTCCAGACTCTAATGCCTTTATCCTTTCTAGTTCAAGGGACTCGGCTTCCTTGTCACTTAGGTAGTTGCTCCCTCCTACAGCCGGTTGCTTCTACAATCACAGCTATAGGTCAAATCTGTTAGGTTCTGGCATTGGTCGAAAACGCTTCTCCCCAACACGCCTAAGCTCCTAGTACTTCCAATATGGGCACAAGATGACAAAAGAGATCCTCCACGAGAATTCCTGGCTTACAAACCTCCCCCGCGTAACTCCTGGCTCAAGCGCGCCCTTTCGGGCAGCGCAGGCATAGAGTTCCTAGAGTCTAACGTACTGTCCTCGCAAGAAGTTTGCCAGGTGCGTCTAACATCCAGGAGCTCACACATAGAGAGTGCAGTTCGTCAAGTGGATTTTCCCTAAGAATTCCTGCCTTACAAATCCCACACGAGAAAATACAGGCTCAAACGCTCCCTTTCGAGAGACGTAGGCAAAGCGGTCAAACAAAATTGATAAAACCCCCGATCGAATGCTTCGGACGCGAGGTCGGACTTGTGATCTCCCTAACGCGTCTAAAACCCTAACTACCCCTAGGTTGAGTACAGACAATCAGCGAGTTTCTCTGTGATTATCTGATTTACAAACCTCAAATCAAGGGGCAAAGGTTCAAGCGCACCCTTTGGGGGATGCGCAGGCAAGGCGCACACATAGGATCAAGTTGGATTATAGCATTCAAATCTAGACTACCAAACTAGTAAGGCATCAAAAGGGCTACTCCCACATCCTGATTGGGAGTTTAGCCTAACATGTTCATGGTGAAAGCGTAAACTACAATCAGATACATCTCATACATGTGTAAGATTATGCAGTGATCAAAAAAGATAGGCAAGATCATGTAACACTTTGCTAAGAAGATTACACAGAATAGTTCAGCAAAATGAATGTAAAAAATAGAATCTTCCTTACAGATTTAACCCCTAAGGAGCTCACGCACCAAGTATCTTCAATGTATGCAATTGCGCAGCCCCCTTTCTCCTGGTGCGCATGTTGGGGTATGCCCTTAAGGCTAATGTTTGAGGCCTTGGGTTATTATCAGTATCATGTACAAACTATGTATATGTTTTATAAAGGCAATTGTTGTTATTCAGATTGTTACATTATCTGCTGCTGTATGTATACATCTGAGTAATGTCTCAATGATGTTCAGCTTAGCTGACATTCAGTATTGTCCTTAGTCGAGATATCTCGGTGAACATGAGACAGCCTTGATATGATTGAGACTAATATGTGTTCTAATCTTATAGGATGCTTCGAGCGTGGAATAAGATTTAGACACATAGGTGCATTGGATGTACTGGACTGACCCTACTTAGGATATTCAATTGTTTGTCACAATGTGAATAAATCCTTATATGCAAGCAAGTGGCATATTCCCTCTGACTTGAGATCACTTATGTCTCTAAATGATGATTGGCATTATCTTGAGGTAGTTCAATATCATTTGAAAGATAATGGTTAAAGATTATCTTGGATAGTGAGCATGAGTCATGTTAGGGCACTAGTGATAGATATAGGATTGCCTCTCCTAGTTGGAGTGTGATGTTCTAAAGGGCCCCCTGGATAAAATGGTTGAGAATGTGTATGGCCATACCCAGATGACTATGATCATCTGATCTAACCATTTTCATCGTGTTGGAATCACAGGCTTGACACGCTTGTCCAACGGGAACATCCAGTGGCAAAGGGAAACATGTATGCCGAGTGAATTAGATTCACACTTGTGCTATGGTTTGGGAGTAGTCTTGGAAGACTCTTTCCTTCATATCGGGAGATAGTGATGTGTTGCTAGATACCCCTCTCTGATCGTGATAACGTAAGTTATCGTTACCGACAATGAAGGAAACCCTTAGGGTCGCACAATTTGATGATATGGCTTCCTTATGTCAGATCGTGTGGACTGAATTATTCTAGTTCAGTTTAAAGGAATTGAAACTCTGATCGGAAGTGAGATCTAGTCTAATCATGTTTGATTGATTAGGGCATATGATCGGTAAGCTTCGATCGGGAGGATTGATGCTTGATCGTAAAGATCAAGGGTGCAATGTGATGTGTGGTTAGATCTTGAACCATTTGGTTCAAAGAGATTATAACCAAGGCTGGTTCGATTTGGTGCTTGAACCAAATTGGAGTTGAACCGGTTCACTTGTGAACACATGGTTCGATTCAAGAGGAGTTACGATGGCTTCATGGGGAGTTAAGGAGGGAGTTATGCATTCGGTTATTACTATATTTGGTAGCCGAATTTTCCTTTTGGGATATCCCCTCACGTTTTCGAACGCCACTCGCCCCTTTCTCCTCTCGTGTGGTTCATCTTCATGCAAGGAAGAAGGCCAACCAGCAAAGACACATTTTTTCTTTGAAGGAGACGATCAAAGACTTCTTGGTGACTTGCTAGCACAAGGAAAGCAAGGAAGGAGGCCTATCTCATCCTGTGTGCGATTCCTTTGGAGAAGAGGCACTCGCCCCTTTTTCTTCTTCCAAGCCGCCACTCAAACAATGGCAATGGTAATGCTTTAATTCTCCTTTCATGGTTGATCATATTACCAAGTCATGCGATCATATTGAAACCTAGTATTTTCCCCACTGCAAAATTTTTGATTATGCATATGACCTAGGTTTGCTTTCAGTGGTATCAGAGCGCAGGTTTTTGGCTTGATATATATGATTGCCATCTTGTGTTCCATGTTTGGTTTTATGCTTTGGATAGATCTTCATGATGCGCATGCTTTTGTTGTCATGCGAAAATACATGCCATATGTTAGATGTATTTTGTTTACTTTTAAGCTTGCGCATATGATGTTTCATGTTTGCGCTTTTCATAAAAGTTTTCAATTAAAACTTATTATCATGCGCGACCCTCACTAGATCTATCTAAGCGCCTGCTTCAAACACTTAGACGGGTTAACAGTGTTGAAGTCGTTAGTCAAGTCTGGACCCAACAGCCTAATCAGACCATCTGACAGCCTGGATGGGGCGGCCGGATAGCACCTGTGCGCAAGCTATACAGGTGGCTATAGGCCGACTGCAGAAGGGCGTGTAGCGATGTCTGATTGAGGCGCCTGGTGAACGATCATGATTATGGCCCGGGGTTACACCCGCTTGCTAGAAATCATGTGGGACGTTCAGCCCTTAAGGCATGCATAGTTGACCATGAGGTCGACGCAAGTCAGTTATGACTGGGTGCATGCAAGGGCAGTGGGTCTGATTTGGTCTAATGAGTGGATACCTGTAAATGGACCGTTGTAAGGTAGTAGGGCACATAAGGAAATAAAATTGATGCCATGGGGTTTTATAAAATTTTATTTCTGTTTTGGATCACATGTATGCATGTTTAACATGTTGATTGGGTGTTTATTTAATCTTATGTGGGCTGCCCTTATTTTGTATGCTGTGCTGGGGCTTGCGTGCCTGGAATTAAATATCAATTTTGCTGTGATCTGCGAATCACATTTTCATTTATGAAAAATGTATAATTGACCTGCGTGTCAAACCATGTCTAGATAGTTTCAAAAATGTATTTTGAGATGACATGAGTACACAGCACAAATGGCAAATGCACATATTGCCTGGTGGGCACTTTTGAGCTGCAGAGGGCGCTTGGGCCCGGGCTGAGCCAGATGAAGTACAAGAGTCCCATAAAGAGCTCAAGTGAAGACTTTTTGTAAAACTAAGGTTTTACTTAGGCTTTTATGGGCGTTTACCACATAAGATGTTTTGGTGCTTTCATTTACTGTTTTAAGTAATATTAGCACGTGCATGCTTGAATCTTCTGCTATCACTATAGAATTAGCATGATAGTAAGAAGATAAAAAGGACCGTTAAAATCCAACGTCAATATCAAGCTCGATTGCCTTCTGACGCGAAACCTCACTGTTCTGACTATCGTTGGGGCCGTGTTGTACCCACTCAGTGGGCACGCCCAGCTATCTTCAGACGGTGCGCGATTACACCTACATGCTACAGAGAAGGGATTTATCGCTTCTCGTTGCTCAGCATAGCACGTGGTGGTCCAGGGAGTATGTCAGGTCAGCTTGACCATATATATGCTACATATTGAGCATATGATAGCTAGATGGAGGCAGCCATCTGAGGAATCAGAGACTGTGTTGTACCAACTCAGTTGGCACAGTCTTCTGGATTGCCTAGATGAAGGGGAATCGCACGGGTTGGCGATTGGCATGGATAGCCTACCGGTGATTAGTGCTTGAACTCTCTGTGTATCTTATCTCGCCTGAGCGGGACGCAGAGATCAAATATGAAAACTGGATCCCATCTCACTAAAAGAGTTTCACTCTTTCGGGCTGTTTTATTGGATTTTCAGTCAGATAAAATAGTGAGAAAAGAATCATTCTTAAGTCCTGGATTGATTCTAGCATGCATACTGACCTTGTTGTTCTTGCTATGTTGTAGATTCCTGCAGCAACGAACACCACAGGGCTCAATTTGCGATCCATATTCGAAAGAGAGAAGTTTGCTGGGCCAAACTTCTCAGACTGGTACAGACAGCTTAAGATTGTTCTCAAAGCTGAGAGGAAGCTGTATGTCCTTGAGTCGGCAATACCAGCTCAACCCGCTGTGAACGCCGCAAGGGCGGTTCGAGATGCTTATGAAAAGCACGTCAGTGATAGTACTGATGTCGCTTGCCTTATGCTTGCATCAATGACGCCTGAGCTCCAGCGTCAGCATGAGGATTTGTCAGCTATTGATATTATAGCAAATCTCAAAATGCTGTATGCTGCACAGGCAAGGACAGAACGCTATAACTTGACAAAACTTTTCTTTCATAGCAAACTGACTGAAGGGAATCCAGTGGGAGTTCACGTACTCAAGATGATTGGGTACAAGGAGGCTCTAGAGAAACTGGGACATACCATCAATCAAGAACTTGTTGTAGACATTATTTTGCAGTCTCTCCCGGCTTCTTTCGATCCGTTCATCATTAATTTTAATATGAACAAAATCGACTGTACTCCGGCAGAGTTACTGAACATGCTCTGCACCACAGAGCAGACTCTTGAGAAAGGAAAGCCTTTATCCTCTGTCTTAATGGTTCCTTCAAGGAATAAGAAGAAAGGGAAGAAGGGCAAAACCCCTATCAAGAGCTATAACAAGGCTTTGAAACAAAAGGTGAAGCGGTCAAAGGACAACAGATGTTTCCATTGTGGCCAGCTGGGTCACTGGAAGAAGGACTGTAGAGCGCTCCAAGGAGAGAAGAAGGGAAGCAAGCCTTTCACTTCTGGCTCAGGTATTTACGTGACTGAAGTCATGGTTGCTTCTTCTATTTCATGGGTGTTGGACACTGCATGTGGAGTTCACATTTGTTCAAATGTGCAGGAACTCAAGAGAAGAAGACAGGTGGGACAGCATGAGGTGGACCTACGAGTTGGAAACGGGGCACGGGTTGCTGCTGTTGCTGTAGGAGAATATAACATCTCTTTACCATCTGGATTTGTATTAGAACTTGACAATTGTTATTTTGTACCAAGCATAACTAAGAATATTATCTCTATTCCTGCTCTTGTCAGGAAAGGCTTTTCTTTTGAATGCAAAACTTCACAGTGTTGTATTTCATATGATAATATTGTTTATGCAACTGGATCGATTAACAATGGGTTATACATGTTGGATATGAAATGTTATGTACAACAAATTAATAACAAAAGGGCCAAGTATGCTGATGACAGCACCTTGCTATGGCATAGTCGTTTAGGCCATATTAACAAGAAGCGCATTAAGCGGTTGCATGATCATGGACTGCTGGGATCATTCTCCTATGAGGAGCTTGATACATGCAAAGCTTGTTTAATGGGTAAAATGACGAAGAATCCTTTTACTAATAAAGGTGAAAGGGCTTCAGGTTTACTTGACCTTATTCACAGTGATGTGTGTGGGCCGTTTAGTAAACATGCCAGAGGTGGCTATTCATACTTCATTACTTTTACTGATGATTTCAGTAGGTATGGTTATGTCTATCTAATGAGACATAAGAGTGAATCTTTTGACAAGTTCAAAGAATTCAAAAATGAAGTACAGAATCAGTTAGGCCGAAATATCAAGGCACTTCATTCAGATCGAGGTGGAGAATACTTGAGTCATGAGTTTACTGACTATCTGAAGGAGTGTGGGATTATCTCACAGCTCACTCCGCCAGGAACACCACAATGGAATGGTGTGTCCGAGAGGAGAAATAGAACCTTATTGGATATGGTTCGATCTATGATGAGTCAGGCTACTCTACCTTATTCCTTTTGGGGATTTGCACTGGAAACAGCTGCAAAGGTTCTAAACCGAGTGCCATCCAAGGCTGTTTCAAAGACACCATATGAGTTGTGGTATGGAAAACAGCCGAGCTTGACATTTATCAAAATCTGGGGTTGCGAGGCTTATGTCAAAAAGCTCGCCTCTGGGAAACTGGAGAGCAGATCAGATAAATGTATATTTGTCGGTTACCCTAAAGAAACTAAGGGTTATTATTTCTACGATCCCAAAGAGAATAAAGTATTTGTTGCTCGAACTGCTATTTTTCTTGAGAAGGAATTTCTTCTGCAAGAGGCCAGTGGGAGAGAAATAAAGCTGGATGAAATTCCAGAAGAGGGACAAAGTATTCAAGCTCAGTTGGATGAGCCTGAGCCAATAGATCAGGTTAATGTTCAACCTGAGGCTCAGATATCACGGGAACCGCGTAGATCGGGAAGGATTCATCGTCAGCCTGAGCGCTATGACGGAGTCTACATCATTAATGATGAACCCCTCACTTATGCGGATGCGGTCAGTGGACCGGAATCAGCAAGATCGCTTGAAGCTATGCGAGCCGAGATGGACTCCATGTCAGATAACCAAGTCTGGAATTTGGTTGATCCGCCTCCGGGAGTAATCCCTATAGGCTGTAAGTGGATCTTCAAAAAGAAGAAAGACATGGATGGTAACGTAGTTACTTATAAGGGCAGGCTAGTTGCGAAAGGTTTCAAACAAATCTACGGGATAGATTATGATGAAACTTTCTCTTCTGTAGCCATGTTCAAGTCCATTTGAATTATTCTCGCGATAGCAGCATATTATGATTATGAGATCTGGCAAATGGATGTAAAGACCGCTTTCCTTAATGGAAAACTGGAAGAGGATGTGTATATGACACAGCCTGAAGGTTTCATTAATCCATCAGAACGTCATAAAATATGCAAATTAAAGAGGTCCATTTATGGACTAAAACAAGCATCGAGAAGCTGGAATATTCGTTTTGATGAATCAGTTTGTGAATTTGGTTTCCTCAAAAATGAAGATGACCCGTGTGTATATAAAAGGTTTAGTGGGAGCGTGATTACTTTCCTAGTCCTCTACGTCGATGATATTTTAATCATTGGAAATGATATTCCTGAACTACATGCAGTCAAGGCATGGTTAAAAAAATGTTTCCAGATGAAAGATTTGGGAGAAGCAGCCTATGTATTAGGTGTGGAGATCTACAGAGATAGATCTAATAGGCTTCTCGGGCTGTGCCAGAGTACTTACATCGATAAGGTCCTGGAGAGATTCCATTTAGAAAATTCTAAAAGAGGATATCTTCCAGTCAGACATGGTCTGAATCTTTCAAAGAGCCTGTGTCCTCAAACACAGTCTGAGAAAGATGAGATGGACAATACGCCTTATGCTTCGGCTATTGGGTCCATCATGTATGCGATGTTATGTACTCGCCCAGACGTCGCTTACGGGTTAAGCGTGACCAGTCGGTTCCAAAGTAATCCAGGAAAGGCACACTGGATTGCAGTCAAGAATATTTTGAAATATCTTCGGAGAACCAAAGATATGTTCTTGATTTATGGAGGTCAGGAAGAACTCAGTATTGAAGGATATACTGACGCTTCGTTCCAATCTGACCAAGACGATTTCCGATCGCAATCAGGCTATGTTTTTAGCTTGAATGGAGGAGCAGTGGTGTGGAAGAGTTTCAAACAGTCAATTGTTGCTGATTCCACAACAGAAGCTGAGTATGTTGCAGCCTCAGAAGCATCAAAGGAGGCAGTATGGATTCATAAGTTCGTTCAGGAACTTGGTGTTGTTTCTTCGAGTGCAGATCCATTGGTTATCTTCTGTGATAACACTGGAGCAATTGCACAAGCAAAGGAACCACGGTCACACCAGAAGTCCAAGCACATACAAAGAAGGTTTCATTTGATCCGTGAGATCATAGATCGAGGAGAGATCAAGATCTGCAAGGTTCATACAGATGACAATCTAGCTGACCCACTTACAAAGCCTCTGGCGCAGCAGAAGCATGAGAAGCACTGTAATAATATGGGTTTGAGATTTCTCAACCATTAGTTTAAGTGCAAGTGGGAGATTGTTGGGGTATGCCCTTAAGGCTAATGTTTGAGGCCTTGGGTTATTATCAGTATCATGTACAAACTATGTATATGTTTTATAAAGGCAATTGTTGTTATTCAGATTGTTACATTATCTGCTGCTGTATGTATACATCTGAGTAATGTCTCAATGATGTTCAGCTTAGCTGACATTCAGTATTGTCCTTAGTCGAGATATCTCGGTGAACATGAGATAGCCTTGATATGATTGAGACTAATATGTGTTCTAATCTTATAGGATGCTTCGAGCGTGGAATAAGATTTAGACACATAGGTGCATTGGATGTACTGGACTGACCCTACTTAGGATATTCAATTGTTTGTCACAATGTGAATAAATCCTTATATGCAAGCAAGTGGCATATTCCCTCTGACTTGAGATCACTTATGTCTCTAAATGATGATTGGCATTATCTTGAGGTAGTTCAATATCATTTGAAAGATAATGGTTAAAGATTATCTTGGATAGTGAGCATGAGTCATGTTAGGGCACTAGTGATAGATATAGGATTGCCTCTCCTAGTTGGAGTGTGATGTTCTAAAGGGCCCCCTGGATAAAATGGTTGAGAATGTGTATGGCCATACCCAGATGACTATGATCATCTGATCTAACCATTTTCATCGTGTTGGAATCACAGGCTTGACACGCTTGTCCAACGGGAACATCCAGTGGCAAAGGGAAACATGTATGCCGAGTGAATTAGATTCACACTTGTGCTATGGTTTGGGAGTAGTCTTGGAAGACTCTTTCCTTCATATCGGGAGACAGTGATGTGTTTCTAGATACCCCTCTCTGATCGTGATAACGTAAGTTATCGTTACCGACAATGAAGGAAACCCTTAGGGTCGCACAATTTGATGATATGGCTTCCTTATGTCAGATCGTGTGGACTGAATTATTCTAGTTCAGTTTAAAGGAATTGAAACTCTGATCGGAAGTGAGATCTAGTCTAATCATGTTTGATTGATTAGGGCATATGATCGGTAAGCTTCGATCGGGAGGATTGATGCTTGATCGTAAAGATCAAGGGTGCAATGTGATGTGTGGTTAGATCTTGAACCATTTGGTTCAAAGAGATTATAACCAGGGCTAGTTCGATTTGGTGCTTGAACCAAATTGGAGTTGAACCGGTTCACTTGTGAACACATGGTTCGATTCAAGAGGAGTTACGATGGCTTCATGGGGAGTTAAGGAGGGAGTTATGCATTCGGTTATTACTATATTTGGTAGCCGAATTTTCCTTTTGGGATATCCCCTCACGTTTTCGAACGCCACTCGCCCCTTTCTCCTCTCGTGTGGTTCATCTTCATGCAAGGAAGAAGGCCAACCAGCAAAGACACATTTTTCCTTTGAAGGAGACGATCAAAGACTTCTTGGTGACTTGCTAGCACAAGGAAAGCAAGGAAGGAGGCCTATCTCATCCTGTGTGCGATTCCTTTGGAGAAGAGGCACTCGCCCCTTTTTCTTCTTCCAAGCCGCCACTCAAACAATGGCAATGGTAATGCTTTAATTCTCCTTTCATGGTTGATCATATTACCAAGTCATGCGATCATATTGAAACCTAGTATTTTCCCCACTGCAAAATTCGATTATGCATATGACCTAGGTTTGCTTTCAGCGCAACCTCTTCTTCGCAGCCTCTCCTCTCGTTCTTCACTCGTGCGAACCCCCCTCTAGGTTGATGCTGAACTCCCTTTTGTATCCTCCTCCAAGTGGACTTTCTTCTCTTCCCATGCCCTGCAAAGTTGCTGCAGGCGCTGTTGTTTTCAGACGAAAGAAGTCTTCGCTACTAGTCTTTCTTCTTCCTGCAAAGCTGCAGCCGCCCATCTCGTGGAATGATGGTTCCATGGTCAGAATCTAACGCCGAAAGCTACTCCACGCCCCCTTTGTCAACGGGGGAGAAAGGTCCTAGGTGCCCTCAAGCCTTCCCTTAGGTCAAGTTGGAGAAATCTGGGCTAAAATCGTGATTTCGTAACAGGCGGGTCCGCGATCACGGGCGAGAATTTGGTCGTGACCCGGTCGTGATTTGTCAAATTGCAGCTTCGGGCATAACGACGATCACCGGCATGATTCTGATCGGGACCCGGTCGTGATTTCCAACGAAGGCTTCGATGAATCTGAAAACTCCTGGTTAGGATCATCTTGAGTTAGGATGAGCTCTTCTGCTATCAAAGTGTTAGAATCTACCCTTTATGTAGTCAATTTGACCTGAAAATATGAAAAATACTGAAACAGGTGTAAATTCCATAAATGTATCCAAATATAGGCAATTGTAAGGCTTAAAGTCTTGAAATAGGCATGATTCCATAAGTAAATTGACATGTGAAACTCTATATAAATCTGTGTCAACAATCATCCCTTCCAATAAAACAGAAGAAAAAATAGGTTTCTTCCCTTTCTCTCTAATTTTCACTCCAATAAAATAGACCCTTTATGTTGAGGAGAATAAAATTTCTAGTGATGAATTTGTAGTAAGGCAAATCTTAATCTTCCCATCAACCTTTATTAGCAAGGAAAAGAAATATGATTTATCTCAAGATATATGATAGTGTATAAACATATGAAGACAGTCTCATCTTCGAGCATTGGTGTCAGTGCTTAGCTAGGTATGCTATGCATGGCCATCCCTGCACTTCACAATGCATGTATATACGTATGATTACAGTCTCATCTGCCCGAAATGAAATTTGTGCCTAGCTCATATAAGAGATTGAACAATTAGTTGCCCCCATCATACTCCGTATATAGCTCCTGTCACGGCCTCCACACATAGCTAAAATTTTTTACTTTGGCACATTGTATCCAAACTACACTCACATTATTAATTTTATGCGGAAGTCACAGGATTGTATTACAGCAAGCAGATGACAATACTACTTAAACTTAAGGAGCAATTATATAAGTGGGAAAAATAAAAGATGCTTAACTTCACAACCCAGTTAAGAAAGCTCTTGACTTTATAGTATTCACACTACAAACCTCCCCAGTTAAGAAAAGACCGTAGCTCGGTGAGTGTAGTAGGAGGAGCCCACTCTAATATAGCGTTGATCTTGGCAAGATCCATGCGAACCTGCCCTTGACCAACTACATGACCCAAAAACTCGATCTGAGAAGTGCCAAAAGTGCACTTCTCCTTCTTCAAGAGAAGTCTATGCTCTCGAAGTCTATCAAAAACCACCTGAAGATGGCGTACATGGTCAGACATACAAGCCGAGTAAACAACAATGTCGTCCAAATAGACGACAACAAAATCATCAACAAAAGATGAGAGTACAGAGTACATAAGACGAGAAAATGTAGAAGGCGCGTTCGTCAGACCGAACGGCATAACAAGAAAATCAAAAGACCCGTAACGGGTTACACATGTCATCTTGCTCTCATCTCCCTCGGCGACCCTGACTTGCCAATAACCGGAGCGCAAGTCTAGCTTCGAGAATACCCTCGCAGGCGCCAATCGATCGAGAAGGTCTGGAATAAGAGGAATGGGATACCGGTCCCTAATAGTGATCTTATTAAGGGCCCGGTAATCCACGCATAGCCGCATCGATCCATCCTTCTTGCGCTGAAAAAGTGCAGGCGTGCCAAAAGGAGAACAGGATGGTCGGATGAACCCAGCAGAAAGAAGCTCATCCAACTGGCTCCAGAGCTCAACTAACTCCGTCGGAGCCATCCGGTACGGCTGTCTGAAAGGTGGTAGAGATCCTGGGACCAACTGGATGCGATGGTCCACGTCCCTACGAGGAGGGAGCTCACGGGGGAGCTCAGCCGGCAGAAGGTCAGCATAATCAGATAGAAGTCCAGAAAGCTCCTCGGGGACATCAGAATGGGTAGAGGCATGAAGACCGGCCTCTACCGCAACCACCAAAAAAGTATCCTCTTCGTGGCGAAGTCCAGAAGCCACGGCAGCAGAGGAAATAACCATGGAATCCGTATCCTTCCTCTTCCCGCGAGTGGAGGAAGAGGTGTCACCATCATGTGAAGAAAGACATGGGAGAAAGTCAGGTGCTTTCTCATCTAAGAATTGTAGTCCCTTGAGGTGAGGAATCACAGCAATCTTGGCTTTGGTAATGAGATCCAAGCCATGTATGACATCAAAATCGTCAAGCTTCATCACCCTTAGGTGATGCCTTCCCTTCCATTGCCCAATGCGAATGGGAGCATCATAGGAGATAGAAATCAATCTCTCCACTGTAGTCGCGGTCTTCAATTGATCATCTAACTTGGAGCACTTGAGATGAAGAGGCTCCACTAGCCGAGTAGCCACAAATACAAGAGAGGCGCCGATATCAACCATGGCCCGGACCTCAACGTCATTAATGAAGATAGGAACATGTAGCAACTTCTTAATGTGGGGCGCCATGGTGTAGAGAACCATGGGGTTGCATGCAATGGGATCTTCTGCCTCCCTCCTCTCCTCGGCTGTCATAGCATTCAGCCAGGGCTTCTTTGGGCAATCCTTCATGAAATGTGCCCCTCCACATGTATAACATCCTGTCCTTGGAGCATGGGGAGAAGGGGCAGCACCAGGAGGAGGTGGCGGCCTAGAAGAAGAAGCCTTGAAGTGGTCACGTTTCTTGCCTTTCATCTTAGGTGGTTGGTTCTTTGTTCCAAGTGAAGGGCCACCCTTGTTGGGGGCCATCCGTTTCCTAAGCCAAGGAGATAGGGAAACCTTGGAACGAACCTGAAATCCAGAACGAGGCTTAGGCTTAGGGGCAGCTAGCCTCTCTAAGCGGATGTCAACAGGTGGTTGGTTCTTTGTTCCAAGTGAAGGGCCACCCTTGTTGGGGGCCATCCGTTTCCTAAGCCAAGGAGATAGGGAAACCTTGGAACGAACTTGAAATCCAGAACGAGGCTTAGGCTTAGGGGCAGCCAGCCTCTCCAAGCAGATATCAACAAGCACATCCGCTACCTCATATGCCTCTTGCAGTGTCTTGACACGCTGCTTCTTAAGTTCTCTTAAAGCCCATGGTTGAAGACCCTTGAGGAAAGCATGTAGTCTCTCTGCTTCCCCAAGCTCCTCAACCTCCATAATAGCACTAGCAAAGCGTTGTACATAATCAGAAATGGAAGAGGTATGGCGTACGGCTGCCATCTTCTCCCTAGCGTGCCACTGCGCATCCTCAGGAGTAAATCTTTTCCTGAGTTCTTGTTTGAGATCTTCCCATGTAAATGGTGTAGACCTCTCCCTCAGCCTCGGGGCTAGCCGAGTGCGCCACCATAATCTGGCGTCTCCGGTGAAATATGCAAAAGCAGTCATGGGCTGATCTTGAGGTGGGATGTAGGCAGCTTCAAAGTAAAGCTCCATATCCCACACAAAATTCTCCACTTCAGTTGCTTGTCTCAGCCCCTTGAATTCAGATGGTTCGAGCAGCTTTCTCTTCACCACCGGAGGTGGAACAGGCGGTGGAACAGGGGCCACGGCAGCAACCTGCTGTGAAGGAGTCTCTAGCTCAGCTACACGAAGGGACAAGCGGTCCACTTCGTCCTCAAGATGGTGTACCAAGTCCTTTAGCGAAGTGAGACATGCCACAAGAATCTCACCCTCCAATGAGCCACCATCTCCAATTATGTTTTCCAAGGCAATAATCCTCTCACGTGAGTAGAACCGGTGAGAGGTGGTGCTAGCTGAGCGCCTAGGAAGAGGAGGCACCTCATCCCCTTCTTCCTCACGTTCCCTCTCCTCATTATAAGGATCCATGGGTCAGCCCTTCAACAATGACGAAAGAAAACCAGAAATCCAGAAAACCGAATGGAGCTCTAGCTGAAAGAGAGCTCAAGTATGTGTGCAATGTTGCGACCTCTCTGGCAACCGCCCTCTGATACCAAGTTGTTAAGCCTTAAATGTGCTTATAAATTTTTTTATATTCCACGTGCGCTAGACCGTTGACCAGAGAGTAGGGGAGGTGAAGACTATCCAAGGCGGTCAATATTTTGTCCACTCACCTAAGTTCCCAAGCCGGGCGGCTTCACAACATAACACACGGCCCAAACCTTTCCTTGAGGGTATGCCCAATTGCCCTCTTTTATTCTTATTACGGGTTTCCCTCGTCTTTTTACTTTTCTTGCTTAAAAGCTTTCTTTCTTTATAATTCAGCCCACACACAGATGTATACAAGAGAGCCTCACGTCACTCTTCCCTTACAAGCATTCTACTTGGATAGCATAGAGAGATGTCGTGTGGACAAGAGAGAACGGTGTTCAAGCACCCTCAGCAAGTTAGCTTAACAGCACGTAAGCAAGAGCCATTGGACTCAATTCACGCATACATTCAGCAAAATCAAATGGCATTCAACAAACATCCACAGCCATATATTTCATTCAGCATAACACCTAGAAGGAACCATGTAAATCAGCAATCTAGGAGCAGCAACACATGCTCAAGGAAAACTAGCCAAGCATCAAGGAAGGAGTTCGGAAATCTCAGCTTGCAAAGCAACCAAAACCCATCAGCAAACTATAACAAAAATCCGGAAATCCGAGGCTCACAATCAGCCAACCTAGCAGCCCATCATACACGCAAGAACTAGCTATACATACTAGTTCATAGGGCTGTTTCTAGCAGTTACATCATCAAGAGAAAGCTAGAGAAGCACCAATGATCAACATAGAAAATCAAGGGGAATCCAGCAAGCAGCTCAGCCATCACACATGGCTGAGAGAAGAGTTAGAAGATATACCTAGCCCTCATGTTCAAGGGCTGAAATCCAAATACCTTGGTCAACCGAACCTCCACTCCACAAGGGAGTATTCAGCTACACAGCGAGCCACAAGGAAACTAGGGTGAAGCCAACACGCCATCCAACTTCCAAGAGAGGAAGGGTTGTGTGGGTTCCAGCCAGCTAATTAGAGCACTCAGAACTGCACCCAGGAGAATACCGCAGGAGCAAGGAAGCTACGCGTTACCGCGCCTTAGGGATCAATTAGCTGATCCCAGCCCATCCGATCAAGGAAGAGGATTCCTTCGGCCACCAGATGTCCGAAACCCAGCAAGAACCAGCTGGAGGAGACCTTGCGGAAGATTCACAGTCCTACCCAGGTGTTACCACCTGGTCGATGACTTGTAGGGTTCCAAAGAGAGCTACGTGCAAGCCTAGTTGGGGGAAACACTCAAGACTGCTGGAGGATCAAATGGAACTCACCGAAATCACCCAAGGAGAACTGCATTGTCACCCAAAGAGAAAAACCCTAGACTGTCGCCCACAATCGCACGGAAGTCACCTGGGGAAGCTTACATCGCAAGTCAAGTGGAGTTCTCTCTAGCCCATACGAGTACACTCCTTTTTGCATGGGAGAGGACACTTGTCAAAGTGCCATGAGTCCACCTCAAGGGATTAAGGGAGGTGGCTGGTGGTTAATTCCAGCTCTCACTTAATCTCCCACTAATCCTACAAGTCTCGTCAGCTCACTCCAATGGTCAACATCAACATTTGGGTCAACATATATATACATATATGTGCAGCAGAGAGTTAAATCATCTAAGTATAGAAAGTCGTCCAAGTGTGGTAACACGGTGATCCTCCTCTATGAGTGTGTCATTCCCCCAAATGAACCTATGCACACCTCCTCTATCTTTGGATCCAACTACGTGTGAATCTTCCTAGGCCGGCCTATCATATACCTACGGGGAGGGAATCAGCATAGTTGGGCGTCACCCCAACTAGCCCTTGGGCCGAGATGCCACCCTTGGACCCACCCTCCTATCGGGACCGAATTGAAAGCAGGACTCACTGCTCCGACGCCCTGGACATATCCCCCACTGTCCCCCGGTCCCTGGACCAACGACACCAACTGTGGTCACTCAGTTGCGACCACTAAGGTCAGTAACCAGGTTAACGGATGCGTCGTCTACGGTGCGTCCACCGCGCAAGACGGACACAACCACACCCGCATCGCGGACCCTGATGTCCCTGCTATCGGGATCGCGATGGCGCCTCGTAATACCTTAGCTTGCATGCCGCCGATATGATGTCGAGGTCCGGTCCGTGACCGCTATGCTTCCGCGCGCCAGGCTCACTCGCATCCGCCGGCACACGACTGTGCGCCAAGGCTTCTGCTTGCTCGCCCTCACACTGAAGCTAATGGACGTGCCCACGGTCTGACCATCGGCCCTCATGGATCAGACGCCTACCCGCTTGAGGCACCCGGCTGACACCCAAATGATCCCAGCATCAGGCTGGCTACTGCGTCGGTCCGCTCCATCCTGATCAAACACAGGAGAGCGAGCTCTCTCAGGGAGCTCTGGCACCAGCGAAGCATCCCACCGCGAAGGATACTCGCGCAGCAAAGCTGCCGTGTCATGACCAACAGTGGAGGTACCTCCAACACATAAGATCCGTCATACATGACGCGACTCATCAAACAGAGTCGTGGTGCCAACTCGTGAACATGGTAAGGCATGTATGAAAACCACATGCATTATATATATAAAAAGGGGAGGGGTCCCACATGTTCACTTCGTCAACGCTTAGGGTGCGGTGTCAACGACATACAAAAATAGGCTGGGATATAATAAATAATATACTCAAGCTCCGGATGCCTCACAGACGGTGTGGCGGAAGTCGCTCCTTTTCAACGGGAATGGGTTCACAGTGTTCGACGCCAGGGGGGACTTGGTGTTTCGAGTCGACAACTACTCCTCGGGGAGTAGGGATGAGATCGTTCTCATGGATGCGGCCGGGAAGCCGCTGCTCACCGTCCGGAGAAAGGTACAGAAATGGCGCCTTTCTTTTAACTAGGATTCGTTGTCGAACACTATGATTATAACCCAAAAGATCACATATTTAGATTTGTAGCATTTCTGATTCTTTCTTTGCTTGCTTCGAACGAAGAATTGGATGAGAGAATGGAGCAGATGAGCTCCCAAATTCCAATGTTTCGCGTAACAAGTATATGTACAATTGGCTGTACAGGTAGACCAACTGAGGATGAGACTTCCAGGGAAAGCTAAACAAAAATTTAGACTTTTTATTCACGGAAAATATCTTCAATGCTTGTTTTCAATTCAACTTGTGAAAATCATATTAACTAGATAATTATTTATATTATTAATCAGTAAATTTTGAACGAAGAATTGAAGAGAGAATGGAGCAGATGGGCTCCCAAATCCCGATGTTGGGCGTAACAAGTATATGCACAGTTAAACCAACAGAGGATGAGGCTTCCTGGTGAAGCTAAACAAAAATTTGACTTCTATTCAGGGGAAATTGCTTCAATGCTTGTTTTCAATTCAACTTGTGAAATCATATTAAATAGATAATTAATCAGCTTGTTTCAGAACCACAAAGTACCAGTAAAATTGAATTGCCCTTAGGACACCTTTCATTACTTTTTAAGTGGAAAACTGGAGGAAAATGATTTTATTCTCTTAATTGTAATAAACACATTCTCCACCTATTCATTCTAACAGTCAATTCTTTGATGTGGTCAATTTGCTTTTTGAAAGGCTGACTAACCAATCACTGAACTTGCTTTTTTTTAGTGTTTGATAAAGCACTAATTATGATCCCTTGTGTTTGTGTGTTTGACAGAGTGAGTGTGGAACACACTTCTTTACCTTTGTGTACAACTTGTTTTTTTTTTCTTTTTTTTTTGTTGATAAAAAATTAACAAGCATCGTCTTTGCCAAAATTGCCCTTAGCACCACGGTTTTGTTCTTTGGTTGTATTGAACTTCATGAGTTCTGATTCATGGCTTCACTATATGCATGCAGAAACTGAGTCTAGAAGACCACTGGCTAGTTTACTGTGGTGAGGAGGCCACCAACCCCCAGTTTGCCATCAAGAAGCACACGAGCCTCTGGAACCCGAAGACACTAGCAAGAGTCACCCCGTGTGTTAGGCCCTGGGCTTCCCGGTTCAGCCTAGAGGAGATTGGGCCGGACCCAAGCCCAAGACTCGGACGACAGCAGTAAAAGGAATTCGAGATTCGGATTTCGTTACGAAATCGAATCTCGAAACGGAGGAAATGGGACGCACGCGTTGCTGCGGAAGAAACGGACGCAGCGTCGTCTTCAGGTGGGCGACGCAGAGGGCACGAAGCTGGCGGCTGGGCGACGTCCTCGGACGCAGAAGAATCGGGAGCCGTGGACGACTTCAAAATGAAGCTCAGCATCGCCTTCCCCTCCGTATGCTTCGGACACGGGATTCGAACGACGGCGCCGAACGAAGCGAACGGAGTCCGCGGGCGACGCGGTCGCTGCGGAGAAGAAGAGAAGCAGCGGCTTCTCTATAAAGCTCAACGAAGGGAGATCTTCGACGAGCAGAGAGGAGAGCTCGGAGGGAGATCACACGAACGGCGAACGGAACGCGAGCGAACGAGCGTTTCTGTGAACGGCGACGAGAGTGAGATCGTCGCCGGCGTGAGGAAGAGCGACGAGGAGAGGTGAGGGGTTTTGTACTCGTTTATTATTGAGAATAAAGAGGAAGCTTTCCCCTACGAACCTGTCTTCTCCGGCGACCTTCCCTCCTCTGTTTCCGGCTCTGGTTCGGCGACGTATTCGTTGGCAGTCGGCTACTGAGCGACGTCGGAGCGGCTCGAGCTGAGCGCAGGCGGCGCGACGCACGTTCCAAGTAGATCCAGTGAAGTTCGGAGTGCGGCGGCACTCGGCGGCGGACGACGCAGCGGCGTCGTGCGCGAAAGAGACGAAGGCGCGAGGACTTGGTCAACTGTGAAATCGGATTTCGATTTCGATCGAAATCGAAATCGGCGCTGACGCAAGACTTCCGTCAGCGATCGAAATCGAAAAAGCGGCGAGCGAAATTCGACGCGCGGCGAAGATTTCCAGGGCTGACGTCAGGCGTGACGTCAGCGACAGAAATTAAATCGGCGATTGATTTTGACTTTCGGTCAAAATCGAATTTGAGGTATTATAATTTGGGGTTTTCGATTCTTTCTCGATTTCTCAAATTAGGGTTAGGGTTTCTTTTGAGAGACTTGTAATTTGAGGGATAAAAAGTGAGCGTGAACTAGGGTTTTGAATTTGGGGACGAAATTCGGTCGGGAAACCCTAGCGCGATCACGTTCCGGTGTTCCGCCGGACGGCTCTGAGACAACAGATAAGCGTTGTTTTTAGACCGTTCCGACCGGGGCGTGACAACAGGTATCAGAGCTTAAAGTGATCCAACAGCAATATGGTGAATCAAGGAGATCGTATTGCCCGGATCAAGCAAGTGCTCGGTTTGACTGGGAATAGCAGAGATGCGGTGGTTCCTCAGGTGGAGGACCTCCATCGCACGATAGAGGAGCAAAGACTGCAGATCCTTGCTCTCCAACAGGCTTTGGCTGGAGTAGTGGAGGCTCCCCAGAATGCTGAAGGCATGGCAGCCCTACAAGAACAAGTAGGGGCTTTGCAAGGACAGGTGACAACGTTGGCAACGCAGGTAGCCAACACCACGGCAGTTCAGCAACAGATAGTGGCGGACCTCGCGGTGATGCGCATGGCACTGGCGCAGGCCCAAGGGAGTGGCCCTACAGCAACCAGAACAGAGTATGGGTCTCCCAACGGCAACGGGAAGATTCGCACCCCAGAACCTGTAATGTTCAAAGGGGCCAGATCTGCAAAAGTACTTGGTAACTTTCTATGGGACATGCAATAATATTTTGAAGCTAACCATGTCACAGAGCAGGAGAAAGTGAGAGTGTGCACAGCATATCTCTCAGATGATGCGAAACTTTGGTGGAGGACCAAGGTTGATTCTACATCAGAGGCAGCGAGTTGGACTTGGGAGGTATTCCGAGAGGAACTGCGACAACAGTTCCTTCCCGGAAACTCGGTGGACCAGGCACGAGAGGCGGTGGATCGGCTCAAGCATACAGGGACGATCCAGGAGTATGTTCGGGCGTTCTCCGCGCTGATGTTGGAGTTACCCGAGATGGCAGAGGGAGATAGGAGGTACTTCTTCCTCCGGAATCTCCAACCCTGGGCGGCAACGGAGGTACGAAGACATGCGCCACAGGATTGGAGGACGGCTGCAGCTATAGCCGAGTCCTTGGTGGACCAGAGGACTTCAGGGACGACCTTCCAGAGAGCACAAAGGTCGCCCCCGAAGCGACCATCTCCACCCAGACCCAGAGCACCAGAGAGAGAGAGACTCTCTCCTCGACGAAACGGAGGACAAGCAGCGTGGCAGGGGAACACTCGACCTGCAGAACGAGGGCAAGGTCAACTGAGACCGATTGCCTGCTTTTTGTGCAAAGGACCGCACCGGATACGCGACTGTCCGGATCGACAGAGGGTGAACGCTATTGCAGCGATAGTGCATCGGGAGCTAGCTGAGAAACCGGCGGTGGTGCAGGATGAGGAACCAGTAGATGCTCGCATAGGAGTTGTGCGCATCGCCTCAGTGGTCGCAGGAGGACCATCGCCGACAACCGCAGAAACAGAGCCGAAAGACGCAGTCGGCAAGAGCAACGTCGAACAGAAGACGAGTTCCGAAGAGGTGAAACCCCAACAGGAGGAAAAGACGTGGAAGCAAGTAGTGGAGGAAAAGGCTCCACCGAAGTCCTCGAATTCTTCAGAGACAGAGAGGGACGACAGGCCCCAGCGGATCCAGGGGAGATATTGGCCCTCTTTAGACGACCCTGTGGAGTATGAAGAAAGGTTTCAAAGATATGAGGCTTCCCGCCAGCAAGCAAAGAGAGAACGGCGAGGTCGGGCCTGAGCGCCCGCGCCGGACATCGAGGGCGATGTCCAAATTGGGCCGGGGAGAATTGTTAGGCCCTGGGCTTCCCGGTTCAGCCCAGAGGAGATTGGGCCGGACCCAAGCCCAAGACTCGGACGACAGCAGTAAAAGGAATTCGAGATTCGGATTTCGTTACGAAATCGAATCTCGAAACGGAGGAAACGGGACGCACGCGTTGCTGCGGAAGAAACGGACGCAGCGTCGTCTTCAGGTGGGCGACGCAGAGGGCACGAAGCTGGCGGCTGGGCGACGTCCTCGGACGCAGAAGAATCGGGAGCCGTGGACGACTTCAAAATGAAGCTCAGCATCGCCTTCCCCTCCGTATGCTTTGGACACGGGATTCGAACGACGGCGCCGAACGAAGCGGACGGAGTCCGCGGGCGACGCGGTCGCCGCGGAGAAGAAGAGAAGCAGCGGCTTCTCTATAAAGCTCAACGAAGGGAGATCTTCGACGAGCAGAGAGGAGAGCTCGGAGGGAGATCACACGAACGGCGAACGGAACGCGAGCGAACGAGCGTTTCTGTGAACGGCGACGAGAGTGAGATCGTCGCCGGCGTGAGGAAGAGCGACGAGGAGAGGTGAGGGGTTTTGTACTCGTTTATTATTGAGAATAAAGAGGAAGCTTTCCCCTACGAACCTGTCTTCTCCGGCGACCTTCCCTCCTCTGTTTCCGGCTCTGGTTCGGCGACGTATTCGTTGGCAGTCGGCTACTGAGCGACGTCGGAGCGGCTCGAGCTGAGCGCAGGCGGCGCGACGCACGTTCCAAGTAGATCCAGTGAAGTTCGGAGTGCGGCGGCACTCGGCGGCGGACGATGCAGCGGCGTCGTGCGCGAAAGAGACGAAGGCGCGAGGACTTGGTCAACTGTGAAATCGGATAAATCGGCGCTGACGCAAGACTTCCGTCAGCGATCGAAATCGAAAAAGCGGCGAGCGAAATTCGACGCGCGGCGAAGATTTCCAGGGCTGACGTCAGGCGTGACGTCAGCGACAGAAATTAAATCGGCGATTGATTTTGACTTTCGGTCAAAATCGAATTTGAGGTATTATAATTTGGGGTTTTCGATTCTTTCTCGATTTCTCAAATTAGGGTTAGGGTTTCTTTTGAGAGACTTGTAATTTGAGGGATAAAAAGTGAGCGTGAACTAGGGTTTTGAATTTGGGGACGAAATTCGGTCCGGAAACCCTAGCGCGATCACGTTCCGGTGTTCCGCCGGACGGCTCTGAGACAACAGATAAGCGTTGTTTTTAGACCGTTCCGACCGGGGCGTGACACCGTGCACCTTGGCAGCCAAGGCATGCCTCACTTATCATGTGGAGGGCTCCTACTCGCATCGATGCTGCGCCATCTATGACAACAGGCGAAGGCAACTGATAGAGATCAAGAAAAAGGAGTCTGCCCAAGGTGTTACCCTTGGCCTCGATGTCTTTCGACTGATCATGGAGCCAGAGATTGATGCACCATTTGCAATGGCCATCGTGATAGTTCTAGACCAAATGTTTGGATCTAGAGGCTCATTTTTCAGGGGATGAGTCGTTAAATGGAATATTGTTGAGCGTGTTGCTGTTAGTTTCTCTTGAGCATCCATCTCATGGCAATATGTAACCACAAAATGTAAAAGATAAAAATGCGTAGTTGAAGAATATGAGATGAGACGAAGGTGAAGGAAGAAAAGCAGGAAGAGATCAGAAAGAAACGCCATTTTTAGATGTTTCTTTCACTGTGCATTCAGAGACAATTTTGGTTCTTTCATCTGGAACCTAATCGAGAAAAGGAAGTTTTGAAACTTTTGAACAAGTATTATTCAACTTACTCTTTTCTGTTTTCTTGTTTTTCATTTTCTGATCTGAAGTATCAAGTGTCAACAATGCCTGATCTGTTTTAATAAAAGGACAATACCTGATCACTTTTGCCAATATAATTGGGATCCTTTGTGTGGAACTCTCACGTTTTTTTTGTTCTTGTATATGCAACAGTGCATATTGTTGCACATCACTATCCATTGCAGATTATGAGTAGAGCACTTCTTGGCTCTTTCCAAGAGCGCAAGCAAACTATATGTTTCCATTGATTCTATGAAGATGTTTGTTCTGGCCTACTTTCTTTGTGTAAAAGAATCCTAACATCCAATAAATATATGTTGACAAAGGATATTTTTGTTAGCTGGTTCTTTCATGAAGCAAATTTGCAAGGATTTTTTTGCCTTACGACTTGATGTAACTTGTTGTAGAAGCACTCGTGATGATTTGTTTAGTGAGTAAATTATTTATTAACTTAGTAGATAAACTATTCATTAACTTAGTAAACCAATTAAACCTTATATATTATACTATCTTTTCTTTCACATCTAATATGAGACTAAATCAGAGTATTACATATACTGATTAGAGTTATTCTCATTATTCTTTCTCATTTTATGACGTCAAGATCATCAAATATCTTATCACTTGCACCAATTGCTCCATCAAAACAGAAAAGAAGATGAATGATTGCCACATAGCTTTCACAAACAATCTTCATGAGTCCTCAATTGAAACCCTGCACGATTCCTTCAATGGAATCCCCATCATTCATTGAATGATCCATTAACGACATGCCTTCACAGCAGATTCAATGCTGAAAGTTTGACGTTTAATAGGAACCTTAAAGCTACAAAACATTATAGCTACTAGCTAGGATTAGGATAAGTTTGAGGGATATAACTGAAGAAAATGGCTTTGGGTTAGCTGGTCAACTCTGCGTGCAAAAATGTAGGAGATTGAAGATGGAAGACAGTACATGATTCGATGAAGGATGAGAATAGAATAGGATTCCAACTTTTGCAGAGGAGACAAGAGAGGAGGAGGTGTCAAGTTCCCATTGGTTGGTCGGCTTGGTGAAGCCTCCAAGCTTGCTTTCGTCTCAAGTTTTAGGATAAGGAATATTGGGAAGAAAGAAAAAAAAGAAGATGGATTGTAATTATGAACAAGCGTTGACAATGATGTGATGCGCATGCCCTTCTAACAAAGTCTTCCCCTCCCACCACCACTTCGAAAAAGAGGGAGAAGAGTGGCAAACATTGATAATGGTCAAACTAATGTGGGTGCTAGAACCGTAAGTAGTGTAATTAAATCACATTCTCTGATTAGTAGGAGGTTATAAAATTTTGGAAGAAGTCAATTCCATGTAAACAATTATTCGATCGAACAATATTGTAGGGCTTGTATAAGCCCAAGTGGGGTCCATCCTATTTCTTTATTAGTTTTAGTTTTTTGTTTGTGCGCAGCTCATTTTTCTTATGTTGTTATCTCACAGCTTAGCATTCACTTATTTGGTTTTGCTTCAATGATGATAAAGGTGCCACCTAATCAAATTAAGTAGCTGTGATTTGATTATGGGCTAGGGTAATTTAATGGCTCTCTTTTGCTTTTGAAGCCAAGAGGCATGCGGCTGCTACCCGAGGTGTGCGAGAGGAGCAAAGTGATTTGGTTGTCCAGTTTTGTGTTGAAGCAGAGAGCTACTTCAAAGGTGCTGTCGAGATTTGCCACCAAGGTGAAAGAAGCTAGCCCATAATACAAAGAATAGCAAAGAAGAAGATAAGCCTTTGTTATCTCATTTTTAACTTGATTTTTGTTTATCATCTTTGAAGAACAAGTTGTGTTTTGCTATTAGATTGTATCTTAAGCTTAGGGCAATACGCTTAAGTGAAGAATACTTTGTGATACACTATACCTTGCTAGTGAACATTTTGGATTGATTGCCCCGTGATTTTTTCCTTTACGTTAGAGGGTTTTCCACGTAAAATTATTAATGTTAACTATTGTTCTTGTTGGAATTACTTGTGTTGATTATTATTGTAGCATATTATTAAGTAGGTTATCAATTGATTGCAATAGAATTATTGTATGGTATTATTGTGCTCAAATTAAATTTTAACCTTAAGTGTTATTGTGTCAAAGTATTTGAAGCCCAATTAATGATAATTGAGCACAACAACTAACTCGAGTCTGTCCATTCACTACGACCGACCTCGCACTCAATCTTCTGACAGATGCTCCCCGTGCACAAAAATAGGCCACTCCACCCAGGAGTGCAAAAAAGTCCACCCCTCAAGGAAGAAAAAGTTCCCAAAATGGGGCGGGGAGGCGCGCGCGCACACACACCCCCCAAACTATTACTTTGGGATGTCAAGCCGTCGCCGCCCCAGCACCTGCAAAGTTATCTTCTGTCCACATAATTCTTCGGCCTTGATCAATTGCCAACGAAATTATCATCTGCAATCGATACTCCTCATCTCAAGACCTGACCCACACAATTCATTATCCGATCCAAGCCGACTTGATACCATCCAATTAAATTAGGTTCGGCCAATCCTTCTCCTTGTTCCTTGTTCTTGCCCGTCTCTTGTTTCTTCTCTCGGACACGTTGGGGGTATTGTTCTCATCCGGATGATGCCAAAATCTGATTTTTGACGTCCAAAATCATTAATCTGGGAGTAACATGTGTAACCACAAGCACAACGGAAAACTAAAAAAGAACAGTAAAGGTGCATACTTCAAGAATATGTGCTGAGATGTTGGTGAAGGAGAAGACAAGAAAGTTTCGCTTACTGTGCATGGGGAGGCAAATTCTGGTTGCGTTACCTGAAACATAATTGATAAAGTATGGATGAAACATTTCTACAAATAGTATTTAATAGATGAGGAAAGCAAAATCAGAATTTAGCTTTCTTTTTTTCTTTGATCTTCTTATAATTGAGAACCTTTTTATGGAACTCTATTTTGCTCTTCTTTAATAGAAAACGGTTGCTGCTGTCACTTTCTATACTCGATTATGATGACTATGAAATCCTTCTCTTTCCAAGAGCGCAAGCAAGCCCTTGCTTTCCTTTGATTATTTTTAAGCATGTTTGTTTATCCTTGTGGCTTGATCTAACTTTGTTGAAACGTCTCCAAGTGCTCATGATGATCAGTTTGAAGTGTACTGACATGATGAGAGGACGCCAGTAATCCATAATTTTGTTGATTCATGTCATACATTTTGTGTGGGAGAGAGAATCTCTAGACATATGTGCACTGCCAGATATAATTCCAAAAATTAGTATGTAGATTGAAAAATAGAGCATCAAATTTGGGTGTTACAATAGAATGTGCAACGATTAAACAAATGAAAGCTATTATTATTTATTTAACTCACGTGATATCAGTGCTCTCACGGGAATAGTTTGCGAAAGTTGCAGCATTCTTGTTTGCCTGCATTATTATATGGACATATATGCAATTTTCTTCTAACCAACCAATCAGGTTCATATTTACTTTTTTATTCAACTTGATGCAATTGAATACTTACCGGTAGTCAAATATATTCTAAACGGCTAACAAATATATCAACATATTCTATCGTAATTTGCTCAATGCTACCAAAAATACTGTGCTGATGCAATATAAACATTCATATTTTTCATATTTTCGTAGTTACAAATTGGAGAACAAAGGAGAGGGCATTGATTGACGCACTATGAAACATCAAAATGGCGTAACAAGCAAATTAAGACAATTCAATTATATCTATCATGTTGCTTAACTTGCGGTAGAAGTAGAACCAACTTGAAAGGAAGTTGTGCATGAATTCACTATAATCCCAAAATCAGGACAGATTTTGCAATTAACCCCATTGGAAAATATGCCGGACCAAGAATCCAAACATTCCCCTGCTCTTTCATCAAGAAGAAATAAACTTACATTATAGCACACTTCACTACAGCATATGATTATATTAGTCGCATCAATTTTGATCAAGCAGCTCCTCACCTTATATCGAATCCAGTTAAATAATCTCATGCAAACTGTTCGTAGACCCCCTATGCCCAGCCCATAAAAGGAACTAAAAATGCAAAAAGAAGAAAACAAAACAAAAACACACATGGCGTGAACAATAGAAAAGGCCCATTTTATCAAAGTAAACGAGCCTGAACTCCTGAAGCCTGCGCCAGCCACCCTATGGTTTTATACCCTCCTGCTACCCGCACTAGTGGAAGTTATTGCCGCCACTTGTAGTTCGTTGAACTATCGAGGCTTCGTCTCATTTGATTTGCTGCTCCTAAATGTTGAGAGAGAGAAGAATGGCCTAGCTGCTAAAAGTAGAGATGGAAGACAATATTGGGAAGAGGACAGAGGGAAATTGCGAGAAATTTAAGTTTACAAAGTGGATAGTGGCAAAGAACTTGTTCAAACATTATTTACCTTTAGTTGATGGAGCTCCTGATGACACGTGACCTTCCCTACCTGCAAAAGCCAGATTGGTAAGCTGTACTAGAGCAGCACAATAAGTGTAACCTTCTAGAACGAAAATAAAAACGATTCCAATATTTCCTCCCATCCCCTTTCTCCAGTCAGAAATAATAATAATAATAGTATAATAATATAATAAAAAAATAAATAATAAAAAGAGGAGCAACAAATGATTGAACTTCGACTAGGTTAATTCACAAGCCGTCTTAAATCAGCACATCAACAGAAGATTCACTAGTCGACTTAACATTATTAATCAAATCAGATAAACAGACAAAATAGACAAAACAAATTATAGATTTTTTTTTGTTTTCTCCCAAAATGACTTATGAAGTAAATATGTTGGAATAAATTATTTCGGAGAAAAATGTATGGTTTCTTGGCCTGATCAATGCTACCATTTCACGTTTAAGAATCAAAATACAATATGATGCTACCGACACATGATTTAATTTAATATATTCATTATCACGCTTAACATCTTGAAGAATATGTTGAAATGCCACATGATTTGGGAGGAAGATATTGTCTGATACCTGAAAAGACATCAATCCCATTGTACTCCTCTGACCTCTTGCTTGCATTACCGTCATGAAAGCTTTCGTTGAGCATAGATTTCTGATGGCCGTAGCCTTTGGCCTGAAGTGCAGCTTTTCTTAAGGTGTCCAAGTTCTTTTTGTGTGCAGTTTTGGATTCTTCTGTATCATCCTCGCCTTCCGAGAAGATTGATGGGCTGGCCCACCCAGTCACATTCGCCTCTCCCTTGCTCTTTCGAGCAAACTTCAGAAGCCTCTTCAATCCCTTGGGCGCATCTTTGTGATAGATCAACGCAGGAGGGTTCTCAGCATTACCCCACTCAATGACATCTGGTTCATTACTATCTGCTTGAAGCATTTGGGATAGTGAATGTCGAACACGGGGACTTGAAACAAGGGGTGGTGCAAGCCCGTTGGAGATGGGAATATCAGATAGTCCACTATCATATACATTGGCAACTTCCTGATGTTCTATTTCGACCCATGCAGAAGAGGAGATGCCTATATCATCATCAGGTTGAATCTCAGCAACAGGAAGTTCAACAGAGTTCTTGTTGCCGTTATCCACTTCTTCTACACTTTGGTCAACATTCTCTGTGTTTTCAAGATTCAAATCATTATCTAGTGAAGTAACTAAATTTGCATCAACATCATTTGCTTGTCGAGGAAGATCAACCTCCAATACCTTAGCAGTTGGCTCAGTTGTCTCACGTGATGACATTATTTCTGCAGCTGGAATGGAACTGTCACTTCTCTTTGATGAATCATCTGGTTGATTTACTTTAGACTTGGTTATCACAGAACCAGCAACGCGCCCAGTACCCACACTTTTCTTCACGGGTTTGGCCTCTAAAGGAACAACACTGCTCTTCTTTGTTACCTTATTGTAGAAACTTGGTTTTGGCACTGCCGATGCTGAACCATCTGCAGAGGCTGTTGCTGCTTTGGTTTGCACTGTTCTCTTGGTGTTAATTGTTTTCTGATTCTTCTCTTCTTGGCCTCTCGTACTTGGCTTAACATCAGTTTTGGCTTCAGGCTTACCTTTCTGTTGATGCATTGGCCTTTCAGTTTTTGGGCTAGGTGGAGTTGGAGAAATAGGCAAGGACTTCCGACGGCTTGGAGTAGTGTTAGCAGAAGACACTCTAGATGAACTTTTAGCCGATTGTCCTCCACTTGACTTTTGCAGTGGTCCTGATGAATATGAACTCCGTATAGCTGGCAAAGGTGATGACTTCGGTGTAACCTTTTTGGATGCTGCTGGTTTGGAAACTTCTTTTTTCTGCAACACTGGCGGCGATGAATTTCTTCTGGGTCGTTGAGAACTAATAGAACCGTCAAGTTTTTTAGTAGTAACTCCTTTTGAGGCCAACTCTGCTTTGCTTGGTTTAATTGTCTCCTGCAACATCTTAAATTGCTCCTCTATCAAAGAATGTTTTTGGACATTTTCTGCTCGAAGTCTCTCATCCCGTTTCGCCTTATATTGACTGTAAAAACCCCCTCTCTGTTCATTGGAGGAAGACAGAGATCTTGCAGAACCAGTCTTTGGGCCTTGGTACTTGCGCTGTTTGCTCTCCACCATCTTCATTAGAATTTGATTGAGTTCCACTTCTTTCTGCCTATTCCACTCAGCTGAGGCAGCTGCCTCATCAGCATTTTCTTCAGCATGAGATGATACTGAATCAACAAGACAATCCTTCGAAAGGGTTGCCATCATTTCTGCCTCTGGTGATGCAACTAGTTGAGTAGTTTCTCGAGCAATCTTCAAATTGCTAGCAGAGATATCAAACTCAGTCTTCACATCAGTTGATTTACTGTTATCTCCTGAATCAGGATCCACAATGACACCTGCTTGAGATATGGCCTCAGAAGCATTTTCTTGATCACGAGTCAAAGAATCACTGATGCCAGAACTCCATCTTCTTAATACTGTTTTATTAGAATTAAGAGAGACTTCTCCTGAAGCTTTCCCCTTCTGAGCATCTAATTTTTGATCTTTTTGTTTGCTTTCAAATAGACTAATCGCCTCTTGGACACTCATCCTTCTAACTGTATTTTCAGATTTTTTAGCTGGCTGGTCTGCATGTTCATCTCCGCTGTTGTTTTCATTACCATCCCTGTTGGATGTAATCTTTTCTCTGGAAGGAAAGTAACTGAGGCTCTTAATGGTCAGTGCAGTCGATCTTCGAGACCCAGACCTTCCTATCTGCACTCGTCTCATTGGAGAAGCAGACCTTCTAGGAGTTGCAGATCTTATAACAGGTCTGCTTCTTTCAGTAAATGTCTGATCTTCATCACTCGACTCCGAGTTATCACTTTCTGTCGCGCTCTCCCGCTCAGCTTGTGCAATTTTGGCAGGGGAGATGCCACTGTTTGCAGGTTTATGTTTACTGAACCCAGGACTTGACGAGTGTATCTCTTCTGTAGTGACGTCAGAGTTTTTCTTTGAGTTATCCGAGATAACCTTTTCAACTGGAGATTTAGCAGATTGGTCGTCTGGGACCAAGAATAAGTATTTTGACAAAATGTCCCTATAATCAAATGAGGCAGGTCTATAATTATTCCAACAGAATGGCAAATACAAATGCATCATTAAGTCGCAATGAGAAGTGCAACCATGTCCAAATGTCCCAAGACTAATGACTTTTAACAGAAGAGCGGTAAGTATTATCTCTTGATCAAAAGAGACTACTGCTAGTTGAATCTTCTATCAGAAAGTTATAATAGAATCAAATAAGAAAAGAGTATGAAAAACTAAAGACGCCAGTGAACAGAATATGTCATAAAAGATGAGTATTGGATGAGAGTAGCATGAGTTTGAAATCAAGGGGAATGACTTGCATATTATATTTCAAGAATGAAAACATCTGTCCTTTGTTTGTTTTACATTTCCAGATTATATTTCCATAATTATGAACGGTGATTGCTGCAGTAAAGCATGAGCATCATCTTGAATTTTTGTGCCTAGGCCATAATAGAACTTGCATTGAGTGCACCTAAATCCGTAGATGATGTAGAAAGGCTTTAGTACACACATAACTTCATGCATGTAAACTAAAAAGATCTCAACTTAATAGGATTATCTTACTCTGCAACATTTGATTGTCAATCTAATCTATGAGGGAATTTATAGTTCTCTTAGAGATCACCAAATCTTCAAAGACTTCAAATCAACTGTACTTGTTTCATTGCCGAACAGCACGATAGATAATGTCCATAACAACAGATGTATTTTACGCTTAGGAAACCTCGGGAACTTGGTGGTTAGCCTTAGACAAGGTACCTTAAATCTCTCACTTCAAAATGCTGCGAAAATTTGGCCAGATCAGACATCTGTTTAACTGATAATGTGGCACCGGCAGCTCTGTTCAAAGAAGCTATCAACTCATCTTTCAGAACAACCAGTCTTAACTCCATTGCACGCAGCAACTCATTCCTGCAGAGTTATACGATTATATAAATTAATCTTAGGCTACTGAGTGTGGTCATGAGTGTTGGAAATTTCTACTTACTTCGTAGCATCAGATGAACCTGTCTCCACTTCTAGCTGCAGAAAGTTGAACAAGGAAATACTACCTTAATCTCATGCAAAAGTGAGGACCACAAACAATAAGATGAGAAACAACCCCACTAAAACTGGGGGAAAAATGAAGGGTACAGAGTAAGGATTTACATTTGCAGATTTAACATCTTTGAAGTGGCCACCTGTCAGCATTTGAGGAAACAGTATTTTTAGATGATTATAGTAATGCGGAAGGATAGAGACAAGAGAAAGCAAAAGAAAACAATGCAACATAATTGGCTTATTTAATAGAAATTAAAGTATTACATGAAAAATTAACATTTTGGTCCCATATTTCAGCAAAGACATGTGGGTACAATCTTTTAGTTCCAAATATTGCTCCATACAACTTTGCTAGCGTTATTAGCAAAATCAATTTTTCATTGAGGACAATGGCAAAAGATACATATCTTGCATGCATACACAGACATATAATATATATATATATATATATATATATATATATATATATATATCTTTATCACTTCACAATTCATGCCTCCCAGAGTGCAAGCTTTACATACTCCAAATACAAAATAATAAGAAATTTATAACACTAAATTACTTTAAAAAAATAGTAATAGCATAGTGGTAGAGACAAATAGGTATAAACTATAAAACTATCAATTGAAAGTTTGAAAAGAAAAATTTTTTACTGGCGCAGTGCCCATATATCTAATAAACTTTCAATTCCTTATTTTCCCTACAATTGCACATATAATCAGTCACATTACTCACATTGGGTAAGAAAATACCTGTGGTAGTTCCGCCAGAGTGATCACGTTGTTCCTGAAAAAAAATTGGACGTGTGTCACAATGCATCCAAATTAATGCAACAATAATTTCCATGATTTCATATTTTGCAGGCAAAGCTCATACCTTGTAATATAGAGAGAGATGAAACTTTCTGGTGTTCTCCAATTGGGATATTTCATTTGCAATTGCATTGGCAGACTTTATAGCATCAGGGGAGTTAATAATACGCAAAAACCTAATAGAAATTGATAATTAGTATGACACCCAAAGAGCTTAAAAATTTTGTATACAAGTTTTTTGACATTGTAAGCACCTAGCCAAAATGGATTTGGTGAACCAAGATGAGTTATTGAAGCTTTTACTCAATCCCAATTTAAATATCTTGCTCGATGAATTCAACTGAAGTTCCTTCACATGTGGAAAATACCATGCTAGCTGATCCAGAGAACCACAGGCTAAACTTTCCAGTTTACCCTCACTGTAAACAAGTGCTTCGTAACTGCAGCACAACAAAGAAAAGGCCTGAAGAATCAAGCACAGTAATAATCAAGAAAAACATGCCTATTAATTGTATCTATTTAGCAGCTGTTGACAAACTTTAAAGTAGTGTTTCAGTTCACTCCGGGCAGTTAATGCTCTTTGAACTTCTTAAGTCAATCAAAAAAACACTGAGCTTAATCCTTCTGGGTGAATTGTCATTCTTTAATAATAAGATAATAGCTAAAAAAACTATATTAACTAAAAGAGTTTAATCACAAAAATGAGAAAAGACAAAAATAGAAGATTATGAAGATAAATGCAGTGGTTGAAGTCATAAGATAACCTATACCTTCTATTCTCAGAAGATATTTGGAATACTGCATAATCAAGCACTGAATCTGTGCCTATCTCCCCCTCCATCCTTTAGCCACGTAACAAAAATTCAGTTCTTTGGCTTTACTTGTAAGCGTGAAGGAATCAAATTCTGCTCATGGACACGCTGGAACTAGATTTACTGTCTCCTGCACACTTTTGTCAACGACTCACTCTGCAATTAATGGCATTTGCTAGAAAATTCACATTTCATCTAAGAGTTACTAGATAAGCAAGAACTTAAACACAAAAGGTTCCTCAATAACAAATGAAGTGTTAAAGAAGGCTCGAAGGCACAACTAGAAAATTGCCCCCAAAAGGCCTATGGAATGCTTAGTTAGTTACTTTGGTTCGACTTCAAGTAAATAACGAAGTCCTACCAACAATGAAGTTCTTCCGGTGTTACATCAAGCAAAGACAGAACAGTAAACAATCCATTGTATGGAAACCTCTCTTTGCAATTAAAGCTGAAAGAAGATTGCCACTACAGAGACAACTGCACGAGGAGAACCGAGGCTTCTGTCTACTACATGAATGCGTGTGCACAAATCAGTCAAGTAATACTGAAAATTAGCTTTAGTTCATTTTAGTAAACGCTGTATGGAAAGGAAGATCGCCTCTGAATCAAGCACAAGAAAAAGGGTAATGACAAAGAATATGAGAACTGGTAGGTTCTAAATCTTAAAACGTGATAATCTCCTCGTGCGGTAAACAAACTCATTTACAGCGTAAGCAAATTAAATTCTAGAGAAAAAATTAATACAACACTCTCGCGCATGCAGCTAATAAACCTAGTGTGTAGCCAAACCTATTCGGACACCTATAATTTTAAAAGAGAAGCACTAAAACGCGGCATCCGTAAAAGCAGCACTGCTTCATTCTAAGAAAAAAAATTACTTGTTTTGGCTCCGCAAAACACATAGGGGCATCAGATCCTCTAAGCTTCGAGGCACATCGGCTCAAAGAATCTCCTTTAGTACACATTCCGGCAACCGAGAACTGGAAAGAATATAACAAGAAAAAACGGCTTATAATTTACAAATCTACCTACAACAAACCCACCATCGTAGAAACAGTTGACCGTAGAATCTAAAAACAGACTAAATCAAGCTCAAAAGATCTTACAAAACACATTACCAGATCCCTGAGCTAGCATCCAGAACCAGAATGCTGCCGACACCAGACTCACAAACATTTGATCCACAGAACAAAGATGACAAAACCAAACCCCGAGATCTAACACAATTTGCCGAATTCTGCAAAGAGTACAACCACGATGGAATCTTACCTCAAACAGCGGTCCGATCACCGCGCACAAACACGACCAAACCCCGCAAACCGCACTCGCTGAGATCGCGCGGCACCAGCGTGCGAGGAGCCCGGGGTGAACAGATCCGACCGGCGAAACCCTAGAACTCGATCGAGCACCGGGAATCGAGAGAGACAGAAAGAGAGAGAGAGAGGAGTGACAGAAAGAAGTGGGAGGAGCGCCACATCTCTATAGAAGGTTAGGTGGCGACTTTAGCCCCGGAACTTCGAGGCAATTCCCGAAATGCCACTGAGATATAGGACTCTTCCTCCTCCCTTAGATAACGGGAAATCTTTCGCTCACCGACACGTCGCCGTCACGCGTAAGCAACCGTTACATAGGGGCATGATATCTATAATCTATCACGTAAAGTCGCCGGTGGCATTTGGGAGGGAGGACGACGTGTGCGATTGGTGGGTACGATCTCGATGCTTTCTTCACAATAAAAACGCCACCTCTCGTGGACCCCAGCAGGGAGCACAATTAAGGGAGAAGGTGCAAAAGTCGGGCCGAGTCGAGGACAAAAAATAGATCCAGTAAAGGCACCGCCTAGGAATGATAAACTTGTCATTATGTAGTTAATGTCATTAATGAAATGCGATCAGCTTTAATTTAAACAAGTTGGGAAAAAGCAGGGGAGTTTTTGGCGTGCATGCAGCGGAGTGACACCGAACTCGCAACAGCCACTTCTGTAACCGCACGTTGAATCAGGGAACAAATATTAAATGTTGGTTTTTTTTTAATAAAAAAAAACTTAGATTTGGATTTCAAAACATGGACTATAATTTTGACTTTTCGAAGATAATTGAATTACGGCGACTTTTGGGTTGATCAGTTGTTGGGTAGGGTTGAAAATTTTAATCCATTAGTCAAATACTGACAAACTCAAAGTTAACTTGTTTAGGGTGCTCATGCCTTAGTTAAGGAAAGGATCAGCCATGTAAGAAACACTAAAAAAAAGGACTATAGTTGGTGAGAACAAACACTTGTGATAAGGAGGCTTCCCCCATTTTTAAGCTAAGTGTTCTTTCTCATGGAGTCTGTTTCCTTATTTCAATCTTCAATCTTGTTTAAGAAAAATAATTGCATCAAATATAATATAAAAAAGTATTTTTTTTATAGAATTTTTTATATAGTAATTACATTATTATTTGGCTTTCTTATGTAACAAAAAATATTTTTTTGCATAAGTTTTCAGCGTTTTCTTTAGTCTAAATAATTGGCCATTTGAATTACTCAAAATTATTTTGATATTACTTGATTTATAATATTTTTATGGAAAAATAATGGGGACAGAGTAATAATTTTCATGACATTTCATGAGTCTGTTTACATTGATGAATTGTCGGCCAATACTAGGAGCTATCAATTATTTGACATGATCGATTGAAAAGTCAACCATGACAAGACCTTAATATAAAATTAAAATAAAGATTAAACATATCACAACAAAAACACATTAAAGAAAATCGGTACATATGTTTAATTCACATTGCACCCTAACCTATTAGGAATTTATATGAATTGTACAAAATTTTATGCTTGATTAACATAATTTTGAATAAAAATGATTATAAAAAATATGATCTGAATAAATTCATTGAAAAGATTGAGCAATAAATTTTTAAAAAAATTTTAGAATATTATGCTTTTACACATTAAATAATATTATATAACTACATAATCATGATGTTATTCAGTATTTTATATTTTTAATTATCAATATTAAATTCGAATATGCGTTGGGTCAAGGTGGATAGTATCTCTTTGGAAGGGTTGGCGTGGTCATGTTGACTTGACACATATGCATGCTTACAATTTATATGCTAGCCAGACCGCGCTAATAGAAGCTGGCGCGGCCTAAAAGACCAGCTGGGTCCCACGAACCGGGCTGCGAGGGCCCAAGCGATTAATGTAGCCACTGACCACAGCGCACCGAGTTGAATTTTTTCAGGACTTCTAGTTTTGGAATTTATTTAGTTTCGACTATCGGGATTTTTTTTATAATAAAAATTATGCGGCAATTAACGCATGCGGCTATAAATATTGGACCTTCAATTATGTGACCGATTCGGGTGGGTATTTTGGTCATTCAAACTATTGCTTGTTTGCTCGACCGTCTGTTTTACTCGCTCCCCGCCCTATTTATTTGGACGGAAAGACAGCAACTGAGAACCAATAAATATATATATATATATATAGTGTCGAGAAGGCGAGGACTTGGCGATGGCGAGGCAAGCTCTCACGATAGCAAAGGCGGGTTGTGGCAATGGTGAACAAGAGTCTGGCGAGCACGGAGATCAGTCGAGTTGGCAGGAGCTTAGCTGGTGAGCATTGTGCGACGGGCAACAGCAAAGTACAGCAACTAATGAACGAATGAAAAAAGGTGAAGTGGGCAAGAGTAAATAGCAAACGAGCAAGGAGATCGGGTGAGTAGACAAAGGCTAGCAAACGAATGAGAATGCGGATAAGATAGATGATGGAAAAATACGATGAGAGTAGATGATAGCAGACGAACAAAAGAAAAGCGAGAGTAGACCGTGACTCGTGAATGAAGGAAATGTGAGAGTGTAAATTTTTGAACATATTGTGAATTAAAAAAAATTTAAGGTATTTTTCCCCATTTTTTTATATTTTCTATCCACTTAGTAAACGAGGAAAATTATTAAAATCCATTCTTTCTCCTCTCCCCTTAAAAAAGGTGTGTTTTATTTTAGAGGCATCCGAAACACTTTCGGATGTGGAAAGGGAGCCCCCTTTTCGCTAAAAAGGAGGGGAAGGGAGCGCCTCCATGTGCGGCTGCTGCTTTCAAGCACAGGGTTGCCACGTGCGCCACCATGTGCGCATGGTTCCCTTCTCTCCGAGTCAAATATTAAGCTCTTTTTTTTTTTTTAACATTAGCTGAATTATCCTAAAATTTAAATTGCTAAAGAAATTATAAAAGGTTATTTATATATTAGGAGAGAAAATAAGAGGCGCATATTCCTGCATTATCTTTTTGAGTCGGTAAAGTGAAACAAAGCGAGAAATGCAGCAATGTTGAACCGTGGCGTGCACTCGAGCATTTTCTTTCTTCCTTGTTGAGCAAGGAGGAATTGTACGTGATGGAGACGGGTTGCTATAGTGATCCACAAACAGCGTCGAATTATTGCTCCTCGGGGACCCGCTGGATCATTGGGCATTTGAAAATCAATTTGCAACATTTCAAGAAACACATTTTCTTAATATCAAATTAATTTCGAAGAATCAATCAAGAAAACATCAATGCATGAAAAACATTATGAATGAAGATGCGAAACCAACGGCCTGCGGTCCACATTGATGAGACATGACTCATTGATCGACCAATAAGCTATGGGCAGCATAAGGTACGGGGATGGATGATGTTGTTGGGTGAAGGTGCCAAGCACGATCCCTAAGCTTAGCATGACATAGCATATTGGCAAGATAAGACACTGGGGTTTTATTGGCATAACTGGAATTTTTAATTTTTTTATGTTGAAAAATATTAATTGAAAAAGAATCGGTTAAAAAAATTTTAAGGTATTTAATAAAATCAATTTTTTGACTAATCAAGAAGCTTCGGCTAGCCATAAGCAAGAGGGCAATAGCTTCTCAAAACAGCAACTATTTCTGGGTTCCCAGAAGCTGACAATCATATACTTAATTTCTGAAAATCTACTTTTACAACCAGCAGAAACAGTTAAAAAGCTATGTCAAACATACCCACACTAAATGCACCCACTGTATAACAGCCTTTGAATTATCTTTTGGGGAAGAATTTGACAACTTAGAACCCACGGCAGAGCTCCACAAAGCTCTCTCTACATCAACTGGTGTGAAATAATTCCTTCAACACTCAACTCCTGTCATGTTTAGTGTCTTACCAGCATTAGTTTTTAATAGGCTTTTCACACAGATTGATGTAGGGAGCATAGTTCGTGATTGTTAGAAAAATTAAAAAAATTAATAATTAATGTTAGCAATTAATGCTAACATTTCAGTTGATGCTGTAATGTTTGCTGCTAACTTTAACCAAAGCCTTTAAAAAGACTTAACAAATTCTCATACTCGGGTATGAGGTTGTGTGATTTCTTTTTCCCCTCTTTTTTTTTCTATTTTATTTTCTTGATTTTACTGTTGTTGCTGCTCGTTGCTGAAAGGGTATCTGATCAATTTCTCCATAATTATATCTGCAAGAGAGGAATATCCTGTTGTATCCTGGGTATTCAATCCCGATTTAACTCGCACAAGAGCCTGAATTTTCACCTAAGGACAAACCCCAACGCGTCTCCGAGTTCTCTTTCTAATCTCTTCTTTTATTTATTTGTATATTAAAATTTTATAATTGTATAATCTCTATTTTCTATTTAAATAAAGGTCTACATAAAATTTTAAATTAATAATCTTAGGTGAAAATTTTCTGGATAATATATTTTCTCTTTTTATTAATCATGTTGTTATAGAAAAAACTTAATTATGAAAAAAAAAAATAAAGCTGCATGTTGCCATGGCGGAAGATAAAAGAAAATTAGATTTATAAAAATAATTATATAATACATTATTGTTTGTTACTAATTGACCATTTTTTATTATAAATTAAAGAATAAAATTATCATATCCAATGTTTCTATTTTGCTAAAAAAAATAACATTATTTTTTGAGCATCCAAAATTGGTAATAAAAAATTGCCAGTTGGTAATAAAATATTACTATAAACAGAATTAATTTTCTGTTCAATTCTATGCTAGAAATCTTGCTCTTTCTATAATTTAATTTCTTTTAACAGAGTGAAAATTTTCCATCATCACGCTGTTTTCGGCTTTTCTTTTCTTTTTCTTTTAATTTCATTAATGATTAATAAATTTATTGCTTTCAGAATCTATTGGTTACGTTTTAAAACGTTACAGTAACGTTATTGTTTTCTTATTTTAATTTAAATAATAATAATAATAAATATTTATGTTCATTGTATAATTATAATAGGAAATTTTAAGAGGAAGTTAATACGCTACAATGTCCATTTTGGTTTTCGAAAAAAAAAATCTGTCGTATTTGTTTTGTAAATAATGTTTGCTCTTGTCAGGTGCAATGTAGATTTTCTAACAGAATTTTTTTTGACGTTAAGAATCTATCTTGATTTGGCCGAGTACACTGTAATACTTTTCGTCATGAATATTTACTCATTCTTAGTTATTTATTTATTGCAGAGAAAAAACTGCAAAGTAGAAAAAAAAAAGAAATAAAAAACCTTGCTTACCTTTACACAGTTTCTAAAAGAGTTACTATAGCTTGAGAATACCCATCTTTCTCTCATGTTACAACAACATATTTAATTCAAATATTCTTGTATTTTTTAGCATCAATTAATATTAACGGACATAACTTTTACATATTAGTTTTTTTTATGAAAAGCTGATTACAACAATCCAAAAATTCAAATGGCTTTCATATTGGTTAATGTTGCCTATAATTAAATAAGAGTTTGAAATTGTTAATTGTACCGTTAATTATTTAATTCTTGCAAAAGCTTGCAGCTAAAGAGATTAGTAAAATTTGGAACTTTGTCTCAACCACATATATACTTGAATCATTAGTGACATTTGAATTAAATTTGTGTTGAAATACAATTAGGATTCCTGTCACGGGCAATTTTTCTTTTAACTAAAAAACTTGCACCGAGACCGGTAGAACTTCTTTCAAAGCCCCCAAGCTCTAATCTAGAGTGAAGTGTCTGATTATGGATGATTAAGCGGAAGCATAAGGACACTCAATCACCCGCGTCCAAGAGGGGTTCGGTGACTCACTGCCCCTACAAGTACACTCACAGAAGTCACACCACTAAAATCTCTCAACCCGCACTCCTCGTGCGTTGTAATACCCAAATCGGGTCGACGGATAATTAACGGATAATTACCCTTGTAGCGTGCCTTGCTTCTTGATAGGGCCTAGACGGCTGCTACCGCAAGTGCACGGTCTATCACGTAATAAAAAGATCGAACCCACAGGGACTAGGGTCAAGTACTAACAAATCAGTCAATCGAAAGCTAGGTTAATGATTAATGGGAAAATGGCTAATGTCCTAGAGCAAGTAGTTAAACTAAGGCAGATTAAGAACAAGCAGCGCAGAGAGCAAAGCAAACGGGGTTTTGAGATTATGAGAGAGATTCGGGGTTTTAGGTTTCACCACACTGAAGCATGCATAAATATTAGGGCTTGACAATTTAAATAAAGTTTTATCTAAGTTCTCAAGGTAACATTTCCTAGGGTACAGACGCGCTCCCTCTCAGGACACGGTCCGGTATCCGTCTTAACCCAAGTCTCCTACTCTCGTGGCTTATTAGGTTTAAGGCGGATCCAATGAGATCTGTGAAAGATTAGGGTTCCTCGAGTGATTTCGAGTGCTCTCGCAACACGAAATCACCAGTCCAGTCTAGGGGTTCCGATGGTCAAGGTTCACCTCTCAGTCCTTCCCTCGACATCTAAAGCATGCATACATATGGTCAGTATGTAAACAAGAATTAAAACATCCTAAACATGAATAAGTATAAAGATAAATAGAGGAATATATAGATCAAGTCATATTATCAAGCATTCTTACAGTGGGCTACGCCCAAACCCCGAAAATAAGGTTTACGCTATGGTATACATCGTTAAATACATATAATCTCTCATGAAAATCGAATCAAAGCAAAGGGAATGGTGAATCCTTGATTGAAGACGGCTCAGCGTGATCCTCCACGTCGGAACGAAGAGAGAAACCCACCGGAACAATGTCGCCGATCAGAAAATCGCCCCAAAACTCTAAGTTGTCGCCCTTTCACTTCGTTCTCCTTCGTTGCTTGACCAAATCTGATGATTTTGGTCCCAAAACGTTCGTGGCTAAGTTGGGAAGGTGCTCCCCAAATTTCATCCAATTCCGATCCCAGAATAGAAAGTTACAGGCAAAATACCGGACGTCTGTCGTGTTGTGCTTAACGATACACGGCCGTGCATGGGTGCACGGCCATGCCCGTGTACAGCTCGGTTAAGTGAATTCTGGCGACTTATGATGCACGGCCGTGCATGGGTGCACACCCATGGTTGTGTATGATGTAGAGGACTCCGATTGAGCTAAAAATTGGCGTATAGCTCCATCTCATCATGGGAAATCGTCACATACCTTCAGATTCTCCAAATTCCATCGATTTTGAGGCCAAATACCTGCATTTCATTAAAACAGAGGAAAAGTGAAGGTTCTGAAGAATATGAAGTATTTGAGTAAATAAATGAGATGAAACATGCATTATGCTCTAAAATAAGAATGAAATTGAGTCATGAAATATCATATTTTTATATGTTATCAAAATACATCGGACTTAAAGTTTTGCTTGTCCTCAAGCAATTGAATTGTCTAGAATACAATGATGACATGGAATAAGGAATCTCAAAGTAGCTTAAGTAGGTCTAATGAGGTTAATGGTTAAACACAACGACTCTTCAGGTTATAATGCAGTATGGAAAGTAAATTAAACCAATTATCATGAATACAATCTATAGAACATGCAAAGTTACATAACCAAAAACCTCTACAATGCATCTCACGCACATGATATGATTGATCAAGCTTTCAAAAAGCATAACACTGTGTACTAAGTCATGGGAGAATAGCATCAGTACCACATAGTCCCTATGTGGTGCCTTTTTTTTTTTTAAGAACAGTGTCAAGTGCCAAGCTGTGCTTCGGTACCACTGTCATTATTGAAAACTATGGGGTAGTGCCAAGTATGATGAACAAGGAACTTAGGTACCACTAACCCATTTGCTATTGAGATGTTATAAATAGTGCCAAGTGGAAGTACAAAGTGCAATATACAAGAACACTTCGGTACCACTATTATTATTTCTAACCCCATGACAAAGTGCACAAATAAAGTAGAGATAGAAACTAGATACAATCGCTTTCTACACATAAGATGCATATCAAGGCTAAGGTGGAGTAACAAGCATACTCTTCAAGATTCTACCAATAATGAATCGGGTTAATTACATCAATCAACTACAGTAAACCAAAGAATCATATGTACAAACCATAACCATTATAGACCATTGGCAGATAAAAGTCAAGATTCATATCCCAAGCAATCAAGTAGGCATAGAACAATGCAATACTAAAGGACAAAGCAAATATCATGAATGAAAAGAGTGGGGTTGGGTAAGACACTATAGATGTTGATACGACTAAGAAAACTAAAACATGCAACTAAGAATGTAATAAACTAAAAACAGATAGATGCAAACTAATAACGAAAATAAACGACTGGAAAAACAGAAAGCTGACCAAGTGACGGGTGAAACCAAAGAACCTCATCCCCAGCGTCGACGGAATCTCGCTTGAAGCTCATGCACAGACTCTAAAATAGAGGACTGTGTTCGTCCTTGGCACTCCACTTCTGTCTCAAGTTGTTGGATCCGGTAATTGCCTTCAGAGACAGACAGATGAGTCTCTTCCTGTGCGTCCCGGATAAAGCGGACATAGGCCTCAATGCGGTTGAGCTGGGTAGAAGGGCATTGCTGAGCAGGTTGTGGTGGTTCAGTGGCAAGAGGTACATCCACGTCTTCAACTGCTTCGACTTTCCAGTTCCGCTGCTCACGAATAGTGGTGCGTGCAGGGTTTGGCAGTGGCAACTTCACATCGCTCCCGGGGAAGATTAAGCTATAAAGTTCACCTTCCTTCACTATCATCCATATCGAAACGCAGGAATCGAGATGAAGTCGGCAGTTGCCCCGAGCTTGCTCCATTTGGTAGGGATGAATCCCTACTGCTCGAGCGATAGGGGTGAGAAGTCCCCCGACCTTGGACGCGTTTTACCTCTATATTAGAGGGCTTCCGCTCGTCTCAATGAGAATCAGAACCTAGAGCATCTTCAAGCCTCGAAGCGCCTCCAGAGGGGAGAAATCGAACTCGAACTCGTCGCCGGAGCTCAAGCGGCGCCGCCACAAGTTCCAGTCTTCCAGCGCCTCCATCGACAACGATCTCTCGGCTCTAGGCTACGATACAACATCGTTGCAAGGTATCCTACCTTTCCTGAAGTTTTGGTGAAATTCGGTTTCGGTATAGATGAGTTTGGTTAAGTTTTGTGTATCGACGGCGGCGGTGCCACCGTCGATACCTTCTGTCGCTTCGGATGCTTCGACCGTGGGTTGAAAACTCGTCGAAGCTGGTCGTAGAGCCCTGCTTCGTCGTCGGGAGTCTACTGGCAAAGTTTGGCGGTTATCCGATCTTCGACGCGCCCTCGGGAGCTCGCCGGCGCAAGCAGCGGACGCAAGTCCGGTAGCCTTGCGCGGCGGCATTTGGGCGGCGCGGGCGAACGTCGGTTCGGTCCAAAATTAGGGTTTGGGCGGCGATTTATTTATAAATAAACCGGTCGCTGAGTTTTGAAATCGAATTGAACCGGATCGAGCGGTTCAATTCCAGTTGGGTCAGTAATTGAATTCCTGTTGACCTCAATTATCTTGTTTATTTGGTCATATTCTGTTCTGTATGAATGGTTAACAAACCTGTTTTGAGATCTCTGATATATTGGCTTATGAGCATGGTTGAACAATTGTGTATCTGTGATATTGACACATGAGTATGTGGAACCGTTGTAAATCTGAGATGATAAAGTCGTGATATATTTTGACCGCTGACCTGGATGATTTATTCTCTAGTGGCCTGTTTATCTGAGTTATAGTTCTGATTATATCAGACTATCTGAGATGTCGGTACGGCACCGCCAGTTGTCTTGAGGACAATACTACGGATGTCAGTGTTGGACGCAACACTCCGGGCTGTTTAGGACAGTCGTTCCATTGCATGAGCAACAGTGGAAACACTCTTAAAATGAGTGCGGCTCTTGATTAAGATCTGTTGGCCAGCTTGATGATTTACACGACGTTCTGTATATTATTTGCATATCGTTGTTATTGTCATTGTATTATCTTGTTATTTGATCCCCTCACCATGTTTGTTGATTCTTACTTAGCATTTTTGCTAACCCCCTTTGTTTCTCTTCCAGGTACAGAGTTAGCGTCTGGGAGGGATAGAGTAGATAGCAGATACCAGCCCGAGTTGAGATAGTTTGTCTTTGTATTTTATTTCAGTTGATAATTTGGATAGTTGCATTCAGATATTGTGTTATAAAACCGTTGATGATAAATTTGGATTATTTATTTAATAAAGGATATTGGATTATTGTAGTTCTTTGGTTCCTATCAATATTGTTACTCCCTAGGGAACCCTATGCTAGAAATAGCTGGTTTCCCGCCGGGGCGTGACAATAAAAATGGTATCAGAGGTATAGGTTCAGAGGTATAAGTTTCTGTGGGCCCATAACCCACAGGTCAGAACTACAGGTTGAGTAAGAAACCCTAAGGATATAGGAACCTCAGGACTGGGTTTGGGTTAAGGTTAAAATAAATGAATAGGTAAACAATTATTATTTAATATGTTATTTTGTTGACAGGATGGCACCAAGAACTAGAGGCAGAGCAATTCTAAGTCAAGGAAGTAGAGGACGTGGAGGTGGAAGTCAGAGGGTGAGTGCTCACAGCATTGGAGAAGCTAGAAATTCTCCTGAAGCTGAAGTACAGTTACCTCAAAACTTACCTAGAGCCCCTACAAGAAGAAGAAGTGGGTATGAAGTCTTAGTACCGTTAGAAGCAGCACCACATGCTTCCCCTGAAGTACAAGCAGCAGTAAGGGATGAGGGTGAATTTTCCTCTCCATCTTTGGTACCACAACCAGTAGTAAACCAACCAGTTAGGTCAGCTAATATGCTGATGCAGTTCTCACAGTTGGGAAAAGATTGATTTCGTGATTTTGGAGGAACTACTGATCCTTGGGCTGCTAGAGATTGGTTACTAAAAGTAGAGCAAACCTTTAGGGCCTTAGGATGTCCAGATGAGCAGAAGGTAGAGTTGGCCACATATTTCTTATCTGATAGAGCTGGGACATGGTGGTCTGGAATGAAAGTCACTTTTGGAAATGATCTCATCTCTTGGACTGATTTTAGAGGAGCATTCTTTGAGAAATATTTTCCAGAATCTTTTCAGGATAGTCAGATGCAGGAATTTTTAAATTTAAAACAAGGAAAAAGGACAGTAAATACTGCTCGATGTCCCAAAGGAAGTTTTCCAACTCCTTTGCATTGCGTGTCCCATTGAAAGGTGTGGGCTCGGGTATCTTCAAACGAACCATAGATGATCAGGTCCCCCCTGCGCCTGTGGCTAACGAAGAGGAAGGTAGAACGGCTACCCTACTCCTAAGATCGGTCACCTCCAATGCAACTGCTCCAAGTGCTGAGGAGAGACGTGTCTACTCACTGTCAAAGCGGGTCCGTAAGGACTCTATCATCTTGTGGAGAACCTCCAGGCGTTCCACCACTGTGGAATCTCCATCGTGATTCCCGATTACAGCTTCAAGACGGGAGATACGGTCAGCTACAGAAACCATAGCTATTCTGTGCTTTGAAGATCTGAGAGGTGGTATGTGATATGAAGGTCTGACCTCTGGGTGCACTGAGAAAGAGCGAAGTAAGCACTTGGTCTAGGCCAAAACTGATCGATTAGTGAAGAGGCTGAGGGATTACGCCCCGGCGCTAAGCACCGACATACGCAACCCCCAAACGGTATCCACTAACGTCTATATCTCGGGGATCCAAACTCTGCGCAAACAAGGCTCTGATACCGGTTTGTCACGGGCAATTTCTTTTAACTAGAAAACTTGCACCGAGACTGGTAGAACTTCTTTCGAAGCCCCCAAGCCCTAATCTAGAGTGAAGTGTCCGGTTATGGACACTTAAGCGGAAGCACAAGGACACTCAATCACTTGCGTTCAAGAGGGGTTCGGTGACTCACCGCCCCTATAAGTACGCTCACAGAAGTCACACCAATAAAATCTCTCAACCCGCACTCCTCGCGCGTCGTAATACCCAAATCGGGCCGACGGATAATTAACTGGACCTATGCGCAAGAGCAAGCAAGGCTGACCCTTCGAGGGGCCGGGCCGAATAATAGTAATTATTAAGCAGCTAGCCCTATATGGGCTCACACAATAATCAGAAGAGGCCGGTCGAGCAGAAAGCCCAGAAAGAGCTCAACCGACGATGCATGTACGACAGTTAATTTCTAAGTCCGAGGAGGTTAGATATTACCCTTGTAGCGTGCCTCGCTCCTCGTGCCTCAGACGGTCGAACATGACGTGTCGTAAGGACCCAAAGATCCCCAATAGCAGTCACGCACGTGAGAGTCACACACATGGAAAGAAATCACGCGTGACTCTCGCACGCAGCCTTTCCCCCCTTTCTTCACGCGTCTGTCTCCTCTGCCCATGCTCACTGCCCAGCGTTCGCCGCCGACCACTGCTGGTCGCCTAGCCGACGCCGATGGGTTCGCCGGAACCCTAGAGCCACACTGCCGGCTCGATCGGAACCCTAATCGGGTCGCGGAGCCGCCGCCGCCTAATGTCGCCTCACGTCAGGAAGAACGAGAGACGCCTAGGAGAAGTCACACTGCCGCCAGATGTCGACGACAGGCCGCCTGAGAGCGTCCGCCGGTGAGGATGAAGTCGCCGACACCAAGGACGAGCCGCCTACTCGTTGGCGTCACCGGGTTGCGCGGACACACCTGGACGCCGCGAACGGCGCTGAGCGTACTCTGTACGCCGCCTGGCCTCGCCGCCGGTCGCTCGGACGTCGCCTGAGGAAGGGGCCTCCACCCCTGCTATCACCAGGAACAATGATGCTGCTTCTTCCTCTGTTGCGTCAACGTCCGCATGCGTGCACACGAACGACTCCTCTTCTCGCTGTGTACGACACCCCGATGGCGTGTATGTGTGTGGAACGGGATAAGCGCACCGCGCTTCCCTCTCCCTCGTCTAGGTCTCCGGCCGTAAGCTCAGTTCCTCTGGGAAAACCTAGACTCATCAATAGTTTATGCCCCCCCCCCCCCCGGGGCCCCCGAGGTTTATTTATAACCTAGGGCACCGCCCACACACACACCACGTGTCACCACGTGTGCGCCACCAGGGCCCGACATAAGCCGGACCATGGGCTCGCCAACGGTTCAATATAAACGTTGGGTCCAGACCCATATTACGTGCACACTCTTCGCACGTGTTAGGGCAAGCGTCCACGTCACTATTATGCGTCCTTCGCTCAAACCCTCAATTTATGGTGACTAATCGGGTCGATCCTTGGTGGACTCGAGCTCAGGCAATCTCAATGCCTGTCCACCGCACAAGATGACCCGGAATCAATGTCATCGGCCACGCTCAATGTGCTTCGGGATTCGTGCTAAATCCCGGGGGCATCACAATTCCCATAGTGAATTTTTTATATAAATAGTCTTTAATGTTGAATTTTAAAATTGTAAACATTAAGCATGCTGAGATTGGAAACATAAGTGATTAAATAAACCATTGAATCTGTGATTATAAGTAATTTAAATAATTAATAAATAGATTTTTATACATTGATGTTATGTCTTCCTTGTTAAGTAAACTTCAATGAAATTACTGTTTATTTTTCTTGATGAATATGTTATCTAACATATATTTATTGCTTTATTGGATTCCTTTGCAAATAGAATTACATAAATATAATGTAGTTTATTTTGTTTATATTTATGTTGAAAATATTGAATAATATTTTGAATATATTGGTTAAATGGGCATAATGTATAATTTAAATATTTAAAATAATATTTATAGACATTGTGCTGAACATAATATAAAATATAAATGTCATAATATATTTATCATTTATAATGAAACTAATGTTCACATTACTCATAAACAATGTATTTAAATTTAAAATTAAGTGGATAGTTTTTACACTATTCATAATTGAAATGCACTTAATGTACACAATGAAAATAAAATGTACATATGATTAAAAAAAAGTCATGGACATAAAAAATAAAATGCACTTAATAAACTTAATGTGCATAATGTAGATAATATTATGATATGCTTATAATTTAATAATTTCTATAATATTTAAAATAGATCAAACAATCATAAACAATAATACTTAAAATTTTAAATAAAATAATGTAAATTATTTTTTAAAAAAAGCAGAAGCTGCAAAAACTTTAAATTGCAGTTTTTCTAACTTCTACTTTTTTGCTATTTTTTTTGCTTTTACTTTTTATTACCAAACAGTTTTTTTCTATTTTCTGCTTAAA